>CM065380.1:45465000-45930000 GCA_033060915.1 Euryodendron excelsum | reverse complement strand
ATTCAAGATCGGTGTGCCCAAGAAACATCGCCTTAGACAATCCTTGACTAAAAGACCTACGCTTGGCATACCCAAGCTCATTGTGAGGATAGAATAGTATTTCAAGATAGAAAAAGACATTTTATCACCAAACCCAGAACAGAATGGTGATAAGACCACAACATAGAAAAATATCAAAGAGGCCAAAAAGCCTCGAAGAGGGGAGGCCGATCAAAAGGGCAAGAAAGCCTATAAGGGAATGAACATGGTTTTTAAGGAGCCGATCTACCGGATATTGCCTTAGATAAAAGACAAGTTTTAGTCAAGTTGTACTTCTTGATCAGCACATCCCTTATAGCAAAAGAAGAGGCAGTTTTAATCAAGTTGGTAATTGAGAATATGAAGGTCTTCACCTGGACACCCTACGAGATGCCAGTGATAGTTCTAGAGATCGTCTGCCATCATTTAAACGTTGACTCACAGTTAGATGCTGTAATCAAAGAGGTGGAAAGGCTTCTTGAAGCAGAGGCAATTAGAAAGGTATACTACCCTCGACGACTCTCAAACACGATGGTTGTAAAGAAGGAGGCATGCCTCAAAGACCATTTTTCACTTCCAAAGATTGATCAGCTGGTGGATGCCATTTCATGTTACGAAAGAATTTCTTTTTAGATGCATATAAGGGATACCACCAAATCCCTATGCATAAAGATGATGAAGAGAAGATAGTTTTCATAACCCTAAGAGGCATTTTCTGTTACAAAGTAATGCTTTTTCGACAGAAGAATGCCGGTGCGGCATACCAGAGACTAGTGACGAAGATGTTTAAAGACCACATCAATAGCACTATGGAGGTGTACATAGATGACATAGTCGTAAAAAGCAAGCTTGACACAAACCACTTGACCGACCTAAGGAAAGTATTCAATATTTTGAAGAAATACAATATGAGGCCGAAGATGAGAGCACAACCTCTATAAATCCCCCTGTGAAAATTTCAAGCAAAGAGTTTGGTCTTGCATAAATTTGGCAGGTAGGCTTGAAGAGAGCCAAAACAAAAGAAAAAACCAAGTATAAACTCGGTCCTGCCTAAGTTGGGTCGGTCAACTAATGAAGGCCAAAACAAAAACTAAATAAGAAAGCTTAGTCCTGCCTAAGTGTGGGAGGTTGGCCAACGAAGGCCAAAGTCATAATTAAAAAACTAACTAAGAAAGCTAAGTTCTGCCTAAGTGTGGCAAGTCGGCTTAAAGAGAGCCAGGAAGAAAACTAAGCGAAGAGCTTAGTCCCGCTTAAGTCTGGCAAGTGAGCCTAAAAAGAGCTAAAGAAAAAATCTAAGTGAAGAGCTTAGTCCTACCTAAGTCTGGCAGGTCAGCTTGAAGAGAGCTAGGAAAAAATCTAAGTAAAGAGCTTAGTCCTACCTAAAGAGGGTAGGTAGGCCTAAAGAGGGCCAAAGAAAAAATCTAAACAAAGAGCTTAGTCTTGCCTGAGTCTGGTAGGTCGGCATAAAGAGAGCTAGGAAGAAAATTAAGCAAAGAGCTTAGTCCTGCCTAAGTTTGGCAGGTCAGCTCGAAGAGAGCCAAAGATAAACTAAGTGTTCAAACACTTAGTCCTGCTTAGGTCTCGCAGGTTGGCTTAAATAGAGCCAGGAAGAAAATTAAACAAAGAGCTTAGTCCTACCTAAGTTTGGCAGGTCAGCTCGAATAAAGCCAAAGAAAAACTAAGTGTACAAACATTAAGTCCTGCTCAAGTCTGGCAGGTTAGCCAAAAAAGGGCCAAAGAAAAAATCTAAGCGAAGAGCTTAGTTCTGCCTAAGTTTGGCAAGCCAGCTTAAAGAGAGCTAGGAAAAATCTAAGCAAGGAGCTTAGTCCTACCTAAAAAGGCTAGGTTAGCCTAAAGAGGACCATAGAAAAAATCTAAGCGAAGAGCTTAGTCCTGACTGAGTCTGGCACGTCGGCATAAAGAGAAACATGAAGAAAATTTAGCAAAGAGCTTAGTCCTGCCTAAGTCTAGTAGGTCGACTCGAAGAGAGCCAAAGAAAAACTAAGTGTTCAAACACTTAGTCCTGCCTAAATCTAGTAGGTCAGCCTAAAGAGGGCCAAAGAAAATCTAAGTATTCAAACACTTAGTTTTGACTAAGTCTAATTGATCGGCTTGAAGAGAGTCAAAGAAAAGCTAAGTGTTCAAACTTAGTCTTGCCTAAGTTTGGCAGGTCAGCTCGAAAAGAGCCAAAGAAAAACTAAGTGTTCAAACTTAGTCCTAACTAAGTCTGGCAGGTAGACTCAAAGAGAGCTAAAGAAAAACTAAGTGTTGAAATACTTAGTCATGCCTAAGTCTAGCAAGTCAGCCTAAAGAGGGCCAAAGAAAATTTAAGTGTTTAAACACTTAGTCATACTTAAAGAGGGTAGGTTGGCCTAAAGAGGGCCAAAAACAAAATCTAAGTGAAGAGCTTCGTCCTGACTAAGTCTGGCAGGTCGGCTTAAAGATAGGCAGAAAGAAAATTAAGCAAAGAGCTTAGTCTTGCCTAAGTTTGGCAGGTTAGCCCAAAAAGAGCCAAAGAAAAACTAAGTATTCAAACACCTAGTCCTGTCTAAGTCTACCATGTTAGCCTAAAGAGGGTCAAAGAAAAACTAAGTGTTTGAACTTAATCCTGCCTAAGTTTGGCAGGTCGGTTTGAAAAGAGTAAAAAAAAAAAAAATCTAAGCAAAGAACTTAGTCCTACCTAAAGAGGGTAGGTTGGATCAAAGATAGCCAAAGAAAAAATCTAAGCAAAAAGCTTAGTCCTACCTAAGACTGGTAGGTCAGCTTAAAGAAAGCCAAATAAAAACTAAATGTTCAAACACTTAGTCCTACCTAAGTGTAGCAGATCAGTCTAAAAAGGGCTAGGGAAAATCTAAGTGTTCAAACACTTAGACATACCTAAAGAGGGTAGGTCAGCCCAAAGAAGGCCAGAGAAAAAATATAAGCGAAGAGCTTAGTCCTGCCTAAGTTTGGCAGGTCGACTCGAAGAGAGTCATAGAAAAACTAAGTGTTCAAACTTAGTCCTGCCTGAATCTGGTAAGTCAGCCTAAAGAGGGCCAAAGAAAAACTAAGTGTTCAAACTTAGTCCTGCCTAAGTTTGACATGTCAGCTAGAAGAAAGTAAAAAAAAATCTAAGCAAAGAACTTAATCCTACCTAAAGAATGTCGGTTGGCTCAAAGATAGCCAAAGAAAACAAATGTAAGCAAAGAGCTTAGTCCTGCCAATGTTTGGTAGGTCGGCTCAAAGAAATCCAAACAAAAACTAAATATTCAAACAGTTAGTCCTTGCTAAGTTTGGCAGGTCAGCCTAAAGAGGACCAGAGAAAATCTAAGTGTTTAAACACTTAGTCCTACCTAAAGAGGGTAGGTCGGCCTAAAGAGAGCCAAAGAAAAAAATCTAAGCGAAGAGCTTCATCCTGCCTTAGTCTGGCAGGTCAGCTCAAAGAAAGTCAGACAAAATCTAAGTATTCAAACTTAGTCTTGGCTAAGTCTAGCAAGTCAGCTCAAAGAGAGTCAAAGAAAAACTAACTATTTAAACACAGTCCTGCCTAAATCTGGTAGGTTAGCCTAAAGAGGGTCAAAGAAAAACTAAGAGTTTGAACTTAGTCCTGTTTAAATTTGTCATTTCAGCTCGAAAGAGTTAAAGAAAAAAATCTATGCAAAGAGCTTAGTCCTACCTAAAGAGGGTCGGTTGGCTCAAAGATAGCTAAAAAAAAAATATCTAAACAAAGAGCTTAGTCCTGCCTAAGCCTGGCAGGTCGGCTCAAATAAAGCCAAACAAAAACTAAATGTTCAAACACTTAGTCTTGCCTAAGTCTGACAGGTCAGCCTAAAAAGGGCCAGAGAAAATCTAAGTGTTCAAACATTTAGTCCTACCTAAAAAGGGTTGGTCGGCCTAAAGAGGGCCAAAGAAAAAATCTAAATGAAGAGCTTAGTCTTGTCTTAGTTTGGCTAGTCAACTTAAAGAGAGTCAAGAAGAAAATTAAGCAAAGAGCTTAGTCTTGCCTGCAAGCACCCCATTTTTGCCTGCTCGGCAATCTCCGGCCCGACCGGACTCAATTTTCTAACATCACAACACATGTAGGTTCAAAATGAGCCTTTCGATCTCCAATCCAACCAATTGGTCGTTTCTCGGGTCCACAAGGACCCGCTGAAGCCATAAGCACTATTATTCCAGGCAGTTTTCCGAACCAAGTGGTCCTGGAAACCAACGCCATCCCGATAGCTTCACGGGATCGAGCGATCTCGGGGACCAACACTTCATCAAATTCCAGACGGTTCACTTCTGGCACCCGCTAGCCCGCCAATGTAGAATGCTCGTCATTTGGTAGTTCTCCGAGACCGGGCGTTCTCAGAGATCGACACCACCAATTCAGGTAGCTTTCTTGGACCAGGCGTTCTCAGGAACCAACACCACCCCTACAGGTAGTTCTCTAAGATCAGGCGTTCTTGGAGACCAACACCGTACAGGTAGTTTTTCAAGACCGAGCGGTCTCCGGAACCAACACCTAGGTCAACATCGGCGCCTGCTAGCCCAACTTAGTAAAAAATGACCAAACCCGCCCCTTGGGCCTCCAGGCACGTTTTAGGAAAGTTCAAAATCTCTCAAAATGGTAAATCCTCTCTCCCAAGGTGTTACCAAACTGTTAGGCATACTTCGCACGCTTTCCGGTTCGATTTCGGTCTCATTCTGGTTAACTCCGGTCAAAATGACTGTTTTACCCCTGAACATCCCAGCACTGCACAAACCCCACCATACGGTGAAAGACTCTCCCAAAACTATCGCTGAATGGCCCTGTACGTTTGACACAACACACCAAACCATTCCTGACCATTTTCGACCAAACCCGGTCAAGATGACCATTTTGCCCCTAACGGCCTAAACACGTCCCAGAACAACACCAATCCAAAGATTTTGAACAGAAGGTCTCGCCGTACACCCCTGTTTAACCTGAAGAGGACCTTACGACGTTAAACACTCACGACTCGATAAAAGTTCCCTAGAGCGTCTCCCAGACGCTCCGCCTAAATTGTCTCTTCTCAACGATTCCCTGGTTATAACGCATCGTCAAATGACTTGAGAAAAGCGTAAATCAGGGAATTCTTGAAAGTTTATCCACAGATCTTTCCATCGGTACAGCTGGATCGGATAGATCGCCTCCCGAAGCCCTTCATCGTATGGCTTAAACACTGCTACTTTCAGCGACCCTTGGAGCGTCTCGTAGATGCTCCACCAACGTTGACTTTTTCTCTAATTCCCTGATTGAAACGCACCGTCAAACGACTTGAGAAATGCATAAATCTAAGAATTCCCAAAAGTATTTCTAGAGTACTTTCCATCAATACGATCCGATCGAAAAGATCGCTTCCCGAAGGCCTCGATCACACAACACGAAAACAACCACTTTTGATAACCCCTAGAACATCTCGCAGACACTTCCCAAAAATTCTCTTTTATGCACGCCTGCCGAGATGATATCCCGCATTTCCAAACACAATTCAAACTTTTCAAAAACATGAAAGTCCACAAGAAACCTCAAGAGAACATCGTGGGTGCAACTGATTACCTCAAAATCTTCCTGGTTAGCTCAATTATCGAGGCAAAGTTTGGACGAACCTTCCCGGTGATGGAGCGTATGCTACATGCGCCCAAAATTTGATCAAATCGACCAAATTTCGATCAATAGTCGAGATTGAATCAGTACAATGGGTGCTAAGTGGCGTTCTACCAGTGGAATAGTACTCACACATGTAGCACATGCACCTGTGTAAATTTTACACAGGTGCATGTCCTACATGTGCTAGTGTTCGAAAGTTTTGCCTATAAATAGAGGCCTCCCCCTTTGCATATTCCAGGTCTAAAATTGATGCAAAGCCCTGTTGAAACTGCTCCAGAATCTCGAATCTTTACATATATTCCACCCTTCTAACACTTAGGTTAAATTCTACCTCTCTCAAGCCTATACACTTCACCTACAACGCCTTATACATACTTACACACTCCATTCCAGTCCCCTCAAGCCCTCTTGATATCATTCAAGCTCCAATCAAGACATCTATTGAAGACTACAAGTGTGTTGAAGGCAAAATGTGGTATTTCTTTTATATTTGTGTCTTCCCCCACTCTTCTCTTCTCCCTCCTAGCCTACTTAGGCTATTCTCTATTTTAATCCTCATTTACAACCCTCCATTCTTGCATGCTTGAGCCAAGAGGGCTCTTAAATCATGCCTAGAGGAAAGCAAGTGAGAGCCACCGTGTAGGGGGACCTCTCACTAGCCTACTTTAAAATGGTATGGCCTAGGAGCCACTTGTTTGTGTGGTGAAGCCTAAAAAACCTTGTATGTGATCATGACCCCTTGCATATTACTATTTTGATCATGCCTTGTGTGCTTGGTTTCATTTTTATGTTTATCACCATGTTCTATAATGCTTGCATTATTCTTGACTCCATGTCATTTCCAAGCTCTATGTTTCTTTCAAAAATTGCTCCAAGAGTTGGCTCCTTGAAGCTTGGGATAAGACCTTAGAAATCATGTTTTAGAGAGTTTCTTACTAACCCCTTAACTTCTACTTTGGCATCATGATATTTTAACTTGCATAAGGGTTGGTTTCTAATTCTTCAATTTTCAAAATTTCCATTTTTTTAAGTGTAGGGGTTGGAATGGCCTCATGGAACCCCCTCTTGAGTGGTCTCCATTTTGTTTGGCTAAATGAACCCTCTCTTGATGAAATATTTCCCTTGAAAAATGGTTTTCTCAAAAGATGATTTTCAAAAATGCATCTCTCCATCTTTGCATCAAAAATGATTTTTCAAAAGTTGCCATCATTATGTTGATTTTTGAAATCCCCACTCTTGTCAAGATAAAGGTTATAATAGCTATGAGAAAACCTTCCTTGGAATGGTCTTTAATCACCAACCATATAAACTATACTCTTGACTAGAGTCAAAATTTTCATAAAAATGATCCTTAAAAGGATTGTCCACCAAAGTCCATTGTATAACATGTTTTGTTTTACAAAACTCCTTCCAAAAGTACATTAAACCAACTTTCAAAACCATTTTCCAATCCAACCGTAGGTTAACTTGACCCTAGTTGACCAATCCTAGGTTAACTTGACCCTAGTTGTCCAACTCTAGGTTAACTTGACCTTAGTTGACCAACCCTATGTTAACTTAACCATAGTTGACCAACCCTAGGTTAACTTGACCCTAGTTGTCTAACCTTAGATTTACTTGACCCTAGTTCACTCACCTTAGGTTAACCTAACCTTAGTTAGTTAACCATAGGTCATCTTAACCTTAGATTAACCTAACCCAAGTTAGCCAACCTTAGGTCACCCCTAATCCTAAGCCAACCCAACCTAGGTTAGTATACTTCAAGGTTCCAACTCTTGAACTCTTTTCCAAATGATCACTCAATTTTAAACCATTCTCATAACCTATTTTTCCCAAAACCTCCCACTCTCTTGATTTCAAAAAACTAACTCTATAAACTCTTCAAATGTTCTTACGCTCTATCTTCAAGGCATTTCCAAAAATGTTTTCAAAAGGTTATAAACCTAAGGTGTCTCTAGCCCCCTAATGGTTAAGGATTCCAAGGGCAAGTGATAAATCAAGAACAACCCCTAAGGTTGTCCATATTAAGATTTCAAATCCTTAGCCATTTCCAAAAACCACTTTCAAAAACTAATTCATTAAAACATTCCTCCAAGGTTTTCAAAACAAGACTTCAAAAACACTTTCAAGTTCTCTTGATTCATGCCAAAGCATTTTCCAAAACTCCTTTAAGTTGATCAAAAAACATTTTTAAAGCACTTCGCCATCCAATTTCAAGTCAAAATTTCAAAGACCACAAAGAGTCTTCAATTTCCAAGACCATAAAAAGTCTTCAACTCCTAAAAACCTCAAAGTGTCTTAAACTTTTCCAAAGACCCCAAAGTATCTTCAAACCTTCCAAAGGCCCTAATGCATCTATTTTCCATTGGGCTCTTGCCCAAACTACGAATGACGTGATTCTCACCAAATGAGATACGTAAGCAATTTAAAATGGTGCGGTCATAACTTTTATTTCAACTTCAATCCCTTTTCCAAAAATTTCAATCAATTCAAAGTTTCTATTCCAAACTCTTTCGAAACCCTATTATTTTCAAACTTCTTCCAAAAACTTGCATCATGCATCATCCATCCGAAAAGTGATGACTAAACCCCGTTTTCAAAATTCTAAAGTGGATATGAAGTGGACAATGGTAACCGGTTGTTCTAGTGATTGAACAAAGGGTAATTAGACATGTAGATACCGAAAGAGCGGGGTAGGGTGATGATCTTAGGATATCTTCCCTACACGTAACCAACCCCCGAATCATAGATTTCTGTTTTCAAATGACCAAAATGGAGTTATTTTCCAAAAGGGCTTAAATCTTTTCAAAGGTTGCCAAATAACCTATTTTCTTAAAAATCCTCTCTTGAGGGAGTTTTCAAAACCTTTTCCAAAAAACCCTAAGTTTAATCTTCGGATTAACACTTAGTTTTGGATGCCCTAACTCACCTTAATCAAGTTAGGTGGCAACTCTTACTTTTCTGAAAAGCTCTTAGTCAAACTAATTTTCAAACCTAGTCGCACTTGTCCTTCTAGGAGGATGAGTTCTAGTGACAGAGTTCTGTACTTTAGGGTCTCCAAACCGAAAGAACCGTGGACACCCAAAAATTGGGGCGCGTCACTGCCTAAGTTTAGCAGGTTGACTCAAAGAGAGCCAAAGAAAAACTAAGTGTTTAAACACTTAGTCATGCCTAAGTCTGGCAGGTCAACCTAAAGAGGGCTAAAGAAGAACTAAGTGTTTAAACTTAGTCCTATCTATGTTTAACAGGTCGGCTGAAAGAGAGTCAAAGAAAAATCTAAGCAAAGAGCATAGTCTTACCTAAAGAGGGTAGGTTGGCTAAAAAATAACCAAAGAAAAAATCTGAGCAAAGAGCTTAGTCCTGCCTAAGTCTGGCAAGTTGCCTCAAAGAAAGCCAAACAAAAACTAAACGTTCAAACACTTAGTCCTGCCTAAGTTTGGCGGGTTAGCCAAAAGAGAGCCAGAGAAAATCTAAGTATTCAAATACTTACTCCTACCTAAAGAGGGTAGGTTGGCCTAAAGTGGGCCAAAGAAAAAATCTAAGTGAAGAGCCTAGTCCTTCCTGAGTCTGGTAAGTCGGCTTAAAGAGAGCCAGGAAGAAAATTAAACAAAGAGTTTAGTCCTACCTAAGTGTGGTAGGTTGGCTCGAAGAGAGCCAAAGAAAAACTAAGTGTTCAAACACTTAGTCCTGCTTAAGTCTGGCATGTCAAACTAAAAGAAGGCCAAAAAAAAAAAACTAAGTGTTTGAACTTAGTCCAGCCTAAATCTGGCAGGTCAGCTTGAAGAGACGCTACTAGAAAAGGGTTCATTTGTGAGCAGTTCTTTTGCGATAGGGCCTTTGCCATCGCAAAAATAATTATTCGCGACAGGATGTTCATCGGCACAAATAAATATCTTATGCGACGAAGTATTTACGATAGCAACCCATGCTGTCGCAATAGTTTTAATAAAACGATGTTATTTGGTGGTCTAAATCTGTCGCCCTTTAACAGCAATGTATGTGCAACGGGTTGATGTGCTGTCACAAAAGATTTTTAGTGAAACATGGTCATTTGACTTGTGAACGACATAGTGTTAGTTCCTTATCCTTTTTTCATTCTTTTTTCCCTCCAAATTATGGACTAAATCCTTAGATCCATATCTCTGTGGATAGATCGATCCATGGAGACATCTCTCACCTCAACCCTCACTTTTCCTTCCCGGCGTTGAATCTTTTGCCTCTGTCAGCCCTGAGACGACCATAGCCATGGCCACCACCTCAAGCGCTTTAACGTCAGCAAGGACTGCCCCATCTTCAATGACCTCTTCTCCTTCTGTCAGGCATCCTCCAGCGCATCCATCGGCGCCATTGTCAAGCTCAACGCTAGGATGATCACATCGTCATCAACTGGTCCAGTGGCTCGCACCAAGACAAGAAGTCCGACGCCTCTAGCTTTTGCTACGTCAATGACGTTAATTTGGGTATCCTATCGATTTGGGCATCCTTGAGCTCCTCAAGGTTCACAGGGTTATACTTTTTTTTTTCTCTTTACTTACTCTAGCACTATACATTTAGTGGCACTTTACAGCTTACATATGGGTAATGTGATTTAATGATTCATTAAGAATATGACATCTTAGTCTGAGAATCCTAGAGTATACAAAGTGCATATTCTTAATTTTGTTTATCCTCAGCCATTCTTTTTCTAAAATTTGATGGTAATAGCTTACATTTGATCTTGATGTTTGCCAATAATGTATTCACATAAAGTAGAAGAGCCTTTTAAACGAAGGGCTAAACACTTACTGAAACCATGGTTCTGGGATTTTCACTTGTTGAGTACCATTTGGATTTACTTATTTTCCCATTTATGTAATTAGTTTTTTTTTTCACTTTGTATGTTTTTCAACAAAAATTAATTTTTTTACCAATTTATGGTGATTTAGGGAATTTTGTGTATATAACTTTTTCATAAATTTATGGCCAGTCATCAAGTTTGATTTCATCATCATGCTCTCCCTTGTGGCTAATCATTGGAGTTTACACCGTTTGTTATGCTCGTTGATTTTTCACGAGCTCAAGAGAGTAAATGGTAACACCAAGTAGCTAAAAAAAGAAGAAAAAAGGAATTTTTTTCTATCCCAATTTTCATTGATGAATTCACTTACTAAAACAAACAAGGTAATATTACATGCATTAATTTTTCAGATGATAATGTTATTCAAACCTTTTTTTTTTACATATATGTAATGTGATTTATATACTTTTGGGTATTCAATTGGGTTTCGTTGATAACTATTCACCGGTTAGTGATTGTTTTTTGAAGTTATTGATGTTGTGCTGTTTGCTTTTATGATTTTAGCTTAGTTTCATGACTGGTGATGGTTTTTGAATTTCTAACTTTGTTTGGTTTGTCTTAATTATGGTTTTGATTTGGTTTGTCTTCATTGGACAATTGAGAAATTTCTTGGTTTGGAAAAAAAAAGAAAAAAAAAGAAAGAATTTAATTATGCGCACCTCTGATTGGATACATCTTCAAGCTTGAATGTTTTTAGATCATTAGTTGATCTAAGAACATATCAAATGATTGTAAGATTTTAACTTCATTATGTCATTCATTGTTCTTGGAGCTCTCTCTCTCTCTCTCTCTCTCTTTATGAAGTAATATAGTAATATATTTATTGGTTTATTTAAAATAGTTATTTCATATGTTACATTCATGCATATATATTTTGATTAACTCATGTATGCATGAGTTAACTAAAATATAAGCATATAATCTTAGACCCATTCAAGAATCCTCATCGTAGTTTGTGGATTCAACTGTGATGAGACGGTTCTTGAATTATCCAGTTTCGAACAGTTTAGGAATGCATAAATCTATATGGTAGCCAGTGGCTCGCCGCTTTAAATTGTTCTTCTTTGATAGAGATTCTGTGTGGCAAACTTCGTGTCCTCTAGGTACATACGGGATGCGGTGTTTAGCAATCCACTTCATCTACGTCGTGTACTTGGAGAACTATGGGAAGATGTTACTGGATTTTCCTAAAAGGACGGAGTGGTTTGAGCTACTTTCTACGATACAGATTATACATTCTTGAATGGGATAAGACCACCTACCTGTTAGAGAGAAGTTGGATGGATAGGTTTCACATTGCACGAACATGTAGATTGATATTTTAGCTATGGTGGCTAATTAGTAATGTTTATGTGGACATGTACAGAAAGATTGATAGGAGTTGGATTGATTCTGGTGATAGGCTGTCTAGAATATGTGGATGGAATTGATCAATTTCTTGTGTTTGCATACACCGGTAAGAATGCAGATTCAACGATCTATTGTCCCTGTAGGAAGTGTGCAAATCGATACTATTTGCCACGAGAAACTGTGCATGATCATCTTCTGAACAAGGGGATGTTAAGGAAATATAAGATTTGGACTAGTCATGGGGAGCCATATCCTTCTAGTTCTAGTAACCCTATCAGTGAAGATGAAATGTTGGGGGAATGAAACTTTGGGGATGATATGGTTGGAATGATACATGATACTATTCCGCATGTAAGTACAAATTTTGAGAATGATGAGGGCCAGATAGGAGTGAATGAAGAAACTGTTCATTATTTCAAGCTTTTAGAAAATGCTCAGAGTGAATTGTATTCAGGATGTAAGAAAATTAGTAAATTGTCTTTCATTATGCGACTCTTGCATCTAAAGGTGCTCAATCATTGGATGGACAAGTCCACAAATATGTTACTTGAGTTGTTAAGTGAGGCTTTCCCTGAGGGTGTGCAACTTCTCAGCAATTACTATAAAGCTCAAAAGATAATTGAAGATTTAGGCTTTACGTATATGACTTAGGATGCATGCCCCAATAGTTGTATGTTGTTCAGGAATGAGCACGCCAATCTTAATCAATGTGTCATATGTGGTAAATCTAGATGGAAAGAGAGTGCCAATACTTCAAAACATCATGGTAAACCTAAGCCTGCAAAACAGATAAGATATTTTCCTTTGAAGCCAAGACTGCAAAGATTGTTTATGTCATCAAATACTTCCCATTCAATGAGGTGGCATGCAGAGGAATGACCAAATGACGGGACTTTAAGGCATCCTGCTGACTCTAAGGCTTGGAAAGATTTTGATTGGCGAAACCCAGTCTTTGCAAGTGATATACGTATTGTGAGGCTTGGGCTAGCATTTGATGGATTCAACCTATTTAGAACGATGAATATAGTTCATACCACTTGGCCTCTAGTGTTGATTCCATACAACCTACCACCTTGGATATGCATGAAGCAGCCATTTTTTATCCTGTCTGTGCTTATAGATGGATCGAAAGGATCTGACAATAAGATTGATGTCTATTTGCAACCGTTAATTGGGGAGTTGATTGAACTTTGGAATGAAGGTGTACCCACTTTTGATATGTCAACCAAACAAATGTTCCAATTGTACACTTGTTTATTGTGGACAATCAGTAACTTTCCTGCATATGTCATGTTGTCGGGATGGAGTACCAAAGGTGAATATACTTATCCGTGTTGTAATCCACAAACTAAATTCATCAAGTTGATGCATGGTAAAAATTTTGTTTACATGGGCCACCGTTGCTTTTTACCTACTCGACATAAATTTTGAAGAGACAGAATATCATTTGATAAGACCCAAGAATTGAGACCAAAACCTGAAGTGTTGTTTGGATCAGAGATATTGTCTTAGTTGGAATCATAAGGTATTCTTACCCAATACAAAATGGATAACCTCATAGTAAGGCACCGGAAATTAAAAGAGAAGGAACCGGATAATGGTGAACCCAAAAATCATAATTGGAAGAAGAAAAGCATCTTTTACGAATTGCCATACTAGAAGCACAATTTAGAAAGATACAATCTCGATGTGATGCATATAGAGAAAAATGTCTGTAACAATGTATTATGGACAATACTAGGAGTTGTGGAAAAGTCGAAGGACAATGCAAATGCCTGGCATGATCTGAAGAAAATGGGAATTAGAGAAGCATTGCACCCAATAGAGAAGGTGGGCAATAAATTATACTTGCCTCTTGCCCAATTCACAATGACTAAAGAGGAAAAATATTTGTTCCTGAAAGTGCTGAAGGAAGTTAAAGTGTCGGATGGGTATGCATCTAATATATCACAACATGTCCGTTTAGTGGATAAAATTATTTGGGGTCTAAAGAGCCACGACAATCATGTCTTGATACAACAACTTATTCCTATGGTTATACGACATTCTTTGCCTAAGAAAGTCACTGAACCATTGATTGAATTGAACAATTTCTTCAAACAACTACGCTCGAAGGTGAATCGTCCCACTAACTTGTAATATATTCAGGATCGTATTGTAGTAACTATGTGTCATCTTAAGAAAATATTCCTTCCAGCCTTCTTTGATGTAATGGAACACTTGCCCATTCATTTAGCTGATGAAGCATTATTTTGTGGATCAGTTCAATACCGATGG
Organism: Euryodendron excelsum; assembly: GCA_033060915.1. NCBI lineage: Eukaryota > Viridiplantae > Streptophyta > Magnoliopsida > Ericales > Pentaphylacaceae > Euryodendron > Euryodendron excelsum. The sequence continues at coordinate 45,915,922 of CM065380.1, read as the reverse complement.
ATGTATTCAATTGAGAGGTATATTCTGATGTTGAAAGAATATGTTCGAAATCGAGCTTTCCCAGAGGGTTCAATAGCTAAAGGTTACTTGATGGAAGAGTGTATGAATTTCTATGCCTAATATCTTGATGACATGGAAACCAAAACTAATCGACCCCTACAGAACAAAGACAGTGCAGAAGGAAAAGGCAAATATGTTCGTTTTGATAAACGTGTATTGACACAGGCTCATCGCTATGTCTTGTTCAACACTAAATTAGTGGCACCATTCACAAAGTAAGCAAAATTTGTTTTTACAATCATTTCATCATATGTAAGTAAAATCATATATATGCTGATATTTTAAATTTGATTGCACAACAATCACCTTAAATTCCTTAAGGAAAATTTGCCCGAAGCAGATAGTTATCAAATTCAGCGTGAGCATTTTGAAACATTCCACACTTGGTTTACCAACCATGTATGTGTTATTTTCATTTTTCCTAAACTTATGTATTGTTAATGAATATAAATATACACTTCTTTATATAACAGGTTCAAACTCTATGAAGGACAACTAATATCACATTGTCTGATGAAATCAATTATTTAGAAAATGGTCCTGATGACATGGCATATAGGTATAATGCTTATAACGTCAATATGTTTCATTTTCGTGTGAAGCACATGGATGACAATCAAATTACTCAAAATAATGTTGTAAGTTTAAAGGCTAAGACCTTGAGTTACGCTAGTCAAAAGATAATAATCCTCACGTGGGGTCTGTGTACTACTATGGATAGCTAATTGATATTATTCAAATTCGATACACTAATGACACGACATTTGTCATGTTTTAGTGTGATTGGATTGATAACATTCGTGAAAAAAAGAAAGATGCCTTCAAATTTACATTGGTAAACTTCAACCATTTATTGTACCGAGATGATCGAGAGACCAATGAACCTTTCATCTTTGCATCCCAAGCAGAGCAGGTTTGGTATGCTTTAGATCTCCTCCAACCAGACTGGCATGTTGTTGTGAAGATGTCACGGAGAAGTTTATTTGATATGCATTCTTTAGACATTTAAGTTGAACCATATGCAAGTCAACAATTGGAAGAAAATGTTGCCCTCCGTGATACGGACGTTCACTGGGTTAGGAAAAGAATACAAGGAGCAATGGTTGATGCATTTTGGACATCATGAATTGAATACCTATTGTAATGGTTAAATGAATTTGTAATGTTTTATGGAAAATGGTAATGACTTTGTATGGTTGCATGTTTTTACTATTCTGTACATTGTACGTATCTTGTATTTATCGTACTAGGTTATTATGACAAAGAGGAAAAGGTCTACTGGCCAGACGTTAGCTGATTTACAGCAGTCACTCGCATCAGGGTCTACGAGTACTGAGTCAGTTCCACCCCAGCAACCTATGTTGCAGCCTTCTCATCCTCCACCGACAACCTCAACAGAGGCAGTGAGGGTAGCACATCATCAGCTACATCATTACAGTCTACATCCTCACAGCCGGTTCTCTCAAGTATAGCTTAGGTTAATAATTATTGTCAATTAATAAATGTTTTGGTTCATTTTATAATTTTGGATTCACTTGTTTTAGGCCCATCAAGTACCGAGACATCTTCATCATGTTCAAATAAGGGACGAGGCTTGGCGTTGGGCATTCGTGATTGGGGGACGAAAAATTTCAAGTATCATGTGGAATTTGATAAGAGGTGGTGCCCAAAAAAGAACAAAAAGAACAAACTCTCAGGGCATTTAGGTATCCTTGTGTGTCGCAGTATACTGTTGACATATATTGATTGGCCACATGTACCCAAAGATTTGATCGATCAGATTTGGCATGATGTTAAGGTTACAACTCTATTGTTTATCCAATTACTATAAATACTTTATTACTTGTCAATCAGTTGATAACTAAGGGTTTTTTTTTTCTTTTTTCTTTTGTAGCATAACTTGGAACCATATCCGGACGAGTACAAAAATGGTTTGCCTTGACAAATGTAAAAAGTTATAGAAGGATCACATGTATTATATCAAGAAAAATCATTTTACGCCATACCAAAACATTGTTGACCGGTATCCAGAGCAGGTATCTTAGTGGCATTTGTTTTATATCACTTTTACCTTAGTTATGAAAAAAAAAACATAAAAACCAATGTTTTTCAAGCCGTTTGAAAACTAAAATTCCGAAACGGTCTCAGAAGTCCATTAAACTTGACATATAGGAAGGTGTAGGCACAAGTTACGTGTAGGAACAAACGGCATGGTTGTCGAACTCCCGAGGTGAGAGTTATCACATTTTTTCAGTAACTTTTTTAAAAAAAGAAAACAACAATGTTTTTTGAACCTTTTGGGTATTGAAATCTTGAAACGGTCTCGGAAGTCCGTCAAACTTGACACGTAAGAAGTTCTAGGCACCATTGATGTGTGGGAATAATGGCGTGGTCTCCGGACTTCCAAGGTAAGAGTTATCACTTTTTTTAACTTAACTTTTTCAAAAAAAAAAAATATTTTTCAACCCGTTTGGAAACTAAAATCCTGAAACGCACATCATAAGTCTATCAAACTTGACACGTAGGAAGTTCTAGGCACGAGTGACGTGTGGAAACAAACAATGAGGTCGCCGAACTCCCGAGGTGAGAGTTGTCACTTTTTTCACTTAACTTTTTCAAAAAAATAATATTTTTCGAGCCATTTGGGTACTAAAATCCCGACATGGCATCGGAAGTCAGTCAAACTTGACATGTAGAAAGGTGTAGGCATAAGTGACATGTGAAAATAAATGGCATGGTTGCCGAACTCCCGAGGTGAGAGTTGTCACTTTTTTTCACCAACTTGTGAAAAAATACAATATTTTTCGAACCGTTTGAGTATTGAAATCCCAAAACGGCCTCAAAAGTCTGTCAAACTTGACACGTAGAAAGTTCTAGGTACGAGTGACGTGTGTGAACAAACGGCGCAGTCTCCAGACTCCTGAGATGAGAGTTGCCACTTTTTTTCACTTAACCTTTTTTTAAAAAAATAATATTTTTCGAGTCGTTTGGGTACTGAAATCCCAAAACAGCTTCAGAAATCTGTTAAAATTGACACGTAGGAAGGTGTAGGCACAAGTGACGTGTAGGAAAAACGGTGTGATCGCCAAACTCCCAAGGTCAGAGTTGTCACTTTTTTCACTTAACTTTTTTTTAAAAACAATGTTTTTCTAGTCGTTTGGGTACTGAAATCCCGAAACGACCTCGAAAGTCCGTCAAACATAACACGTAAAAAGGTGTAGGCATGAGTGACATGTGAGAGGAAACGATGTGGTCGCCGAACTCCTGAAGTGAGAGTTGTCACTTCTTTTTACTTAACTTTAAACAAAAAAAAAAAAAAACAATATTTTTCAAGCCATTTGGGTACAAAAATCCCTAAACGGTCTCGGAAGTCCGTCAAACTTGACCCATAAAAAGTTGTAGGCACGAGTGACGTGTGGGAACAAACTGTGCAGTCGCCGTACTTCCGAGCTGAGAGTTGTCACTGCTCTTCACTTAAATTTTTTTTTTTAAAAAAAAAACAATGTTTTCAGAGTCGTTTGGGTACTAAAATCTCGAAACGATCTCGGAAGTCCGTCAAACTTGACACGTAGGAAGGTGTAAATATAAGTGATGTGTGGGAACAAACAGAGCGGTCGCCGAACTCCCGAGGTGAGAGTTATTACTATTTTCACTTAAATTTTTTAAAAAAATATTTTTTTTCCAACCATTTAGGTACTAAAAGTCCAAAACGGCCTCGGAAGTCCGTCAAACCTAACATGTAGCAAGTTGTAAACATATGTGACGTGTGGGAACAAACGCCACAGTTATCGGATTCCCGAGGTGAGAGTTGTTACTTTTTTTTACTTAACTTTTTAAAAAAAATATAATGTTTTTTGAGCCGTTTGGGTACTGAAATTTCGAAACGGCCTCGGAAGTCCATTAAACTTAACATGTAGGAAAGCGTAGGCACAAGTGATGTGTGGGAACAAACGACGCGGTCGGCAGACTCTCGGGGTGAGAGTTGTCACTTTTTTTCAGTTAAGTTTTTTAAAAAAACAATGTTTTTCGAGTTGTTTCAGTACTAAAATCTCGAAATGGCCTCAAAAGTCCGTCAAACTTGACACGTAGTAAGGTGTAGGCATGAGTGACGTGTGGGCATAAACTGCATGGTCACCTGACTCTCAAGTTGAGAGTTTTCATTTTTTTTCATGTAACTTTAAAAAAAAAAAACATTGTATTTCGAGCCATTAGGGTACTAAAATTCTGAAGCGGTCTCAAAAGTTAGCCAAACTTGACACGTAGGAAGGTGTAGACATAAATGATGTCTGAGAACAAACAGCGGGATCACCGGACTCCCGATGTGAGAGTTGTCACTTTTTTTCATTTAACTTTTTAAAAAAATAATATTTTTCGAGCTGTTTCGGTACTAAAATCCCGAAACAGCTTTGGAAGTCTGTCAAACTTAACAAGTAAGAAGGTGTAGGCACGAGTGACGTGTTGGAATGAACGACGCGGTCGACGGACTCCCGAATTGAGAATTGTCACTTTTTTTTACTAAACTTTATTAAAAAAACAATGTTTTTTGAGCCGTTTGGGTACTAAACTCCCGAAACGGCCTCAAAAATCCTTCAAACTTGACATGTAGGAAGGTCTAAGAATGAGTGACGTGTGGGAACAAATAGTGTGGTCTCTGGATTCCCTAGGTGAGAGTTGTCACTTTTTTCACTTAGCTTTTAAAAAAAAATAATGTTTTTTGTAGCCGTTTGGGTATTAAAATCCTGAAACGGCCTCGAAAATCCGTTAAACTTGACATGTAGGAAGGTATAAGCACGAGTGACATGTGGGAACAAACGGCGCGGTCGCGGGATTCCTAAGGTGAGAGTTGTCACTTTTTTCACTTAACTTTTAAAAAAAAAATTATATTTTTCAATCCATTTCGGTACTAAAATTCCGAAACGGCCTTAGAAGTCCGTTAAACTTGACACGTAGGAAGATGTAGGCACGAGTAATGTATGGGAACAAACAACGCAAGCACCAGACTCCCAAGGTTAGAGTGTCACTTTTTTTCACTTAACTTTTTAAAAAAATAATGTTTTTTGAGCCATTTTGGTACTAAAATCCTGAAACGGCCTTGGAAGTCCAACAAACTTGACACGTAGGAATGTGTATGCATGAGTGACATGTGAGAGCAAACGGCACGGCTACCGGACTCCCGAGGTGAGAGTTGCCACCTTTTTTCACTTAACTTTTTTTAAAAAAAACAATATTTTTTAAGCCATTTGGGTACTAAAATCAAGAAATGGTCTCGGAGGTCCGTTAAACTTGACATGTAGGAAGGTGTAGGCATGAGTGATGTGTGGAAACAAACAACGCGAGCACCAGACTCCCGAGGTTAGAGTTGTCACTTTTTTTTATTTAACTTTAAAAAAACAATGTTTTTCGAGCCATTTCGGTACTAAAATCTCGAAAAGGTCTCGAAAGTCTGTCAAACTTGACATGTAAGAAGGTATAGGCATGAGTGACGTGTGAGATCAAACAGCGTAGTCGCCAGATGCCTGAGGTGAGAGTTGTTACTTTTTTTCACTTAACTTTTAAAGAAAAACAATGTTTTCTGAGCCGTTTGGGTACTAAAATCCCAAAACGGTCTTAGAAGTTCGTCAAACATGACACGTAGGAAAGTGTCGGCATGAGTGATTTGTGGGAACAAATGGCACGGTCGCTGAACTCCTGAGGTGAGAGTTGTCACTTTTTTTCACTAAATATTTAAAAAAAAACAATATTTTTTGAGCCGTTTGGGTACAAAAATCCCGAAATGGCCTCAGAAGTCCATCAAACTTGACACATAGGAAAGTCTAGGCACGATTGATGTATGGAAACAAACAGTGCAGTCGCCAGACACCCGAGGTGAGAGTTGTCACCTTTTTTCACTTGACTTGTTTAAAAAAATAATATTTTTTGAGCCGTTTTGGTACTAAAATCCCGAACGGCCTTAGAAGTCTGTCAAACTTGATATGTAAGAATGTCTAGGCATGAATGACGTGTGAGAACAAACGGATCGATCGCTGGACTCCCGAGGTGAGAGTTCTCACTTTTTTTCACTTAACTTTTTAAAAAACACATTGCTTTTCTAGCCATTTCGGTATTAAAATCCCGAAAAGGCTTTGAAAGTCCGTCAAACTTGACACGTAGGAAGGTGTAGGCATGAGTAGCATGTGGAAACAAACAGCGTAGTTGCTAGACTCCCCAGGTGAAAGTTGTCACTTTTTTTCACTTAAACTTTTTTAAAAAAACAATGCTTTTCAAGCTGTTTGGGTACTAAAATCTCGAAACGGCCTCGAAAGTCTGTCAAACTTGACACATAGGAAGGTGTAGGCATGCGTGACATATGGAAACAAACAGTGCCATCGTCGGACTCCCGAGGTGAGAGTTGTCACTTTCTTTTACTTAATTTTTTTTTTTAAAAAAAAAACAATATTTTTTGAGCTGTTTGGGTACTAAAATTCTAAAACGACCTCAGAAGTTCATCAAACTTGACACGTACGAAGGTTAGGCATGAGTGATGTATGGGAACAAACGGCATAGTCGCCGAACTCCCGGTGTGAGAGTTGTCACTTTTTTTCACTTAACTTTTAAAAAAAAATAATGTTTTTCAAGCCATTTGGATACTAGAATCCCGAATTTTTTTTTAATAAGCCTACTTTTTTATATGTATTGTTATTTGTTGTCTCTAATATGTTCATTATTTTATCTAATATTTATTTTTTTTCTTTTCAGGATATTCCCAAGAAATAGATCGATCTATGGTGTTTATATATCGGCATATTTCGGGATAGATGTGAAACTCTCTTTTGGTCTATGAATTATGGATTTGTAATGTTATTTTGCGAGTCACTATATATTTTTTTATTCTATGAATTTTAATGGGAGATAATGTTTGTTTGGAGATAATGTTTAATATATGTGTTAGTTTACTTTGTTGCGTATATTTATCAATATTTGGATTTGAATAAATGCATGAATTTTTGTAATTTGTATAATGTTAAATGTACATTTTATCTGGTAAAACAACAAACTATAAAATTATTTATTAATTATATACGAAAAAAAATTTTTGAAAAAAAAGTATTAGTGACGGCTACATAACCGTCGCTAAAAGTGATAAATGTGTTTGCATAAGATGCTATTAATCGGTCGACATTTTTGCGATGGTTATGTTGCCGTCTTTAAAACTTTTATTTGCGAGGGTTTAAACTGTCACTAATGATAGTCGTCAATGTTTATTAGCGATGGCATTTAACCGTTGCTAATAACCTATTAGTGTCGGCATTACTGCGGCCGCAAATAAAATTACTCAGGTGACTAGTATTTGTGACGGGTATGTTGCCATCGCAAAAGGTCACCCATGTCGTCACTTGGCCACCGCAAATACTATTTGCGACGCTTGTAGTTTCGTTGCCAAAAATGTTGTCGCACTCCCGACGGTAATGAGCATTTGCGATGGCAAAACAGCCTTTTGCAACAGTCTTCCGCCATTGTAAATACTACTTTTTTAAGTAGTGAGAGCCAAACAAAAAATTAAGTAAAAAAGCTCAGTCTTGCCTAAGCCTGGTTGGTTGGCTAAAAGAAAAGAACTCAAAAAATTTCTAAGTACAAAAAGGCTAATATGTGAAGAGTAACGCCGTTTCAAGAAACAATGAATGGCATCATCATTGTATCTCTGCCGAAAGCTTGCCCCGATATTTAATGTATTTTTGCCTCTCCAGTTTCATTAGCAAATCGGCGGAGGACACCTCACAATTTAATCAGGTCAGAATTTGAAAAGATCATAACAACTAGCCAAATACAACCCTTATCCCTAAGTCTATCCAAAAAAGAACACTAGCTGGGGGGCAATTGTGAGCTAAAAGGCCCATATCGTATGAAAGTAAGCAAGCCCACTAAGAAGAGTGGGCTAGCCTATATGAAAACAGGCCCAATCTACTGACCACAAAGCAGGTCAACCGTTGTGCTTGGACCAACCTAGTAGGTATGAGCTTGACATCAAACAAAGTTAGCTTGAAAGCCACGAAAGGCCCAATGGGTCAAAGAACTCCAATCCGAATAAGGAAATAACTTTAGAAGATTGCCATAACCTTATAACTGCCTCGGAAGAGGCAGATTCCTAAAAGGAATTGGCTGAAAGAAGCAACTCTTAGAAGGAGTAGGATCTTCGAAGGCTATAAATAAGGCAAGACAAAGGAGAACGAGGTACGTATAATTGATAGCTAGAATAGGTTTCTTTCTTTCGATTCATTGAGATTAAGCTTGTTTAACTTAATCTTTAGAGTGCCATCGGCTCAAAGAGGGTCGACGCATTCTTACCAGTTTCTTCTCTTGTAGGCTCTCGAGTGTTCAACTTCCAAGTTCGCTGGGCAGATCGAGGCACACGAAAATCCCCTCCACATTATTCAAAATACAAAAAGAAATTTCTAGCCCTTTTTCTAAAATCTTATCCCTAAAGGAGTTTTATTTGATTAATAACTAATCTTTTAAAGGTGATGAAACATTCAATCAAGCCTTTCATAAAGCATAGAAAAAGGTTTTCAAAACTTTTCAAGAGAATTGTTCAAGAGTTCTTGTTTTCTTCCAATTCCAAATTCCATTTTCAAACATTTCTAACTAAGTTTTCAAACTAATCCACAACTCTCTTGAGTTGATTTAAAAAATACTTTCCAAACTCACTCGAGTTATTTCAAAACATTTCAAAACTCTCGCGAGTTGATTTCAAAAATGCTTTCCAAACTCTTTTGGGTTATTTCAAAACATTTCAAAACCCTCTTGAGTTAATTTCAAAAAATACTTTCCAAATTCTCTTGAATTATTCCAAAAACATTTCAAAACTCTCTCAAGTTCATTTTCAAGTCAAAACTCTGTAGAGTTCAAATTTTAAAACCTTCTAAGACCCCTTTAAGTCCAATTTTCAAGTGTGCTCTTGCACGAACTATGAATGATCTTATTCTTGCCAGATGAAATACGTAGGCAACCTAAATGGATACAATCATAACCCTTATTTCAAGACAAATGTTCATTCAAAGTTTTCTTTCTATTCAAAATTACTCTCCAAAAATCATATTTGAAACAAAAAAATCATTTATTCTTTCAAAAATATTTCCAAAAACATACATCATGTTTCATTCATTCCCAAAGTTATGACTAAACCCCCTTTTTCAATAGTGGATATTAGGTAACCGGAGATTAGTGAGTGAATTGAAGATGAATAGAGATGTAAGTATCGAAAATGCGGGGTAGAGTGATGATCTTAAGATATTTTCCTTACACGTAACCAACTCCCGGATCATAAATTTCTAGTTTCAAAAACTAATTCGGAGTCATGTTTGCAGAAGGGCTTTAAACTATTTCCAAAAGGTTGTTAAAAATTTAGTTTTGCAAAACCTTCTTTAGAAGGCATTTTCCAAACACTTTTAGAAAACTTATGTTTGATTTTTAGATTACACTTAGTTTTGGGTGACCTAACACATCTTTAATCATGTTAGGTGGTGACTCTAAATTTTTAAAAAAACCCTTATTGAAACCAAGTTTTTAAGATTAAACCTCGTCGCGCTAATCCTTTTATGAGAGTAAGTTTTAACAGAGAGAGTATCGAGCTTTTTCTGAGCAAAGTAGAGTTCGAGTAAAAAATGAGACGCAACAATTATAAATTCATATTATTGATATAACAACATATGCTATTTTTTAATTTAATAGGGATAAGTACTTATAAGTTCGTAGTACCTTCCCACTCAACTTTTTTCCCTCTACTACAGACAAATATGAGAACGGTAAATGGATAGGAAAATAATGGGAAGAAGAAAAAAAAAGACCTGTGATCTGACTTGTCCCAAGCTTGGATTGGACACGAAGTTCTAAGTATTTGGGCCTGGCTTGTATTGCAAGCTATTACTAGTTTGGGCTTACGTAGTGTGTAACTTGGACAAATGATCTAGACTTTGTAGTGATTTAACTACCACATATTAGGCTATCGTATGTTACCGTTTAACAAAATTGAACTCCGAAAGAATGATGATACAAAGTTAAGTATGTGCAACTAATGAAAAAAATAGAGAAACATAAAAGAATATATATATATACCTCCGAGTTTTGGTACTTTTGTAGCTTTTTTTTCAATTCTTCTAGTTCTTTTGAGGAGAAAAAAAGTTATATATGACTGTAACTATCATTATCCTACATTGATCTTCTGTTTCTGAATTGCGTCTCAACATTTCTCTCTCAAAACATGTCTCCCTTCCTACCAAAACCAATTACCTACTTTTTAAAACTTTTACATTTGGTGGATATTCGAATTTAAGTTGTTTAAAATATCTAATATGCCCTCATATGATAGGGTGATTACAATCATTCTTATTTTAAACTTAATATTTTGTAGGAAAATAAATATTGACTTTACATCAAAAAGAGGAAAATTGGTGTTCTTCATTTATATATTAGTATAAATAATGACAATTTAATGATCCAAATCTTATTTTAATGGAATTTGCTAAATCTAGTCTTAATTGCGATCTATAGCCCTCCGTTTCAAGTGGGTTTATCCCACAATGTGAAAGAACTGTGGTGGATGTTGTCATGTTGATATTAACATGTTGGCTATATGGATCAGCATCTTATTTTGAAAATTATATTTTTTAAAGTTTAAAAGAGAGCTGGCAAACTACCAAAAATATTTTTAAAAAATGAAATAAAATGACAAATGCAGAAAAGTAAAAACAGATGTGAGGAGAATTAATTGTATTTTATCCAAAATAAGATGAGAACTATTATAAATGTTCAATATGTGAAGGATAACTCAATAATTTTTAAATATAGTTTCAAATGTTGTTATATCCATTTTATGGAAAAATTAGGAAATATTTTGAAACTTTAGTCAACATTTGAAAATTTTGTCAGATGGCTTTGATTTGAGGCTAAGCAATGTATATTTTCCTTTCTTGGATGCAAGGTATGAAAATTATCTTTAGCTCCAAGTGGAGAAATACCAAGTTTTTATCTTTTTTTTCATTTGAAATATAATATATTCTTGCTTGGATTTTTAGAATTAAATAGATAAAATTAAGCATTAACTAACCACAATTTAGAAGGTTTAAGGGTTAAGTTTTTGGCAACAAAATCCATAATTGAATAGGATTTTTGGAACAACTTATTGTAAAAGCTTTAAAACTGGCCAACAAAGTGGAGTATTTTGAGCCAGAAAGATTTAAAAGTTCTATCAATTCTTTGATATACTCTATCTCTCATCCAATTATTTACTTATAAAATTTGTGACTTAGTTAAGAAAAAAAAAGTTCCATAACTTGGAAAAATATTAAATAGTAGTAACAAAATCGGTTTAGCAGAATTGCCTATTATCGTGGACTATCAATGAGACCAAAAAATAGCTTGTAATTTTTATGAAGCAAATACTGTAGATTCTTATCTCTATTATTTGTCAAAATATAAAACTGAAAGTCTATAATCATAACAATTAGGATACATTTTGGGTTGAATTTCCTACTATAGAATCTAGACTCTAGTTAATTATTAAGTTTAATTGTGATCCACTGACAATCAAGTTTTTTTAATGAAGTACGCACCAAAATGTGACACCTCTCCTTGGAAAGCTATGAAAAGCAATACTCATACCGATGGCTCGAATTTTAATGCCTTCTTGTTTAAAATAATTTTATGTCAAAATTAAATACAAAAAATGATCCTTAAAAACTGCATATCAAAAACATTGGCTTGTCTATGAGCCCTAAAAATAAAATGATTGGGGAAAAGATAGTTGAGGAGGAAGAGGTATAACAAACAAATGGACGATAAAAAAAAAAAAAATGGCAGCCCATGTTTAGTATTATTGGAATGGCTTCAAATGAACCATGGTGGTAGGATCTATGTATATCTGCTTGAGAGAATGGCTAATATATAAGATGAACAAATTTTCAATCGTACAAGAATAATTACTGTTACACAGATCCAAATTTCAGTGGAGAACTCATTAGAGCAAACTGAAGACTTCCCATGTTTTTGGAAATTGAATCAATAACCCACCATGGAGTTTTGCACATAGACATCCCTACATTTAGGGATATTGCTATCTATTGGTTCTATTCTTCTATGTCATTATTTCTCTCTTCTTTGCTAGGTAACTTCTAATTAATGGCGCCCTTCATTTGTGCCCTTTTAGGGTTTGTAATGGTTTGGTGTGTCTTTGTGTGCCCTTAGTAATTACACAAGTCTTGAGTTTTGTTGAATATCTTATTTTTTGGTACTAAAATACTTGCTTACTAAACAAAATGGTGTCACAGTAGACCTATGTTTTTGCATTTTGTTAAACGCTTGAAAAATATTTGTGCTAACTATATATAATTTAAAAATATTTGTGCTTACTAAACAAAATGGTGTCACAGTAAAAATATTTGTGTCACATTTTTACAATTGAGATTACCGTACACACAGGGGCGGAGGCACATGGTGCCCAAAGGGGCACGTGCCCCCCTCAAATTTTAAAAATTATATTTTTACTTATAGTTTTTTAAGTTCTTTTCAATATAAACACTAAAAAATTAGAAATGCCCCCCCTCAAATTTTTAAATATTTTATTTTTTTTATAGTTATAAGAAATGTTTTCATATTTTTTTCTTTAAAATTTTATAAATGCCCCCTCAAATTCTCAAATATTCTATTTTTACCTACAATTTTAAGACCTTTTTTTAATTTTTACCTACTAAAACTTTATAAATGCTCCTTTAAATATTTATTTTGCTTTAAAGTCTATTCATATATGTAAATTCGTATATGTTATATATATATGTATGGAAGCCAAGTGTCCTTTTATTCATTATACAAAAAAAAAAAAAAAACATTTGTTATGACCAATGGTGCCCCTTTTGAATGGATTTTCTGGCTTCGCCACTGCATACACAGTAATAACATTTTACTAGCTTCTTCAAATTTCATTCTTCTATTTTTTGTTTTATTTTTTTATAGCACTCTCTTGTGTTTTTCATCCATGTTTTTAGTGACGAAATTATCCAAACTTCTTTATCTTCTAAAAAAAGAATTACCTTAATATAAAGGGAAAGGAAAAAAGGGAACACGAAAAAAAAATAAGAAGAAGAAGAAGAAGAAGAAAAGAGTCGAACACTAGCCTAACACAATCTTTCGAAGTGCTTTAACAACCGTTCTATGGATTCTTTATATTGTTCTTTATCAAAACACCTGTTTGGATATCAAATTCTATTTCTTTGTTTCTTTCTTCTTCTTTTTTGGGCAGAAAATCTCAAAGAGGTATTGACTATACCTATGTAAAGAAAAGGGAAGAGGAACTTAGTTTGAACACATAGAAATGGGACAATAAGATAAAAATTAATGTATGAGGGCAATAATAAGTGGCCATGCAGATAAGTGTATTTGTGGTTGTTTGGTAGAGCTATAAATAAACCGAGTCAAGCCAATTGTAGTAAGTTGTTCAAGTTTGACTTGAAAACTTAATGAGATATATTTAAGCATTGTTTGTTTAAATTTCAAGCAAATTAAGAGCCAGGATTAAGTAACTTGATTTTTTACAAGATACTAGCTTATCAAGCTAAACTCATAAAATTAATGAGTTTTAAAATGTGTTTAAGTTAGTTTGTTTGCATAACATACAAATTAACGTTTAATAAACTAAACACAAGTTGAGCTTATAATTTTAAACAATCTTTTAATGAGTTGTGAATATGAGCTAAGGTGAAGTAATTTGGTTCATTTTATACCCCTCCTTATTGATACTTGTTATAGTAGTGGTGCTTCAATCTCATTGGAAAGAAGAATCTATCTTCCATTGTCTTTCTTTAAAGGAGGAATCGAATTCTCCATTACATTTGGCTAAAAGAATTGCTAAAATATGATTTAACGATATAAAATATCAAAAAGATGTTTTTCGGATATTAAAAGTTTCAACAAAGTCGCCAATGTAAAATTTGAATCATTCCCTTCCCCACCCATTCTCGATTATATGTTTGGTTACCTTTAAATTGAAACTCTAATCATGGATGAAAATTGAATTCCCAGCACTACATGAGAATATCCCCGCCTTAATTTCCAAGTTAGTAGGAAGAGAGATGGCACACAAAGGAGCAGAATGCAAAATTACCATTGTTCATGACATCAAATATATATTTTGCTAGCTTTTTTAATTATAATTGTGAAATAAATAAATAGGAACTCCTATCTATTCGCTAGACTTCTGAATGACATAACACATGATCTTGCCAATAAGATGTTGGCATATCTTGCAATTTTAAATTGATGTTTACTTTTTGGTCCTGGTGGTAGAAGAATTCTGAATTTTTCAATTTTTATCATGTTTGGATGTTGGATTTGTTAAGAAAAAGAGAAATGAAATTACTTACGTGTTCCTTTTTATGGGAAATCAAACCAAAAAAATGATTTCTTTTCACAATTATCTATTCATTTTTAAAAAAAGAAATAGATAGATTTATTATTTTTTTTCAATTCATTTTCTTTTATAAACTTTTCCCTTTCTTTTTTTTTATCCCTCCACAAATCCAAGATTGAAACATAACATTCATGATTAGAAGAGTTTTATGTTGATAAGCAAATTTCAAGCACAAAAAATGATACATGCTCAATGTCATCATGTCACTCACTAAACTTAATTCATTGGCATAACAGTAGATCAAGAAATTCTACTAGCATGTCATTTTACTGACTATATTTCCTGATTGCAAAATAAAATTAGTTAAAATTAGTCTGTTTTTGGATTAAAAATCAATATATAGTCTTTTATGACCATGGCCTATAAATGAACCTTTATGGGCTTCTAAAAATTTATGAAATATAAAGTAAGATTGATGTTGTGCCTATAAGGGTATTGAATACTTTTTTTAATTTCTATGTTGCGGTTGGGATGAATAGATTTTGGTACCCTCTAATGCTCGTATTGAGAAGTTATTCACTACTCTTAGAGTAGTACATATTCTTGCTTCTCCTCTACATGAGGGTTATTTTTTCCAGAGGCCCACCATTTTGAGATAGAAAAAATAAGGATGACGTGGTGTTAACACTAAATAATTTTTCACTACAACAAAATCTTTGTTTAGTGGCAACCAAAAGTGCCAGTATAAAATGCTTATAATGGTGTTTTCTCACAAAATGTCATTTAAGAATGTCATTTAAGAATTGGCATTTTCTGACTGCTACTACATAAGTAGTGGCGTTTTCTTACAAAATGTCACTTAAGAATTGCAATATACTTGTGGTTCAATGAGATTTTTTACAAAGCGCCATTAAAATGGTGCCACTAGATCCTATTCTTGTTGTAGTGACAAATACCTATCCTATTTTATTTAGCTGGATCACTAAAGGCGGCTTGTTGCAAAATAATTTGAAGAATAAAGAACGCAACTAGAAATATGAAATTTATAGGGGTCTGAAGAGAGATTTTCTGAATCTGATTTGCAACATGCAAGCTAAAAGACAGCCTAGAACTGAGCCCTCCAGGCTCGTGCTTTGTCGGCTACACAAAGCGGACAAAAGTTGTGAGTATAGTCTCTCGCGGCAAATTTTCCGGACCAAAGAAAAATTTTAACTTATTTTTCAGCCGGGATGCTGTTTTACCTTTATTCAACAACTCAAGTTTGGCATCTTTTCAAATGACGTTTTATTAAAAACGTCTTTTCAAAAAGCATTTTACATTAATTTCTAGCGCTATGCCAGGAAAATACGAAGGCAAAATACGAGAAGAATACCCCTAAAAACGCCATTATAAATAGCTTTTATAAGTTCAAAAAACGCCATTTGAAATAGAATTTTTTTTAGCCAAAAAACGCCATTTCAAATGGTTTTTCTATCAGAAAAAATAATTCTGCACCTATTGAACTTAATTTGCATAACTTCTAAACTGAGACACCAATTGACGTACCGTCAACTCACACACGTCACTCGTGTCACACCGGTGTCTCCCGTCAAGTTTTGCACTCCCCAGACCTTTCCTCCCCGTTTCAATATCTTGACACCCAAGTTGGCACAACTCTGAAAACCTAAGTATTGAAATTTTAAAACTTTGTATAACTTCTAAACCGAGACACTGATTGACATGCCGTCAACTCTCACACGTCACTGGTGTCACACCGATGCCTCCCGTCAAGTTTCACACTCCCCGGATATCACGCCCGCTCCTAATCAAGCATCATTAAAGTCGTCTTAGGATGAACGTGATCGCAAAGGTCACCTACCTGTAAGCGAAACCTCCACATAATCCTAAAGATAGAAATCTTATAAGAATATATAACATCATATTAAATAAATACAAACCATATCATAATCCTCCAACATACATCATTAAGAGAACTCTTAATTCACACTTACGAACATTTACAAAACCACAAAATAAACCAAACTCCAACAAGACTTTAATATAATGTACAACAATGCACATGACTAATAACTCAACTAAAGAGCTTCTCGAAGCTCTCCAACTCAACACCAACATTGGACTGGACATCTCTCATTTTTCTGCAAAACAATCTATGTGAGTGTAAGCTATATATCAACATGCTCACAAGATAATCAAACTCATAATGATTGAATGACAGATATTAAATAAATAATCCACTGAGTTAATCACCAATAGATAATATACCATCAATAATAAAAATAATGCCTCTTGTGATGCAATGTATGATACACCACATATGTGCGCGCTATTTTGATAACAGTGACCCAATATATCGATGACTTGTTATCAAGGATATCCCACATCGATACCCCTTAGGTTTATCCCACATCGGCTAAACCTCTTCTATGCCCCCACTCGGCTAAACCTCTTCTATGCAATGCAAAGTGTGCACACAATGTATGAATTATATGCAATTATCACCTCATAATCAAACAATCACCACCAATGTAAACAATAAACCATTCAATGCATTATGAATAAGATCATCTTATATTCCCACCTGATACTTGTCTTATACACACTGTCGAGTCACTCCTTTGGTTGAACTGGAGTGTTTTGATCTGCTTCTGAACCTACCAAACACCACCATATCAAACTTGATGAAATAGATGTTATAATTCATAACTAATGCATGACTATAGCTTATACACCTTAAACATGTAATTTAGAACACCAATAATGTATTAGAACTCAATAGGATGTTAAACTCTTCCCCAATGTAATGTAATGTAAAATTTAAACTACAATGTCTCACAAGCTACAAGGAGTTAAAGTACCAAATTTATATCACTAGAAAGATATATGAATCTACTTTCCGACACTTCAAACGGTACATTAATCCGAGCTTCCTAGAGAAAGTTATGGTCATTTCACTAAAGAGTGTCAAAGTTGTCAGAAAGAGTTCGCTGGGACAAGAAGGTAGCGAGACTTTGCTGGATAAGTTTGCTAGGGCGAGAAGGTAGTGAGACTTACTGGATAAATAAGTTCGTTGGAGTGAGAAGGTAGCGAGACTTACTGGATAAGTTCGCTGGGGCGAGCTGGACATGGCTCGAAATGGCTTCCTAACCCAAGGTTTCTCCACTCCAATCCACCACAACACTTCACATAAGCTCACCAAAGACTCCAAAATACAATACCAAGCTAGAAGTAAGATTAAAAACAACCAATAACATATTCACCAAGATGAATCAAGGGTTTCACCATGAAAGCCCTCACCCCCTTTTCTCCTCCATCACTTCAATTCTCACTTTCATGGCATAAATTGATATGTTAACATACACAATCAACAAATATACAGTGAAACAAATATAAACATAAGATCTCTCACCTTCAACAATGAAATCACAAGCTTCCCCTTCAAATTTCTCCTCTTCTCTTCTTTCCTCTTCTTTTTCTCTCTTTTCTCTCACTTTCTTTCTTACCAAACAATTTTACTATACAAGCTCCTCTATTCTCTCTCCTCCCCTTGTCTTGAAGACAATTATAGATACAAAATATATCTATCATTCCACATGTCACACACATACACTTGCTAGCAACATTAGTGAAATACATTCCTAGGTGTCTTAGGGTTAAACCCCCACCTAGCACCTCCTTATTTCCTTAATCTACCTCTCATCCACATGATTAACATAATTAATCACACTTATGATAATTCATCATGATTAACATAAGCTAAGCATAAAGATTAATTAAACTAATTAATCATTAATTAAGATCACTAATCATGCTTCAAAACATGATAATCCCTCAAATGCAAGCCCTCATTAAACCATGCTAAACAAACACCTTGATTAAAGATAATCATATACCATAAACATGCTCTTAAGTTAAGCATGATGCTAACCAAGTTAGGGTTTTACAATTCTTTCCACCTTTAAGAATTTTGTCCCGAAATTCACTTACCGAACTAGAATAAATACAGATATTGATTCTTCATTGACTCCTCATGCTCCCATGTGGCCTCTTCCACTTTATGACTCCTCCATAAAACTTTCACAAGTGGCATTACCTTGTTGTGCAGAACTTTTTCTCTACGGTCTTGTATCTGAACAAGTTCTTCAACATAACTCAAATCATCTTCCAACTCTAACGGTTGTTGAGGTAACACATGAGAAGGATCCGGTATATATTTTCTTAACATGGAAACATGGAAGACATCATGCAACTTAGACATTTCCGGAGGCAAATCGAGTCGGTAAGCAGTAATGCCAACTCTTTCCACAATAGTATAGGGGCCAATGTACCTTGGACTCAATTTTCCTTTCTTCCCAAATCTCAAGATACCCTTCCATGGAGATACTTTCAAAAACACTTGATCACCCACCTGAAATTCTAGTTCTCTTCTTCTATTATCCGCATAACTTTTCTGCCTACTTTGTGCTATCTTTAAATGCTCTTGAATTACCTTAATCTTTTCAGCTGTACTTTGAATCATCTCTGGCCTCAACAGCTATCTCTTTCCCACCTCACTCCAATACACTGGAGTTCTACACCGACGCCCATATAAAGCTTCAAATGGAGCCATCCCAATGCTGGATTGATAACTGTTATTATACGCAAATTCCATTAAAGCTAGATGATCCTCACAACTACCTTTGAAATCTAATACACAAGCTCTCAACATATCCTCTAAAGTTTGAATAGTTCTCTCTGATTGCCCATCTGTTTGAGGATGAAATGTTGTACTAAATTTCAAAGTAGTACCCAAAGCTTCATGCAAACTAGGCCAAAATCTAAAAGTGAATCTTGGATCTCTATCTGTAACTATAGACACTGGAGCTCCATGTAATCTCATAATTTCATCAACATATAATTTAGCATACCTGTCAAGAGTATAGGTAGTCTTAACTGATAAGAAATGAGCTGATTTAGTCAATCTATCAACAATTACCTAAATAGAATCAAATCCGCTTGAAGTTCTGGGTAATCCCACCACAAAGTCCATAGTAATGTGCTCCCACTTCCATTGTGGAATAGGAAGAGGTTACAATAAACCTGCCGGCTTCTGATGTTCTGTTTTTACTTGTTGACAAGTCAAACATTTAGCCACAAACTCTACAATTTCTCTCTTCATGCTAGGCCACCAATACACTTCCCGAAGATCACGATACACTTTGTACTTCCTAGATGCATAGCATACAAAGATTGATGTGTCTCCTCTAAAATCTCATTTTTCAAAACTTGATTGCTTGGTATACAAGAACTGGTCCCAAACATTATAGTACCATTAGCATGAATGGAAAAATCAGTTCTTACCCCTTCCTTCACCTGCTTTCTGATTTTCTCCAATTGTGGATGTTGAAGTTATAGTTCCCAGATTTGATCAAATAACAATGGTCTTACTCGGAGTTGTGCTAACACTGCATCAATTCTTATCATTTCAAACTCTACCCCCAAAGAAGTTAACTCTACAAACAATTCTGCCTGGCAACATTGAATACATGACAATCTCCAGGAAGCTTGTCGACTCAAAGCATCTGCTACCACATTAGCTCTTCTCAGGTGATAATGGATGACACACTCATAATCTTTGATCAATTCCATCCACCTCTATTGTCTTGCATTTAGATCTCTTTGGGTAAACAAATACTTCAAACTCTGATGATCTGTAAATATCTCACACGGCTCACCTATAAATAGTGTCTCCATAATTTCAAGGCAAACACCACTGCTGCTAGTTCCAAATCATGAATAGGATAATTCTTCTCGTGAGTCTTCAATTGCCTAGAAGCATAGGCAACAACTCTGCCTCTTTGCATTAACACATAACCCAGACCCTGATGAGAAGCATCACTATAAATCACAAAGTCTCCCTTCCCTGACGGAATGGTTAGCACAGGAGCTGTAGTCAATTTTATCTTCAATTCTTGGAAACTACGCTCACAATCATCAATCCATTCAAATTTTACATCCTTCCGTGTCAATTTAGTTAACGGTATAGTGATAGATGAGAATCCTTGAATAAACCGTCTGTAATATCCTACTAACCCCAAGAAACTTCTGATTTCAAACATATTCTTCGGCTGCTCCCAATTCATTATACCTTTAATCTTCTTTGGATCAACACAAATTCCTTCATTAGAAATCACATGTCTCAAAAATACCACCCTATCAAGCCAAAACTCACATTTATAACAAATGAGTCGAAAAAAGGCTAAAATACCCGGTTCATCAAGTCCGTGAAAATAGCTGGAGCATTAGTCACTCCAAATGGCATCACTAAGAACTCATAGTGTCCATACCGCGTTCAGAAAGTAGTTTTTGAAACATCACTGTCTTTCACCTTCAGCTGATGATAACCGAATCTCAAATCAATCTTTGAAAAGACCTTGACCCCTTGCAATTGATCAAACAAATCATCAATACACGGCAAAGGATATTTATTCTTCACTGTAACTTGATTCAATTGCCGATAATCAATACATAGCCTCTTGGTTCCGTCCTTCTTCTTCACAAACAACACAGGAGCTCCCCACGGTGACACACTAGGTTGAATGAACCCCCGATCTAACAAATCTTGCAATTGAGTTTTCAATTCCTTCAACTTCGCTGGTGCCAATCTGTAAGGTGTAATAGAGTTCTCGGTAATAGTTCAATAGAGAACTCCACCTCCCTATCAAGCACAATCCCTGGTAGCTCATCTAGAAATACATCCACAAGTCTTGAATTACGGGAAGATCTGACAGTTTCAATTTTGCTTTAGTACTATCAATCACATGAGCTATGTACCCTTCACATCCTTTCTGTAATAATTTTCTAGCTTCTAAAGCTGATATTAAACAAGTTAGAATTACATCTCGCTCACCTTGAAATCTGAACTCTGAGTCATTTGGCACTTGAAAAATAACTTCCTTCTTGAAACAGTCAATGGAAGCATGATAAGATGATAACTAGTCCATACCTAATATTATATCAAAATCATGGATTGCTAAAGGAATCAAATTCACATTCAACTCTTTCTCCCCAATTTTTAACACACAGTCTTTATACACCACTTCCACTAACACCACATCCCCTACAAGTGTAGAAACAAGTACATGTTGTGTCATAGATGTATGTGGTCTATGTAGATATTCACTAAATGCAATGGAAACAAAAGAGTGGGTAGATCCAGGATCTAACAGTACGTAAGCATCCTTGTCAGCCACAGATATCATACCTGTTACTACCGTAGGTGTAGCCTGAGCATCCCGCTAGGTCATAGCATACATCCGTGCTTGAGTCCGTGGTTCAGAAGTAGCCCCACGTCCACGTTGTGCACTCCTAGTCGTCCCTCTTCCACCACCAGCCACACTACCCACAGAGGAGGTTGCCGCAGAGCCCTGAGTACAATGTTTTGCTATATGACCCTTCTGTCCACACTAATAGCATTTGTCACTCCAAGGCATTGGACAATCCCTAATAATATAGCCATCTACTCCACACCTATAACAAGTAACTCCTCCCATTCTGCCACAAAAAATTCCTGAACTTGAAGGTCTCACCGGAGGTCTCCAAGAGCCACAACCCCTTGGACTTCCAGATCTGGGACTCCCTATTCTTTGACTTAACTGTGATCTTCCCTGTCCACCATATCTTACAGATTTTGATAATTTCTGACCTGACGTTCTAGCCTTTACATCAAACTTTCCCTTTTTAAATTGTTCTCTCCTACCCGACAATTCTTTTACATCTTACTTCACAATTTTTACTTTATTCACCAAGTCAGCATACCTTACCATCTCAAGACCTGAAATTCGAGATCGTACACTTAACTCTAACCCCTGTTGGAATCTCCTGCATTTAGCGTCTTCGGTGCGTACTAAGTCAAGTGCAAATCGTGATAAAGCTATAAATTGTTCTTCATACTCAGACACAGTCATCTTCCCCGGTTTCAGAGAGATAAACTCCTGCTCCTTCTGATATTTGTAAATAAGTGAAAAGTATTGCTCATTAAATACCTCTATAAATTGTTACCACGTAATTGGTACTCCACTACTTGGGAACCCATCATTCGTCTCATTGCCTCCCACCAATTTCAAGTTTCACCTTTCAACATGAATGCAGCCAACGTCAGTTTTTGTTCATTAGTCACAGCCATTACCTCAAAGATTGCCTCTAATTTCTTCAACCACTCCTCTGCCACCAATGGATCAGTTGCCCCGGTGAACTCTGGAGGATTCAGTTTCATGAACTGTTCGTGCAATGTACCAGTCCTCTGCATTGGTCTCATGGACTGATATTCAATGTATTGAGCTAAAACATTTTCCACTCTACTGGTTGCATCTAGTGGATTTTAAAGACCTTCTCCCCGTCGTCTTTGCCCCTGAACTGGAGCTGACGAGGCTTCCTCCTCGACTCTCCTCAGTGAATCTCTTTGAGTCATTCTCACTGCATCAATTCAAGATTGATACGCAATATATATATGACTCACATAAGCCTACTAACTCGAACTAACACAAACAACACCCTACAGTCCACTGTAACTCTAAAAACCAACTCCACAACATAGCCTTAATTGTAAACCTTGGCTCAAACAACTTGACAATAGAACTGTGGTATTAAACCTTAGCTCTGATACTAATCTGTCACGTCCGCTCCTAATCAAGCGTCATTAGCTTCGTCTTAAGATGAACGTGATCGCACAGGTCACCTACCTGTAAGTGAAACCTCCACATAATCCCAAAGATAGAAATCTTATAGGAATATATAACATCATATTAAATAAATACAAACCATCTCATAATCCTCCAACATACATCATTAAGAGAACTCTTAATCCACACTTACGAACATTTACAAAACCACAAAATAAACCAAACTCCAACAAGACTTTAATACAATGTACAACAATGTACATGACTAATAACTCAACTAAAGAGCTTCTCGAAGCTCTCCAACTCAACACCAACAGTGGACTGAACATCTCCCATTTTCTTGCAAAACAATTTGTGTGGGTGTGAGCTATATATCAACATGCTCACAAGATAATCAAACTCATAATGATTGAATGACAGATATTAAATAAATAATCCACTGAGTTAATCATCAATAGATAATACACCATTAACAATAAAAATAATGCCTCTTGTGATGCAATGTATGATACACCACATATTTTGATAGCATTGGTCCAATATATCGATGGCTTGTTATCAAGGATATCCCACATCGATACCCTTTAGGTTTGCCCCACATCGGCTAAACCTTAGGTTAGCCCTCACTCGGCTAAACCTCCTTTATGCAATGCAAAGTGTGCACACAATGTATGAATTGTATGCAATTATCACATCATAATCAAACAATCACCACCAATGAAGATAATAAACCATTCAATGCATTATGAATAAGATCATCTTATATTCTCACCTGATTCTTGTCTTATACACACCGTCGAGTCACTCCTTTGGTTGAACCGGAGTGTTTTGATCCGCTTCTGAACCTACCAAACACCACCATATCAAACTTGATAAAGTAGATGTTATAATTCATAATCAATGCATGACTATAGCTTATACAGCTTAAACATGTAATTTAGAACACCAATAATGCATTAGAACTCAATAGAATGTTAAACTCTTCCCCAATGCAATGTAATGTCAAATTTAAACTACAATGTCTCACAAGCTACAAGGAGTTAAAGTACCAAATTTATATCACTAGAAAGTAGCGAGACTTACTGGATAAATAAGTTCGCTGGAGCAAGAAGGTAGCAAGACTTACTGGATAAGTTCGCTGGGGTGAGAAGCCAGAGAGACCTTAGCGAGATCTGCTAGACATGGCTC
Organism: Euryodendron excelsum; assembly: GCA_033060915.1. Classification (NCBI taxonomy): domain Eukaryota; kingdom Viridiplantae; phylum Streptophyta; class Magnoliopsida; order Ericales; family Pentaphylacaceae; genus Euryodendron; species Euryodendron excelsum. The sequence goes on along the minus strand of CM065380.1, from coordinate 45,891,640 downwards.
GAAATGGTTTTCTAACTCAAGGTTTCTCCACTCCAATTCACCATAACACTTCACATAAGCTCACCAAAGACTCCAAAATGCAATGCCTAGCTAGAAGTAAGATTAAAAACAACCAATAACATATTCACCAAGATGAATCAAGGGTTTTACCATGAAAGCCCTCACCCCCTTTTCTCCTCTATCACTTCAATTCTCACTTTCATGGCATGAATTGATATGTTAACATACACAATCAACAAATATGCAGTGAAACAAATATAAACATAAGATCTCTCATATTCAACAATGAAATCACAAGCTTCCCTTTCAAATTTCTCCTCTTCTCTTCTTTCCTCTTCTTTTTCTCTCTTTTCTCTCACTTTCTTTCTTGCCAAACAATTTTACTACACAAGCTCCTCTATTCTCTCTCCTCCCCTTGTCTTGAAGATAATTATAGATACAAAATATATTTAACATTCCACATGTCACACACACACACATGCTAGCAACATTAGTGAAACACACACCTAGGTGTCTTAAGGTTAAACCCCCACCTAGCACCTCCTTACTTCCTTAATCTACCTCTCATCCACATGATTAACATAATTAATCACACTTATGATACTTCATCATGATTAACATAAGCTAAGCATGAAGATTAATTAAACTAATTAATCATGAATTAAGCTCACTAATTATGCTTCAAAACATGATAATCCCTTAAATGCAAGCCCTCATTAAATCATGCTAAACAAGCACCTTGATTAAGGATAATCATGTACCATAAACATGCTCTTAAGTTAAGCATGATACTAACCAAGTTAGGGTTTTACACCAGACCCTTCCACCCCGTTTCGGTACCCCGACGCTTGAGTTAGCACAACTTTGAAAACCTAAGTACTGAAATTCTAAAACTTTGCATAACTTCCAAACCGAGACATTGATTAACGTGTTGTCAACTCCCACACATAACTGGTGTCACACCGGTGCCTCCCGTCAAGTTTCGCACTCCTTGGACCCTTCCTCCCTATTTTAGTACCCCGACGCTCGAGTTGGTATAACTCCGAAAACCTAAGTATTGAAATTCTAAAACTTTGCATAACTTCCAAACCAGGACACCGATTGACATGTCGTCAACTCTCTCACGTCATTCGTGTCACACCGGTGACTCCCATCAAGTTTCACACTCTCCAGACCTTCCTCCCCATTTTGGTACCCCGATGCCCAAGTTGGCACAACTTCGAAAACAAAATGAAAAATATGACCCAAACTCACACATATTATATGAAAAAATTTATTTTTACATAATACTGAAGTACAAATGTTAACAAGCTTTATGGACCATGTTCATAGTGATTTGCCAACAACGCTAAGGGTAGTAGGGAGATAGTTTTGAAAGTCATCGTCACATTCTTCTTCCGAGTAGTCTGAAAGTTCTGGGTCAGAAAGTAGCAATGGATCTTGAATAATTTCTAATATTTGTTGCATTAGATTAATACATTCTGTCTTTGCATGCTCTGTAAAATGATATTTATCCAACCTTCATTGCATTTGATCAATCTCGTGTTTGAGCGCTTTGATGACCTTCTTGTTAGGTGATCTCCTGTTGAACATCTTTGCTGAACGAGCCTTTGGGACACGGAGAGGCCATGCTATCAGCAATACATCTCTTGTTCACAATGTTTATCAAACAGGTCTTCCCATGGCTCTCTGTATATGCATTGGTCGTCAGTGACCCCGGGAGGTGGATGTAAGGACGCCTCGCTGATAAATATGTGGCTGACCGGACCCATAGTATCGTGCATTAGGATAGGTTTATTAAGAAAGCAACGTTTTCGGCCATACCATTTGTTATTGACTAGGTCCGTGTATGAACGCAACGTATGGATTGGTTTTGAACCGTCTCGTTGCTTGGAACCGAACAACTAGACGATGCCCCAAATAATCATTTTCGCTTCGGCATCTTTATAAGTATGATTTAGCACTTCTTCACATATTCAGACAACGTATATATAGCCAATATAGTACAATGCAGGAGTAAAGGGTCTACGTGAATTCATTGGGTTATGTGCAACATCAGCCTTCACGTGAAGGGTCAAGAGCAAGGCAAGCCTTATTGACTGTATTATTGACGGTTTCAGAAAAGATAAACAACAAGTGAAAATGATCCTGAAGTGACTATTCACCATCTAACTTGCAACCTTCACGTGAAGTGTGAATCCATGAATGCTTTATTGACTGTATTATTGACCATCTGTTGGCATTTTTATGAACCTAGTGGGAACCCGTCAGCTGAGGTAAGCAAGCGACGCTGACATGGCTCTTACCAGTGGCGCTTTGTGAAGAAGAAAGCAGAACATGTAAGCAAGGGACGCTGACATGACTCCTCCCAGTGGCTCGTTGTGAAGGAGAAAGCAGCACAGGTAAGCAAGGGACGCTGACATGGCTCCACCCAGTGGCGCTTTGTGAAGAAGAAAGCAGCACAGGTAAGTAAGGGACGCTAACATGACTCCTCCCAGTGGCGCTTTGTGAAGGAGAAAGCAGCACAGCTAAGCAAAGGGCGCCGACAAGGCTTACCCCAGCGGCGAAGGAGCAAACCCAATTTCGCAAGACCTCCCATTCTGAGACATCCAATGATGGACACCCCCCATTTATGTAGGATTAGCATTAACAAATGTTCTTCACTCTGACAAATTATCCAACGATGGGCAACCCCCATTACGTGACCGTTTTGGGTAACCCCCATCCGTCTCCACTCAGGGGTAACCCTCATGACACGGTCAAACCCCTTTGTTTGCATTACCTGGGCCACCCTTTCACTATTTATACTTCAATATTAGGCTACTTCCCATGGCAAGGTTGCTTTTTGAATGGATTAGTGACTGAATGAGACAAGACAGCCTACGCTTTACTGCAAAAGGACCAGTCACGGGTTAATATGATTCACGTGAACAGATTCCTGACAGTCGAGTGAATTCATGAAGCCTTCATATAATTGCTTAAACTCACGGGTTGAATTCGTACCCCACCATTTTGAGTAATTCTCAATTTTTTTTGTACAAAGTTTCATACAATCAACTACAGCAACAGTAATATTTTATAAAATGACATGTTCATACGAAGGCCATATAAAAGATGAACTATACTTTATATATGTTGCAACAATTTTTTTTTTTACAAAAGACAATACAAAATAAAAAAACTAAATACCCTAACTACTATACATGACCTCCACAAAAAAAGTTTCCACAACAAACTTCGTAATAACAAATGGACCTTTAAAAAAAGTTTCCATAACAAACTCCACAAAAATAAATGGAAAACTAAATACCCTAACTACTATACATGACCTCCCGTACCACACAGAGGTGGCTTCCTATCTCTCCTCGACCTATGGACATAGACACGTGGTATCGATGGTTGCAGCTGTGCCACTACCTGTGTGATCTGTGAAGCATCATATAAGTCATCAGTAGGGAGTGCATCTACCTGTGTGATCTGCACTACCACTGAAACCTCTAAATGCCCGCTGCTTGGCTAGGTAATCAATGATGGCCCCTCTGTATATGATGGTGGGAATAGAGGTACAGACTGCGACGACATGACAGGTGAAACCCGACCCTCTGTATGGATAAAGGACATCTCGATACGCTGCCCTGATGCTAACAATAGGTCGTCATATGCGTCAGCATCCTTGTCATCACCTAGTCCCGAGTAACCAGATCCCTGGTCATACGTAACAGGGGAGCTAATGTGGCGGGGGGTGCGGCGATGCGGTCTGACCTCGTAACTAGTCGCACGTTATGAAGATGGTACATCTCGTGACTCACTGTGATATGAGTACGCTGGCATCATCGGAGTCACATGCGATGAGGATGGTCGAAAAGCATTGAAGGACTATGGCACCTGATGCTCGGATGATCCCACACAGGAATGGGAGCTGCCGACTGTCCAATCCGCTCATGCTCACGTAATACACGGAGTAACGTGGCACTAATGTCCCATACCCTATATAGATCCTACAATGCAGTTGGCGTGCCATATGTATAAATGGCAGGATCTGTGTGCTGATGTATGGATGTGATATGGCGAGCCTGCAAAAATAAGGGAAAGCATGTCTAACTAACTGATGTATACAAGTGACGTTGAAACAAATGAAAATGTTATGGCTTTACTAACCGCAATCTCTACAGTGGAGCCGACCTCAAGGTATCCAGTAGCAGGTAGGTGAGCTGGATTGCCCACCAGTGGGTGTATAATACGGCGATACCACACTATGTATGGATCGTTATATTGTATCTGTGCAACATCAGGAACCCCAGCTACCAGATGATCACGTCTATGCTCCCATCGGTCAGCATACTCTACATGAATCTCGGTCCAATCAATGGTGCGTTGTCTCCCGCACATGTCAATAGCATGTAACTTAGGCGAGGTATGGCACTCATCTGGTACATCCTGCCTGAACCCAAACTGTCGTAAGACACGATCAGGTAAATGTAGGTCAACGACCTCTAAGCATACTAAAGGCGACCAAGTCAGCCATAAATCCCTCCCTGCCCAGTAATAAGTCGACAGTGTATGCATGATCTCATCGTAAGGCCTCCAGGTGAACTGCAAACATTTACATTGACAGTACTTATTTTGTAAGTAGTGATAGGACAACTAAGTAATATGAATTACAATTTTGAACATATTATACGTGCCTCATCTGACCGCAATTGGTCTAGCTGGTCTTTGTATTATGTGGACAACATGGGTGAAAGTAATGTCTGTGCTATATTTAGATCTCCATCTGACATATACATTAAACATATTGTAACAATGTCAAAACATATTGTATGAATGATTATAGGTGAAGAAGCGTACGTAATTTTTTCATACCTGGCTCTCCATGGTCTGGCAGGGAACTGCACCCCTCCTACAAGTAATGTCTACTGGGCCTGAGTAGGGTCCTCTATACGATGCGGGCACATGCGTACAAACCGCTCACATGCCCATTTCTGTACAAAATGAGTGTGTCACTCGCACAACAACTAAGGCGAACTAAATACTTAAGCATTATTATAAAACGCTGTCAATTATGCTAGTCGTTTTACCTATACAAGTACGAGTGCCCCCGCAATCTACTTAGCACCAGTCCTCGCCGCCCAGCACATGTACCTGTAAAGCATGGCTAGGACTGCACTGCCCCAGGTATATCTCACCGCGATGGAAAAGTGCTCTAAAAATGTAAGATAAGCCACTCGCACATAGGTCTGAGAGTAATCTAGGAATAGTATCCCCCCAATCAGTCGCATAATGTAGGCACGTGCGTGCCGCTGAACTGTAACCTGATCAGCATCCTCTGGAAACACCTGGATGTGTCACGAAGCCAACCAAGCCTAAGGTGGCCCTTCTTAGACTGATTTGCGGCAGGGGTAATGCCCAATAACCGTACACAAAGCTCCTGGCAATCCACCACTGTAGTAGGTAGGTGTCGCCATATGATGGCGTCCCCGTCAAAAGGTAGTCCCAACAGAATTGAGACATCTTGTAAAGTGATGGTGACCTCGCCTGTAGACAGATGGAAAGTGTGTGTCTTCTCTCGCCAGCGCTCTACTAAAGCGGTAATCAAACTGTGGTCCAAACGGATGGGCCTAAGTCGGTAGACACCGCAAAAACCAACCCGTACTACATACTGCAACACGCGCGGGTCTAACTGCACATCATACGGATGGGAGGCACCGCATCTGCACTGTAAAGCCTCCATACCCTGTGCGACAATTGGAGTATGAAGTTAAAGGCCTCAATGTTAAAAACTTAAAAATGCACTTGTAAGTAAATATTATATGTTAATTGATGTACCCCATGGTCCCATATGTACGATGAGCGATGATGGGCCTGCAACTTCAGCACCGTGGTATTGACTGGCCCTGGCAATCCTGTCTCCATAGCCCCTGTATTGTGACATGTGTTAGCACATGTGTATAATATGATTTTCCACGATAAAGCAAAGCAATAATGTAAAGTGTCTACATTGTCTACAAAATCAGGTAAGGCTGATGAATAAATAAAGCATGTCACGGAGAAGACTAATCTCTACAGGCCATGTGAATGATTTGACTACTCTCAGCTTAGTTATTGTCACTACGACCATTCAATATAGGATGTGAAGGCACGAACTACCCTTTGCATTTAAAAATAATGTAAAGTGTCTACATGCAACATTTATGATAAGTCCATGCAACATTTAGTAATATAATTATGACAGAAGTCATTGGCTTGAAAAATTTTGACAAGTCCATGCAACATTTAGTAATATAATTAAGTTTACATACAAATAGAACTACCCGTTATCTGAATTACAAATACAAAATAAGTCTTTACTAACTAGCTAATTGTCCTTGCAATACATAAGTCAAGCACTCCGGTTTGGACATTTACGCCTATCATGGCCTTGTTGCTTGCAAATACCACAATTATTGGTTTGATGTCTTCTAGAGACGTCCATTTCATTCTCAATTTGTTTATTTTTTGGTCACTCGAAAGTGGCTTCTCGTTGATGGGTGGGATCTGGAATGACCTTAGGACCATTGTATAAAAATCAATAATGCTCGTGCACCATTGGTTGGAAATTTGATTCGTACACGTGACCATAAACATCGAGGTTATACTGAGGAGCAATTAAACCCCATAGCTGTCTGCCTGTTTTCGCACACACTGTCAGCATGTGCGAACAAGAATAATGATAGATGACTCATTTTTCACAGTCACACGAGGAAGGATTCAGAGTCACCAGATGTCTATTGTTCCCTTTCGTGCCTACTGGATTTGTAATAATCTCAGCGGAACCCTGAGCCCTGCAATTGGAATATAATCACATGGCGGTTGCAATAAACATTGACACTTATATAAATATATCAATACCCGATGTGAATTAAAAACACTGTATAAATTATGTGACATTACCAATTAAAGACATTAACGCGATGCATTGCCGATCGAACTTAATATGATTCTATCTTCTTTTGCACTTTGGATGTGTACCTCAACCCATTCTCTACGGCATGACCGATTTGTAACCGTTGCTTGGTGAAAGTTGTCAACAAACAATAGAAAGTAACCTGAGCACATGCAGTTATAGGCAAGTCTCGTGCACCTCTTAAGATATTATTATAGCACTCTGAATTATTGGTGGTTAAAACTCCCCAACGATAACCTCCGTTATGCACCAATGTCCACTTACTGGGGTCCTCCTTGCACAAGTCATGAAATGCTTTTGCCACTGACTCCGTTTGTAAATTTTTTATTTCATCCATTACCTGGTCGAACTTGCGCACTTGACGGGTAGTTCCAACTTTCCATATAAGATTCTTAACTTTAGCGTTATTGAACTTTTTTTGGTAATTACTTTTAAAGTGCCTAAGGCAATCTCGATGGACTCCAGCTGGTTGCTCATCTCATGCTCTTTCCCAGTAATCTTTTACCGCACTCAATATAGCTGCATGCCGATCAGAAATTAATGTGATCCCCTCTTTCCCTGGCACAATAACGTGCCTGACATGGTTGATAAACCACAACCAATCACGATAGTTTTTCGATTCAACTATAGCGAAGGCTAGAGGAAAAATGTTGTTGGCAACTGTTTTGGCCACAACAATCAACAACACTCTAGTATATTTTCCATAAAGGTGGGTACCATCGATACATATCACTGGCGGGTAGTGGTTGAAACCCTCAATGCATGGTCGGAATGCCCAAAAAATTCTGTCAAGCGCGACATTGGTTGACATTCCAATGTTACGTGTTTCCAAAATCACAGTTGTGCCCAGGTTCCTAAACTGCAACGTTCTCATGTACCTTGGTAGCTTTTCATAGGAATCATCTCAATCCTCGAAAACCATCTCAATGGCTTTTGTTCTTCCAAGCCATGCTTTTTCGTACAATACTGTGAAACCTGCCTTATTTTTTATACTTTCCACTATGGAAGCTATCTTCCATCCAGGATCTTCCTGTACACGACAAAAAATGAAAATTTTAAATTTTACTAAATTATACCATTACTGGATAATATCAAAACATCTTACTTTCACTTTACAATACATACGAACTTACTGCCACTTGTGTCTTAATCATGTGTGCAATGAATGTCAAATTGAGGTTGCGGTGATCCAAACTCTTCATTCCATGTAAACATGTATGAGGCCCCAGATATTTCGTAATCTCAAAGAAAGTATGCTTCTTCTTCAAATAAGCACGCAGTTTTCAAGGGCAATCGTGACTGCACCTGGTGCTCTAAACCTTTTTATTTGTTTCCACAACATAATAATGTTTGTTCCTCTTTACATGATACTAATTACATGCATGGATCACTGCATCTTTATCTTTGAAAACCATCTCTTTTGCAAACTCTAGATTAGAATTTGACCATGTTGGACCACGTTGGTATAAGTCCCGACCAGCTGCAGAATGATCTACCCCATCCAGGTTTGTAAAAAAGGGCACCGGCATGTCATTCAATTCAAGAACGTTGACTTGTTCTTGCCCATCGTCATCAGAGTTGTTATTATCATCATTTCTCAATAAAACATCAATATCTTCCTCTTCTTCATCGAATTGAACAACATCTACATTTTTATGTTCATCTTCAACTATCCGTCTACCAATGTCATCAAGGCCCACAAGCCGTTCTACGGGATCCATACTTACACTTGGACCTCCCACCTCTATGCACCCCTCTTGCCCCGAAGTATATTGTGGGTGATGTCTGGATAGACTTTGAAAGTCATGTAATTGTTCAACATTAATCCGATGCTGTGAGTAATGCTCGTATGGGGTGAAAATGTTAGACATTTGTTGCCTCGGCGCATCGTCTGGGAAGACGATTTTGACTATTCTGCTCAACTGTAAGCATTTTAGTAAATGTCCCCAAGGCCGACACATTACCCCCCCCCTGGGGCGGCCGTGAAGATTTTACCGTAGGACTGGACATCTCCCCAATTAACAGCTTGACGACCGATAGTGGTGATCATTGTGCTTTCCTCCTTTACAACTTAAATCTCAATACAATATAAGTCACGAAATTTGGAAGGCAGATTTAAGACAGTTTGCAATGTTTTGTCGTCCTTCACCGACAACTTTTTATATATTAATACTTCTCCATTTCGTTTCAAAGGGTATCTACATATGAACTTTATATTTGTATGTTCTCCATACTCATCCATCATAGGAATGATCATGTCTCACAACCCACCAAGTGAGGTTCTCAGTTCTACATCATAACATGCACTACCCTCTCTATCATAGGTTATACTTTCTCTGTGATCTCGTACTATCTTTCCCCCCTAATAAAACATTACTGTTGTCGTCATGCTTTCGATAATTTCAAAATGAACCTTGTTGAACCTACAACACAGTACTTAAACAACAATTTTTAATTCCAGCTCACCTAGGTACAATCACATAAACAATGTCAAAATAATATATACCTACGACAATTTTATTTTTACAAATCACATAAACAATGTCAAAATAATATATAACTACGATAATTTTGTTTTTAAAAGCCTTCTACTATTTTCTTTTACAAGATTTATATTTCAAATAGCAACTTTACATCCATTATTTTGTTAAAATGAAGACTTGACTTTAAATTTATTTATTTAACTATTCTACTTTTAAAGGATTCATAATGTTACAAAATTAAGATATGTTTGGATCTAGATTTACAAAAAAAATTAAAAAGAAATAAATTACTTATCAATACTCATTTTTTATGAGCAACCAAATAAAAATTAATTTTTTTGGACATATCTATTTATTTTATTCTAATTTTCCTAACAACTAATTAAAAATAGTAAACATTTTAACTTTATTTTAAAAGAAAACTAATATTTTTTAATTTTATTTTGAATAAAAAGCTCATTGAAGAAAGAAGTTTTAGCATTCAGAACCAAAAGGCCAAGGACACGTATGAAGTGAAACAAGAGATGTGGCTTCAATAGCAATGCAAATGTTAGCACTGTATCCTTCTGTGAGCCATATGCATGCAATCGTTAAACACCAAACCCATCTACAGGTATTAGTAGAAATATGAAGGCCAAAAAATGTAAAATAGAAGAGAACAGATTTCTTCAAAGTCAATGTTTTAATCAATTCCAATCCCGCAATTATAATCAACATGCATGGAGTGAAACAAATACATCAATCCTAGTTCTTTGCACATAAGGGCTCATCTACGCATCTGAACGCTAAACCAATATTATGTTTTCAACTTTTTTTATATTTTTTTTCCTTTTTAACTTTATTTTAACAGAAAATAATACTTCAGCCAAAAAAAAAAAAAGAAATGAACATAATTCAAAATTTCAGAATTTTTCAAGAAATTTGAGTAAATAGGAAACAAATTTGAGTAATCCACAACAATAGAAAACAAATAAAATGAAAAACAAATCCATTATATGTACGTATAAATGTATATATACAAATGACAACATATTTGTACAAATATATACAACTATATCTATACGTATAAATGTATATATACATTAACAGGTAGTCTGCCCTAAATATATATATACAAATCTAATCTATATATGTGTATATATACATACCTACCTGTAAGATGTGAGAGAGACCCGAGAGTTGAGCGAGAGAGACGTGCGAGAGAGGAGTTAACGCGAGAGAGAGAGAGAGTGGTCTGTCTGTGTTCGAGAGAGAGAGAGAGATGTGAGCGAGAGAGAGGTGAGTTTGTGTGTTCGAGAGAGAGAAAGAGGCAAGGTCTAGGGCTTATACATATATATAACAAAAAAACACCTTTCTTAAAGGCATTTTTTAGCTCTAAAAAACGCTATTTCTAAAGGCTTTTTTTTACTAAGAAATGCTTTTCAGAATGACGTTTTTTGGCGCAAATTAACGCTTTTTTAAAAAGTATTTATACGTTTGTTTATAATTTTTGGCCGAAGCGTTTATATAAACATTTGTATATTTCTAATTTTCGACCGTGAAAATATAACATAAAAACACTTTTAGGAAATGTGTTTTTAATAAAAACGTCATTTGAAAAGACGCCAAACCTGGGTTGCTAAATAAAGTTAAAACAGCACCCAAGTTGAGAAATAAGTTCATTTTTTCCTTTTGTCGGGAAAATTTGCCGTCTCTCGCAGTCTCACCTACCTTCGATGTTGGGTACCAACTGTTAATAAAGCATCTCGGAACATTATCCTAGTCCCGTTTTTATTTTCGTTTTCTTTTTCATGCTCTTAAGTGTTTTTAGAACTAAAAAAATTAGAAGTTTTTCGTATTTCATGTTCTTAAATAGGACCATTGAAAATATCATAGGTTTTATATAGTTTTTTTATTCATATGAAAATAGTTTTGAAAATTGAAAAAACAAATTTTAAATAGTTTTCAAAACTATAGTGTTTTTTGAAATACTTTTCAAAAATAAGTTTTGAAACCGATTTACCATAAGCGGTTTCCACGGAAACAATTTTCAGACTCAATTCACTAAACACGTTTTTAGCAAATTTTAGAGGACGAAAACAAAAAACAGAAACAGGGTTTACAAATTCGGTATAAAAAAGTTATGTAATTTAGCCCTAAATCACGAATATTCAAATTATTTATCCTACTCTCAAGATTATTTAAGGGTAAATTACATGGGGCACTCTCGCACTTTATACCGCATCTCACTTCAAGACATGTATTTTTAATTGTTGCAATTAAGTCCCTATACTTTTAATTTGTTACAATGTTACTCTTATATAAGTTTCTATTTGTGTAATTAATGGTCAAAAGTCTTGTACGTCTCACGTTATATTATTTGAAAGGTAAAAATATATTTCCACACCATTTTGACGCGCAAATGCCATTATCTTTACCAATGTATTTCAAAGCCTTTAAAAATTAAGGTATTCTATGTATAAAATGAAATTAAGGTTCCCAATCGTCTCATGTGAGAGAAAGTTGAGGGCGTTTCAAAGTCAAAATGTGAAAAAATACATTTTGACCCTTAAAAATGGTCATATGAGACGCACAAGGCTTTTGACTATCAATTGCATAAACGAAAACTTATATAACAATGACATTACAATAAATTAAAAATACAAAAACTTAATTGCTAAAATTAAAAATATAAATGTAAAATTTAATGTAAACTATAAGGGAACAAAATAAAATTTACCTATTATTTAATTTTAGTACATATCAAATAACATACTTTGTTCGAATCCCTTATTTCCATTGGTTTTCAAACGCCGAAGTGGGGTTAAGCATGAGATTTAAATAGGAATGTCAGTCGACCAGGCCGAGACGGGAATTGGCACCTTCATCTCTGCATCCATTTAAAAAATTTACTTTCATTCCCGCCTCCATACCCATACAGGTATTTTGTTGGACGTTCATCCCGCTCTGTGAGTAAAAATATCCGTCCACCCTAGCCTTTACACCCGCCCCTGCATGCCAAACCCAATAACACTAAAAAAAAAAAACTCTCAAAACAAATACAAAAATAAATAAATAAAGTAAAAAAATATGGTTGGTAAAATTTAAATTTTATTATTTATAAGTGAGTCCCCATTTTTTATTTTAAAATTTATAGTTGTTTGTTGAGTTTGACTGGGAGACGCAAGGTTGACTTGCGTGAGACCCGTCTAGGAGTCCTGGTAGTCACAGAAGCCGACTCACTCGGGTCTCCTGGCTGTGGAAGGGCGAGAACCGAGAGGGCAGACAAGAGAGAGAGAGGTTCATGAGCCAGCGACGACTCGAGTCATAAATGTGATTAACTGTCCTATTTGTCATAAATGTGTTGAGACTATTTATAGTAAGGAGTGATTAGCACGTGCGGACACGTGGCGAGCCGTGACTGGGCAGGCCTGAGCTCCGCCATCATGACCTGGAGAGGTCCTATCAGCGGCCGCGGCGGGCGATTGGATGCCCGCTGCCACGGGGTCAGGTGCTTGTCCAGCCACAGCTCGCCACGTGTCTATTGCATTAAATGTGCGTCGGGTCAGCATTTAATGCTAAAGATATGGTGTTTAAATGGCTCTGAGGGTATATCTCTCTCTCTTAGCTGGTTGATGGGACTGGTCCCACGCACGCTTGTGAAGCGCGCGGCTCAACAATCCCTTCGGTTCTAGCCTCCGTTCCACTGCCCGCGGGGAGGAGTCCCAAGCGAGAGTGAGTTAGCCAATTAGGGGCCTGGGCCCGTTAGATGTTGGAGCACAGAGCCTTGGATCGTGCTAGGCGTAGGGGCCTGTCAAGCACAGGCTCTCGTTTTGGCCGGAGCCGTGCAGGCGCGGGGGCCTGGCTTAAGAGGAGCTCTTGGAGCTTGCTTGAACGAGGCTTGGTGTTTGGGCGCCGACCCTGCCGCGGGGGCAAGGGTGAGGAGCGGTTATGCCCAGCCGTGGTTTGACCACGGTTGACTTTGGGGTAGCCAGGGGGCCCACGTGGACTACCAGGTGGGCAAAATGGGTACCACGTGGCGCCCGTAGACTGGGTACCTACATTAGCCCCCTTGTACGTGTGCGGCCATTTAGACCAATGGGCGTGCGCGTGCATAGCACGTAGCGGGAGACGAGATGCGACTGATGGTCGAAATGTCCAGCTGTGAAGGTCAACCCTGAGCTGCCACGTGTCTGAGATGTCATGTCTAACATTTAATGCGGACGACAGCTATTTATGATTTCTGACCGTTACGAGCCGATGGACGCGACCGTTTGACGGTTAAAGGGCGCGACGATTGATGATGGTCATCATTACGGGCGACTCTTCGTTTTCGAGGCACCGGTTGAGAGGTATAAAAGGGGTCCTTGGTTTCGATTCCCCACTTTCGGATGTCCAGTCTTTGTCTGCAGCGCTCGTGATTCCTTTCTTTCAAACATCCATTTTCAAGTTTTTCTGAACTTTGTGTGTGAAGAGGTTTTCCGAGCGCTTGTTAGTGAACTTTGTCTCTGAACTTTTCTTCGCGCCGTGGTCCTTTATCTGTGTTGGAAATGGCTCGAGTTTCAACATCGGCGGCGAGTGTACCCCGAGGCTTAGGGCCCAATGAGAGAAAGAGTTTGAAGAAGGGCGGCCGGGATGTTCCCGATGCTGAGTATTGGTGCCGAGCTCCCTATCTGGGGGGCGAGGATGAGTTATGGACGAAGCTCCCCTACTTTGCCGCGGAAACGCCCGTGGCTAAGGCTCCCTTGTTTCTTGCGCGCGCAGAGGCTCGGGTCGGACACGAGACATTCATCACGCCTGAGTCTTGCGCTCGTTTCATGGTGGAGCGGGGGGAATGCCCCTATGCCTTCCCCGCGTGGGACAGCTATTGCGCGTCTGGAGAAGGACTAGAAGTTTGGACCGAGGAAGTCCTGGAGAGCGCCGAGTTTGTGGGGGTTCTGCAACGAGCCGGTATCCACGAGGCTGTGATGAGTACCTTTAGCTAGAACGTGAAACGAAGCACGCCGTGGTTAGACGTGTTATTGTCGCGGTGGAGTGTGGAGACCCATACGCTCGTGACAGTAGGCGGGGAGATTGGCCCGACCCTGGAGGATGTGAGCGCGTTGATGAAACTTCCCATCGTAGGGGATACCGATCCTTGCACCTTCGAACTATATTCCCGAGAATGGGAAATAGTAAGGGGTTTGAAAGCGGCGCAAGCCGCGGCTACACGGGCAGTGAGCGAGTTTGCGAAGGCTCCTCAAGGCAAAACATTGAAAAATACCTTTAAAGGGTGGACCATCTATTGGTACCGCGATTTGAGGGGGGTGTCTAAGGAGGCCGCCAAGGCTGGAGATTATACCAAGGATGAGCACCGGCGCGGTGTTGAGGGGGTTGGGCTACGCAGCCCGTTTCATCTGGCAGCATTTCTTACCGCATGGCTGTCACGCCACGTCTTCGAGGGGCCTCCGTCTGATGGGGTCAACTACTCCCTCTATCCGATAGCGGCCGCACTAGCGAGTGGGAGGCGGCTGGCGCTAGGGCCTTTGTTTCTCGGGACTATTTATTCGCACCTTGACCAAATGAAGACCAACGCGGTAAGGTCGATGGGGCGCTATGACGTGCGCAGCTATGTGTGCACCAACTTCCTTCAAATGTTCCTCTTTGAGAGGTTTGAGAGTGTCGCGCCTACTGCACGTTTAGTTGAAAATGACGAGGCTGGAGATGGGGCAGAAGAGGATGTATACTGTCGCGCGCTGAGGTGGGCCGCCGTAGTGCCGCGCGGTAGCCTAAAGGGGGTGATTGACGAGGCGGCCGAATTTAAAGCGCGCCCCTATGTGGAGTCCTTGCCCGGTGTGGCAGACTTCGATAAGTACCAGGATGATGACTGGGAGGTGTTGGTGAGGGAGGACGAGGAGTTCACTGAAGCTATGGCGGAGAACGTGCTCTGGGCTGTCCCTGGGGGCCTCTCGTGCCTGACGGCGGCCGCCACCTTCGACATCGTGTCATACAATCCGCACCGCGTGGCGCGGCAACTAGGGTATGATCAAGGTGGCCTGGATTTTGTGGCCGCGCCCAGCTTAGCGCGCGATTCAATGGCGCGCTTCGTAATGGTTGATGTGAAGGCTGGGGTGAAGACCTTTAACGGGATGAAGGTATGTAGCCGTGAGGGCGAGGGACGAGGCACGCGTGCTTGGAGGGTATATTGGGAGAAGAATTTAGATGCGTTTGCCAAGTACACCCTTGTGGAGCCCTCCGCCTCAGCGTTGGAGGATGTGGTCCAGGAAGAGCGGGGGTTATGTGCACCGCGCAAAGCTCGCACCTTAGCGAATTGGGGGGATCTCAGCAAGCGGGCTCGTCGCTTAAAGGTCATAGTGGTCGAGCCCCGCCGGAAGGATGAGCGGTTCGCGCCAGAGGTGGTGGACGGGGTGGTGATACTACCCAAGGTATTGTACACAACAGGCGTGAAAACAGTGAAGCTGGTGAGCAGCGGCGGCCCTGAATCATCAACTTCCAAGGTTGCCCAGAAGCGCAAGGTAAGTTGGTATTATATATATATATATAGCTCACTGTTATTATTGGAATTGTCCGTCCATGAGTACAAGTGTTGACCTTGCGCAGGCTCCCGGGGTGGTGATTCAGGAGCAGGCGAGCGTGAGTGGGGGAGAGCGGGCCTCGCAGCAGAAGAGACCGAGGGAGCAAAGTAGCGGCTACGTGGGGGAAATGGCCAAACAGTATGAGCGCCCGCGGGGGCAAACGAGAGGCGGCGTGGGGGAGTCGGCCTCGCGGGACAAACGACAAAGGGTAAGCTGGCAGAATTGAGGTTACATGGCGTGGGGAATGACGAAATTCTGATAAACGGTCTGTTGTGTTGTAGGCTGCTGAAGTCACTGCTGAAGGAAATGATGAGCCAGTGGACGGCGTAGGGCTGCCCGTTCCCACAGACGTGGTGGGCGAGCTGGGGGATTTATTAAGTGATGAGGCCGGCGCCGCGGAGGCTATAAGTACCGGTTTGGGAGCCGTAGAACTGCCTGCCGCGCCTGCAAGGGGCGGAAAGAGCATGAGACGGTTGAGGAAGGCGCTCGCCGGCAGGGGGGAAAGGCGTGGGTCCAAAGCGTCCGCGGGCCCTAGGGGGGCTGGTGCCCAGGAGACGCGGGACAGATCCGCGGGGCGCAGCGTGTCAGCGGAGGGGCTGATGTCATTAAGAGATGAGGAAGAGATGCCCGGGACGCCGCCAATACGTGCTGCCAACACCGAGCCCGAGGTCCCCCCGGTGGCGGAGAGTGAAACTGGCGCCCATTTTTCTCGACTGAATGAACCGCGCGCGGGGCCGGTAGACGCGTACAGGGTGAATATTGCCCACGTGGTGATAGACCTGGTGGGAGAGCCAGGCGAAGAGCCCGGAGTCGAGCTGGTGGGGCAAGAGCGTGGGGATCGTGGGGCTGAGGGGGGAGCTCCGGAGCCTGTGAGAAATGAACCTGCTGCTGAAGCTGCCAGTCCTGCCCCCGTGCTGCTGTTAGGCTGGTATGAGGAGGCTCCACAATCGGCGAGTGCAGCAGTGGAGCAAAGGGAGGGGGATGTAACCCCCCCGCTGGTTGTACGGGAGACTGAAGTAGAGACTCGAACCCCGGGGTCGGGGCGGGGGGTGCTGAAACCTAGGTTTGGGAATGTGAGGGTCACCGCGGTGGACGAGGCGGAGGGCAGCTTTAGGGGTTCCAGCGCTTTCGGGGACGTGGAGGATGAGGCTGGGCAGGGCGAGGTCGAGTCGCAGAGGGAAACCCCTGAAGCCCGGGCCATTAATGAGACCGCCGGCGCGGGTGAGAGGCATGTAGTACAGGAAGCCAGCGAAGTTGTGGGGATTACGACCCGCGCTGCTGAAAAGGGGGAGGTGGTGCTCGATCCAGCTGTGCTCTTTGCGGGAGTCAAAGAAGCCTATCTACCCAGGTTACACAGGGTTTTTGCGGAGGCGCCCCAGACCTTTGCTTGCCACCACGAGTGGAGTCCATTCATGCAGCGAGGTGTGATGGAAATATTTGGCTCCTTCTTAGAGGAGTTGGACGGCCAGCCGATGACGAGCCTGGACACGGGGGACTGGGGGGCGGTGGACACCAGCTTAAGGGACATGGAGCGAATGAAATTTGATATGTCTTGGCTGGAAGAGCGGCTAGAGCGCGCCAGCGAGATGACGGTGGCTGGCGGGAGGGTGGTGGGTTTGGGCAACCACCTGGTAGAGTTGGATCAGGCCATAGCAGAGCAAAAGGGTGAGATCCAGAGGCAACAGGCACAACTCGAGAGGTTGGAGCGAACCAGGGAAGCCGCGGCGCGAGACAAGGCCGAGCTAGAACGCCGGTGGGGGATACTGGCGGAGGGGCTAGGTAGCATGAGCCTTTTCGGGAGCTTGTAACTGGGGGGGGATGGGTGCAATGGGAAATTTTGTTGGTTTAGTTTTTTAAGGGTTTACCGTCACACATTGGGCGGGCTTTGTAATTACAAGCAGAAGTTAATAAAAAAAAATGTCAGTTGTGTTTTTGGAAAAAGAAAAGACTCTTTAGTGTGCTTTTTTTTTTTTTGGAAACTAGCGCCTGGAGACTGACCATGGCAGGGTGTTGTCTTGTCAAGATCCGTCGAGCCCTGCGCCTGGAGACGGACCGTGGCAGGGTGTTGTCTTGTCAAGATCCGTCGAGCCCTACGCCTGGAGACGGACCGTGGCAGGGTGTTGTCTTGTCAAGGTCCGTCGAGTCTTGTCTGTGCGCAGGGCTAGGGGGGAAGGGGAGTCAGGCATATCTGTGAAAGGGAGATTCGGGAGACTTGGGAGTCCGGTCAAGTCTTTGTGTGTGAGCCGACTCAGGGTATAAATAGGGTGGGAGGTTGGGTGGTGTCCAGTGGGGGGGTTTTTTTTTGTTTTTTTTTTTTTTTTGGTTTGTGTTGTAGTTGATTAGTCCTTGGTGGTTTAATGAGAGTCGATCATAGAGGATTTGAACCAGGGGCTCCGACTTGAGGTGGGGATGGGTGGCATAGGAAAGAACCGAGTGCTTATGCAGCACGCATATCCAAGATCGCTCGCACCGTTACCGACGCGCCAGCGCTTGGCAAGAGGCGGTGGCTACGGAGGTGGCGGATGCTGACTGGAGGTACGGGAGGCTCGGCCGGTGCGCGCTCCCAATGCGATGCTTGTGGCATGAGATTTGATGGTGGGCGTGCTCGGGGAGCACCTGCTGGGTGCGGGTGGTCTAGGAAAAACTTTGATGTTGGGGTCTGCGATGTAAAGGGGGCGGTGAGGTCCCGAGGGGCTGCAACTTTCTCCTTTCTGGTGAGGCTTGACCCCTGTGTTGGAAGGGAACGTTAGGTAACTCAGAAGCTGGGGGCGCCTGGACAACCAGAGACTCCTGGGGTGAAGGTTTCCTCCGAGTGTGACGTGCATGGATCCCTCCTACGAGATGCTTGAGTGGGGGCAGTTCGGCCGGGGGAGTCACTGCGGCCTCTTTAAAGGAGACCCTGTGCGAGTCGCGCCCAGATCTGACAGTGATTCAGGTGCAAGCTGTACACTCGGGGGAGAAGGCGACCTGGAGCTGTTTATTTGGCATCTGGGGCGTAGGCGCTTCACTCCTTCCCAGCATATTTGGAATGAGAGGTGTCGGGAATGAGGGGTCGCTTGATGTTCGAGCGCATGACCCTGTGCTACGCGTAGCGGGGCCTGTCCCCCTAGGGAACCCTTGGCATGAGGGCCCGCCGCGTTTGAGGACCTAGCGTATGGATTTTGCCGTTTGTAGCGAGCTTCGACAGAGCTAAATTGTAATAGTGATGTAATGTAAAGTACTGTTTTGTAATAAAAGCTAATGGTTGGAGTACCCAAAACAAATTCTTGCTGTTCTTTCTTGGTTATATGTACAAATTGCTGTTCTTTCTTAGTTACATGTACAAAAAGTTAGTCACACCGTGGAGGCTAAACTCGCAGCCTCTCCCACAAATTACAATAAAGATGGCAAACTGAAACTGTCAGAGCCAGGTGTCACGGATAGTAGGCTTTGAGCCACTTGGCGTTGATGGGTGACAGGGCTGCGGTGGAGTCGGGTCTAGCAATCCGGTAATACCCGCTGTCGTGCGCTTCTCGGATTTCAAAAGGGCCTTCCTACTTGGGAGAGAATTTGGTGGTAGAGGTTCCCCTCATGATTTGGGGTGTGGCTCGCAGGACTAAATCTCCTTGCTGGAACTGTCGTGGACGTACGAGTGCCTCATATGCTCGCGCGAGGCGTTGTTGGTAAGTGCGGTGGTTAGCCTGGGCCTTGTCGCGATGTTCGTCCAGGGACTCGAGCTACGGGGGTCGGTGATGATGGAGCATTCCGCTGGCGAGAGCAATTCGAGCTGATGGAATGGCGATTTCGACCGGAAGGACGGCCTCGGCGCCATAGACCAACGAAAAGGGTGTCATTTGGGTGGAGCGCCGTTTGGAGGTTCGGTACGCCCAGAGTGCCATTGGCAGGGCATCGGCCCAATGGGTTTGGTGATCTTCCAGCGTTCGACTGAGGATTCTGATGAGGTTTTTGTTCGTTGCTTCGGCTTGACCGTTTCCTTTTGGGTAGTAAGGTGTTGACTTGTGATGAGTGATGTCGTTTGACGCCAAGAGTCGCCCCACATTGTTGTTAACGAAGGGGGTCCCATTATCCGACAGAATGACCTTAGGAAGCCCGAAACGGCAAATGATGTATTCCCGGATGAAATTAGAGATCGCGGGTCCTGTGGCGCGCTTGAGGGGGATGGCTTCAACCCACTTGGTGTAAAGCTCGGTGGTAGCAAGGATCCATATGTGGCCGCGAGAAGGCGGGGTAATGGGGCCAATGAGGTCCATCGCCCAAGTGTGGAAAGGCCATGGGGTACCCAGTGCGCGGAGGTCGACTGCTGGCGCGTGGATAAGGTTGTCGTGGCGTTGACAGTTTTGGCAGCGGCGGGCGTGAGCAATGGCGTCAGCTTCCATAGTGGGCCAGTAGTATCCGAGGTGTAGCAGGTGGTTGAACAGCTTGTGGCCACCCTGGTGTTCATCTTTGTGTGCGAGGTGGAGGAGCAGGGGTATTTCAGCGTTGGGGATACAACGGAGGGCGGCACCCGCGTACCCGTGTCTGAATAATTGCCCTTGGTGAAGAAAGAAACGATTGGCCCGCTTTCGGATGAGTGAGGCGTCCATGCGGTGTGTAGGTAATGATCCTTCTTGGAGAAAGTCGATATAAGGTTGGCGCCAGTCCGCGGGGGTGTCTGTGAAATGACATTCGGCACGAGAGGGGAAGACTTGACATTTAACGCACTGATTTTGGAGGGACGTGGCCTCTTGAATCATGGTGGGCCAATAGTACCCCTGCCTGTGGAGGCGCCGATGGAGGCTGGTGTCGGCAGTTCCGCAAGAGCGCTCATGGATTTGATGGAGCCAAAGTTTGGCCTCGTGGGAGTCGATGCATCGAGCAAGGCAGCCTCCAGGGGCGCGGTGGTAGAGGGTGCCCTGGTAGATAATAAAGTGCTTGAGCTCTTGCAGCGGGAGCGACCGTTGCTTCGTGACCAGTGCCATCCAAATAGGGGCGCGCCAATCGCCCGTCTGTGGTTCTTTAGGCAAGAGTTCAATTATCGAGCAGGGAAGTGAGCGCTTAAAAACTTCGATCGTTGTGGGAACATCGCCCACCTCGACCTTGGAGCCCAACGTGGCTAGAGCGTCAGGGTAGCGGTTGTGAGACCGTGGGGCGTGTTCGAGGCGGATGGCCACGAACTTGTCCATGAGGCGTTGGTAAATGGTTCGGTAGGAGGCCAAGGCTGGTTCCTTGATGGCGAATTCGCCTGTGGTTTGCTTAATGACAAGGTTAGAATCTCCACGGATGCACAGGTGAGTGACTGCGAGGCTGGAGGCCGCCAGGAGGCCTAGGATCAAGGCTTCGTATTCGGCCTCGTTGTTCGAGCATGGGAAGGCCAATTTGTAAGAGAGGTTGATTGCAGCGCCCTGTGGAGGCAAGAGGACAATGCCTGCGCCTCCGTTCCCGGCAGCGGAGGAACCGTCGAATGTAAGGGTCCATTCTTGTTCGTCAGTGGCTACGGTGGCTTGGAAGTCATCACCGGGGAGCTCTTCGGAAGGGGGTTCGTACGTACCACTGGGAAAGTGGGCCAACAAGTCAGCAAGGGCCTGGCTCTTGACCGAAGTCGGGGTTTTACAGGTGATGTCATATTCGGCCAAGGATAAAAGCCAGCGGGCTGCTCGGCCAGCGAGGGCTGGGCGTGAGAGTAAGAATCGGAGGGGGTCACACTTGGTGATGAGGTGGATGGGGAAGGCCAAGAGGTAGTGTCGGAGTTTTTTAGCGGCAAAGACGAGGGCTAAACAATGGCGTTCGATTGGGGTGTATCGCGTTTCGGCTCCTTGGATTACGCGGCTAATGTAGTAAACGGGCCGTTCAACTCCTTCGACTTCTTGTGCCAGCAAGGCGCCTATGGACCTGGGGGTTGAGGTAAGGTACAGTAACAGGGGTTTGCCCTGTTGGGGGGGGGGGGTCATGGTGAGTGGGGAGAGTAGAGTGTCCTTGAGGGCTTGGAAGGCCGTTTGATGCACGGGTAGCCATGCGAAGGGGGCGTCCTTTTTTAAGAGGGGGCTGAAGGGTTGGGTTATCTCGGCCATGGCAGGAACGAAACGCCGGAGGTAGGACGCTCGGCCAATGAACGTTCGTAGTTCGTCTTGGTTGGTGGGGCACGGCATATCGCAGATTGCAGTAAGTTTGGTGGGATCGGGATCGATGCCGTGCCGGTGGACTATGCAACCAAGGAATTTTCCCGCGGTAACGCCAAAGGCGCATTTTAGGGGGTTCATGCGAAGATGGTATTTGCGGCATCGTTCGAAAACAGGCCGGAGGTCTTTCAAGTGGGACGTTTCGTCTTTGGATTTGACTACCAGGTCGTCGATATAGCATTCTACTGCCTTATGGAACATATCGTGGAATATTGAGGTCATGGCGCGCTGGTAAGTGGCTCCCGCGTTTTTCAGGCCAAACGGCATGACCGTGTAGAAGAAGTTGCCGACGGGTGTTCGGAAAGCTATTTTTGGGGCGTCTTCGGGTGTCATCTTGATCTGATTGTATCCACTAAACCCGTCCATGAAGGAGAACATGTGATGGCCCGCGGTGGCGTCAATAAGGGTGTCGATGCTGGGTAATGGGAATTCATCCTTGGGGCAGGCTCTGTTGAGATCGCGGAAATCGAGGCAGACCCAAATTTGGCAATTCTTTTTTATGACCGGCACGATGCTGGAGAGCCAGGTGGGGTGTTGAATGGGTTTGATGAACCCGGCGTCTAGGAGTTTGGTTATCTCATCCTTAATTTGGAGCTCGACCTTGGGTTTGCAGAAACGAACCCCCTGCTTGACTGGGCGCGCGGCTGGTAGGATGTTGAGGCGGTGCATCGTCACCGCAGTGTCGAGTCCAAGCATTTCGCTGTAATTCCATGCGAACACGTCGAGGTGGGATTTGATCAGGTCTAGGAGGGCTGTGCGCTGGGGTGGAGGCAGATCTGTACAGATGAAGATCGGTCGCGCTAGTTCAGATGGGGACGCCAGGTTGACTGCTTCAAGTTCTTGTTTCTGAGGACGAGGCTCATCTTGGAAACATTCGGGGGCGGGGAAAACCTGCTGGAGCTGGGGGTTGGGATCTGCCGCGAGCACGAGGGGCTTGGCCCGTGGTGAAGGCTTCCTTCGTCTGGGTTTCCGACGCTTTTTGGGTGGAAAACGGAATGGGGACAAAACGTAGCATTCTGCAGAAAGTGGGAAGCAGTCCTGTTGGGGGTGGGGCGCGCTCAGGGTGGGGCCAGTGGGAGTGTGAGCTGGCCCCGTGCACCGTCATAAACGGTAGACCATTTTGTCGTCGGCTTGTCGGAACTTAGTGATGATAGGAGCAGCTTCGTGCAGGGGTGAAGGTCGAGTTCTTCCTGAATGGCTTCCCGTGGATAAGGCCTCACGGCCTCGCTTCTGAGGCTTTGGGGAGTGTTGGGGGTCATTGGCGAGATCGGACCAGCGAGGTAGACGGGTGCTGTACAGCAGTGCCGGGGTATCAGACTCGTTTAACTCATCGTAAAGCGTGGCTTCAGCCATGTGGGCTTCTGCAGCTCGGAACGGGCGTAGGGATGCAGGGACGGTGATAACCTCGTTGTTCCAAATTGCCTTCATGCATTGGTGGTAGGTGGAGGGGATGGCCCCGTACCGGTGGAGCCAAGTTCGACTGAGCAGCACGTGGTAGTTGGTGTCGGTATCGATGATGTGGAACTTGGTGGAGGAGTGGATGGGGCCCACACGAAGGTCTACCCTCGTGTATCCGAGGGACCTGTGGGAGTGACTGCCAAATCCTCGGATATCGAGGGGTTCACGAACTAAACGTTCTTTTGGTAGCCCCGCGGCTTGAAATGTGGCATAGGGCATGATGTTCACTGATGCTCCCCCATCCATGAATCCTCGTTGGAATTCCATGTCTTGGATGAAAACTGGCAGATAGAGGGGGTGGTTATGGGGGTAGGGGTATATTCGGTCTGCTTCAGAAAAGGTAATGACGAGACGGTTTTCTTTGAAGAAGCGCTTGACCGAGCCGCTGGTCTCCATGCAAGCTTCTCCATTTGCATCGGCCGCGCGCAAAAGAGCTCGGGTAGCCTCGTACCTGGTGGTGGATGACAGGCCCAGTTGATCAAAGAAATGTTTGAAGTTAGTGGAATTTTGGAGGACCGTGGCGCGGTGGTGGTCGAAATTTGGGTCTCTTGAGTCAGGCTCGGAGATGTGACAGACAGCTAAATCTTCAGATTCGTCATGGAGGGAAATCATGAGAACGGCATCATTATCGTTCCGGTGTTTGGGAAGGGGGTCATTGAGCACATCAGTCTCAGGGAGCTGCAATGTGTCATCCTGCTTGCGCTTGAGGAAGATACGTCTGAGAGCGTAGCAGTCGTGGGTGGAATGAGTGGTGGTCTGATGGTAGATGCAGAAGTTAGGATTGAGTCTATCACGCTCGGTGGGTTGTTTCTTCACTTCGGGAAGGATGATTTGGCCATCGGCCACCCATGTTTGCAATAGGGCTGCGGCTATTTTGGTGGACACGGGCAAGGGAGGGGGGTCTTCGCCGAAGGGGAGCTTCCTCCCACTGGAGTTGCCGCGAGTTGTGGGTGCTGCTACGTATACGGAGGGGCGACGCGGGGGGTTGCGCCATGAGGGAGTTGGCAACCGGGAAGATTGGGATTGGAAGCTGCGCGCGGAGTCTCTCACAGCAGTTGTAATGTTCCGGGAGGCGGTAATCAAGCTAGCGAAATCCACGAATTTATGGTTGATCATGTGAATTTTATACCAGTTTTGCATCCCTTTGACGCAAATGTTGACTAGCTGTTGTTCTGCTACGGGGTCCTGGACTTCGAGGGCTCTTTCACGAAATCTCTTAACGAATGATAGTAGGCCTTCGGTTTCTCCCTGGGACTCATGGATGAGGTCGAATGCCGAAAGGGGTTCGTCGGCATAAAAGAACTTGCCGACGAATCGCTGCACCATGTCGTCCCAAGATAGGACAGAATTGGGTAGGAGGTTGGCATACCAAGAATAAGCTCGGTTGGAGAGCGATTTGGAGAACTCTCGTTGTCGGAGGTTGAGATCTGATGCGTGGATGCCTAAAGAGTCTACGAACCGGATGACATGCTCCTTGGCGTGTCCACTTTTTCCGTCGAACTTGGTGAATTTTGGGGTAACGTACCCCTCTGGGTATAGGAGTCGCTGGATAGACTCGGCATATGGTGGGCGAAAGTCAAGTCCAACGTTGACCGGCTGAACAGTATTTGCTTGTCCGACCTCCGCGCGTGTTTGGTCGTGCGGGGGTGTGGAAGTTAGGACCGGATCGGGGGGGAAAAGAGCTCTCCTGACTGTTGGGAGTGGAGTTGAGTTGCTAGTGCCGGGGTTGAATGCTTGATCAGGAGTGGGAGGTTCTGAACCTCGAGCTGCACGCTGGAGCATTTCGGCGACCGAGGGGCTGGGTGATAAAGTGGAGATGGGAGTGGGTGTGCTGAGGATAGCCCGTCCGCTCTGCATGGCCTGTACGGTGTCTATCAGGGTTTGTTGCGATTTTAGCAGCGCAGCCACGCTGTCGTTGAGCGTCCGGATCTGCTCGCCTTGGGATTGGATGAAAGAAAGGACCTAGGGGCCCTGGTTCTCGGGGTGGGTACCCGGGTTCAGTTCTACCCCCGTGTTGGAAACTTGGCGTGGGTTGAGGCCAGAGTCAGTCGTTTCGTGAGCGCCAGTCATCCCCAGTGGAGTATTGTTTGTTGAGTTTGACTGGGAGACACAAGGTTGACTTGCGTGAGACCCGTCTGGGAGTCCTGGTAGTCACAGAAGCCGACTCACTCGGGTCTCCTGGCTGTGGAAGGGCGAGAACCGAGAGGGCAGACAAGAGAGAGAGAGGTTCACAAGCCAGCGACGACTCGAGTCATAAATGTGATTAACTGTCCTGTTTGTCATAAATGTGTTGAGACTATTTATAGTAAGGAGTGATTAGCACGTGCGGACACGTGGCGAGCCGTGACTGGGCAGGCCTGAGCTCCGCCATCATGACCTGGAGAGGTCCTGTCAGCGGCCGCGGCGGGCGATTGGATGCCCGCTGCCACGGGGTTAGGTGCTTGTCCAGCCACAGCTCGCCACGTGTCTATTGCATTAAATGTGCGTCGGGTCAGCATTTAATGCTAAAGATATGGTGTTTAAATGGCTCTGAGGGTATATCTCTCTCTCTTAGCTGGTTGATGGGACTGGTCCCACGCACGCTTGTGAAGCGCGCGGCTCAACAATCCCTTCGGTTCTAGCCTCCGTTCCACTGCCCGCGGGGAGGAGTCCCAAGCGAGAGTAAGTTAGCCAATTAGGGGCCTGAGCCCGTTAGATGTTGGGGCACGGAGCCTTGGATCGTGCTAGGCGCAGGGGCCTGTCAAGCACAGGCTCTCGTTTTGGCCGGAGCCGTGCAGGCGCGGGGGCCTGGCTTAAGAGGAGCTCTTGGAGCTTGCTTGAACGAGGCTTGGTGTTTGGGCGCCGACCCTGCCGCGGGGGCGAGGGTGAGGAGCGGTTATGCCCAGTCGTGGTTTGACCACGGTTGACTTTGAGGTAGCCAGGGGGCCCACGTGGACTGCCAGGTGGGTAAAATGGGTACCACGTGGCGCCCGTAGACTGGGTACCTACAATAGTTAAACCCTAAGCAACTATTAATTACACTAATACCTAACGAGTATTGTGAAACAAGGTGAAGAAGAACTTAAATTCATCCCCACCTTCGTACCTACAAAAGTTTAATTTAATACCTTCATTTCTACCTTTACCTCTATTTTAAATCTTTCTTACCTTCTTTATACAAGATGGTTCGATCAAATATTCATCTTTTTTCGATCTACCATCATTCCTAGATTTAAAGCCTGATCTGATGACTTTATCACGTGAACCAAAGCGGGTATAAGGAGGGTCCCAATTTGTAACAAATTCCATGGATGTCGAACACGTGTTCCACCTAGAGAATAGGACACATAAAACAAATTGCGTGAGCCTATATGTCTACATCCTATCATACAATTTAGATTACCGTACACAGTAAATACTTTTTACGAGCTTCTTCAAATTTCATTCTTGTATTTTTTGTTTTATTTTTTGATAGCACTCTCTTGTGTTTTTCGTCAATGTATTCAGTGACGAAATTATCCAAATTTCTTTATCTTCTTAAAAAAGGAATTATCTTAATATAAAGGGAAAGAAAAAAGAAAACACCAAAATAATAATAACAATAACAAGAAGAAGAAGAAGAAAAAAAGAGTGGAACACCAGCCTAGCACAATCTTTCGGAGTGCTTTAACAACTGTTCTATGGATTCTTTATATTATTCTTTATCAAAACACCTGTTTGGATATCAAATTATATTTCTTTGTTTCTTTCTTTTTATTTTTTTTTTGGGAGAAAATCTCAAAGAGGTATTAACTATACCTTTGCAAAGAAAAGGGAAGAGGAACATAGTTTAAACAAATAGAAATAGGACAATAAGATAAAAATTAATGTATTAGAGCAATAATAAGTGGCCATGGAGATATAGGTATTTGTGGTTGTTGGTAGGTTTATAACCAAGCCGAATCAAGCCAATAATAGTAAGTTGTTCAAATATAGCTTGAAAACTTAATGAGTTATGTTTAAGCATGATTTGTTTAAATTTCAAGTAGATTAAGATCTAAGATTAAGTAATTTGATTTTTGACAAGATATTAGTTTATCGAGTTAAACTCATAATATTAATGAGCTTCAAAATGTGTTTAAGTTAGTTTGTTTGCATAACATACAAATTAATCTTCAACATGTGTTTAACGAATCAAACACGAATCGAGCTTATAATCTTAAACGAGCTTTTAACGAGCTGTGAATTCAGTTGAGGTGAAGTAAATTAGTTCATTTTAGACCTGTAGTTATTGATAGTTGTTACAGTAGTGGTGCTTCAATCTAATTGTAAAGGGGAATCGATCTCCCATTGTCTTTCTTAAAGGAGGAATCGAATTCTCCATTACATTTGGCTAAAAGAATTGCTAAAATATGATTTTACGATTTAAAGTACCAAAAAGATGTTTTTTGGGTATTAAAAGTTTCAGCCAAAGTTGCCAGTGCAAAATTTGAATCATTCCCTTCCCCACCCATTCTTTATTATATGTTTGGTTACCTTTAAATTGAAACTGTAATCATTGATGAGAATTGAACTGATTGCTTCTTGAGAGAATTTATGACCATAGCTGGAAGATTAATTTTCGTAGGTAGTTCTATAAAAAAAAAATTGGCATAATTGCACAAAGGCCCTCTCAACTATGGCCTTTTTTCACTTTATCCCCTATCTATAAAACACTACAATTATACCCCTTAACTATTGGAGCTGAACACTTTACTCCATTCATCTATAAAACGCTACAATTACACCATTTACCTTTGTAATTAATTCCCATCTTATCCTTATATTTTTCTTCTGTTAAAAAAACAGATAAAATTTTATCATGTGATTTGCATAGGAGTACCATAACTTCATTTATACCTAAAATACCATTCTATTACAAGAAAAATTAATTTAATGACCAAAATGATAAATGTTATATAGAGGAAGAAACCTAAATAGCAAGGTCTAAAACACTAAAATCACAAACTAACTCTCCAAAATTGTAAATTTTGGTCATTGAATTAGTTTTTTCAGTAATAGAATGATATTTTAAGTATAAATGAAGCTATGGTATTTATGTGTAAATCACATGATAAAATTTTATTTATTTTTTTAACAAAAGGAAAATATAAGGATAAGATGAGAATTAATTGCAAAGGTAAAGGGTGTAATTGTAGCGTTTTATAGATTAAGGGGGCAAAGTGTTCAACTCCATAGTTTAAGGATTGTAATTGTAGCGTTTTATAGACGAGAGAGTAAAATGAAAAAGGGTCATAGTTGAGGGGGTCTTGGTGTAATTATTCGAAAAAAATTTTGATACAGAATTTAGAGTTAATTACAAACACATTTCCTAAAATATAACTCAGTATCATTATGTTTCTTTAAACTTTAAAACTTAACAAATTAGTCTATTAAACTACCAATTTGTATTAATCAACCTCTTCTGTTAGTAATTTATTAGCAATCAGTTAGGAGAGTAGATAAAAAATTGTCATGTAACTTGCACATTTTCACAAAAGTTCATTTTATACCTAAATTATATATTTTTTTTGTAATAATTATCTAATGATTGAAATACCTCTTATTTTGTCACTATATTTACATGTTATTTCAATGAACATTTCATTTATTAGGCAATTATTATAATAAAAAAATATTAATTTAGGAATAAAACTATATTTGTTAAGATTTACTAGTCAAATAATAATTTTTCATCTATTTTCCTAATGAATGACTAATAAGAGGGATTGATTAATATATATTGATGATTCAGAGGGTTAACTTATTACGTTTTAAAATTTAAAAGGATATAGTGATATTGAGTTATAGTTCAGGAATGTATTTGTAATTAACCCCATAATATATTACCGAAATGATATGGTTAAAAGATAACCCTTCACTTTTTTTTTTTTTTTTTTGGGTACCAAAAATGAATCTATAGATAGGTTACACTACATATAGAGGGCAAAGAGCATTGTCACTCAGTGTCACACAACCATCATCTGTAGAAGACCCTCTCACACTTATGCCAGGGCAAAGTTAGGTAGTAAGTTCAGTCCAACTGAATAGTTATTGAGACTCGACCCTAAGCATTGAGCGATAAAATTCAAGTATTTACCGACTAAACCAATCACTGGTGAGAGTGATTCACTTTTGGGGAAAAAAATAAATAAATACCACATGACCTTGACAAGAAGAAGAAGTTGGCATGTTTTGTAATTTTATATGGATGTTCACTTTTTGGTCCTGGCTTAGAAGACTTCTTAATCCAATTTCATGTTTGGAATTTGGATTTGTTAAGAAAAAAATATGAAAGAGAAATAATATTACTTATATTTGTTCGTCTTTAGGAATAGTCAAACAAAAATATGGTTTTTTTGATAAATATCAATTTATTTTCTTTTTCTTATTTGTTCTACTTCTTTTTCCTTTGTCCTCCACAAATCCGAAATAACAACATAGTATTCATGATTAGAAGAGTGTAATGTTGTTTAGCGAGTTTCAAGCTCAAAAAGTGATACTAGCTAAATGTCATCATGTCACTCACCACACTTCATTCATTGGCATAAAAGTAGAGTGAGAAATTCTGCAAATGAGGAGAAGGCTTAACCAGTGATAGTAATGCCCCCAACTTTAATTGTGGCTGTATGTTAGAATCACTCTCCTCTTCTCCAGGGTTGTGGCCTCACATATGCCCAAAAACAAAACACAAAAATGAGCATGGTACTTTACTGACTAGGCACTAATTACAAAAACAAATTGGTTAAATAAGTCATTTTTTTTGGTATTATGAGTCAATTAATGACGAAATGAATTACTATTTCAATAGCGTAATCAATTTCTAGTAGTCACAATTAACAAATTTTGTATGTTAAAAAACTCATTCAGCTCCCATCACAATAGGAAGTCATTTTCCACGTTAAGGATGGAACAGATAGATTTTGGTGCTCTCTAATTAATGGTCAATCAAAAGGTTATTGTAATACTATATATTTTTTTTTTTGGGTAAAATATATTTTGTACCATAGCACTTTATATTAAATTTTACTTCATGACTTACACTTTCAGTTATAATAATTAATTTTTTGTACTTTTACTTTGTTGTAATGTCACAATTTTGTAAGTTTTAGTACGTGCAGTTGATGATAAAAAAACCTTGAAAGTCTCACATTACCCTTTTTTTAAGGGCAAAAATGTTTTTTCACATTAAATAATGTTATTTTATTCTAATCATTTAGATCCCAAAGTTCTTTACAATAATTTCTCATCAATTCTTCTCAAACATTTTACAGTTACTTTATGTATAAAACAAAATTAGGATTATAAAATAACCCCAAAATACTCAACTGAGGTAGGAAAATATATTTTTACTTTTAAAAAAGGACAACATGAGACGTACATGACTTTTGACAATCAATTGCACTAACAGAAACTTACAAAAGGATCACATTACAACAAATTAAAAGTACAATAATTTAATTATTACAATTAAAAGTACAGGTACTAAAATAAAATTTAATATAAAGTGCAACAGTGCAAAATGTATTTTATCCTTTTTTTATTTTTTATATTTCAATGGATCATAACAAGCGTATTTTTGCAAAACCATTCAAAGAAAAAAACTCAACTACAAATATGAAATTTAAAGGGTCTAAAGAGAGATTTTATGAATCCGGACCTAAAGGCTTTGTTGACTATACCAAGCAGACAAAAGTTGTAGTCCCCACCAATCCCAGCCGCCCCTTAGAGAATGGGCACTAAGCTTTCACGCGCGAGAATGAACGTGTATTACACGCTCCTAACAGCTTTTCTTGCCCGAGAGTTAGTAATGGTCGGAAAGTCCAACAGAATTCATCTCGTTTTGGGCAAGGATGGACGATAAAATAGAGATGGAGGTGGAATGGAGGTTGAAATAAAAATCTATGCGAGGATAAAGATGGGGAGGAACTAAGTACTTCCTCTGTTCCGCCCCACTTTCCCTGGTTTTAATATTTTTTTATTTACATTGTTTTTAACTTTTTATTGTTCTAGTAATCATATATAAGTATTTATGTATCTTATCAAATTATGCATATGTTATGTTTGAAGTGTATTCTAGGGTTTAGTGTGCTAGTGATACTATCATTTGGCTTTGTGTTATTTAGTGTTCAACTTATATTTAATAGTTTTTTAATGTTATTTGTTGGATGAGTTTTTAATTTGTTATTTTAAGTTTTAGTTTCTTTTAACAGTATAATAACATCATTTAGATGTATATCCAACTTAAAATATTATTAATATTTCTGATATCTTAGTTCTCTTTTTTTATTTTTTTTTCTTATTTTGTGTTATTTTTTTCTTTTATATCAAAAAGTAAAAAAGAAAAACTTGAGCTTGGGTTTGAGCTTAGGCTTGAGTTTGGGCCTGGGGCAGAAGTGAAGGCGGATGAGAGAATGAAGGTAGATATTTTGGGTGCATGCAGAGATTAAAATCTCAACTTCTGCTCCACCCCAATCTATTGGTATCCCTATTTTACCCATATTTTTGCTAAGGAATAAGGAATTCTGGAATACTAAATCTCGGGATCACAAATTCAACATAGGTAACTACGTAATTTTGCCTTAAATTTTGAATATTTACATTGCTTGTCCTACACTCAAGATTATTTAAATTCGCATGCACAAAATCGAAGGTTGTATTTGAATTACTTGTTTTGACTACGTTTGCTCAACGACAAGCAGTTATAGGGGTTGTCTTTGTTAGAATACTTATGAATCGGACTGGCCAATTGAACCGTCAATCAGTCGGTAAAACGGTCTGGACAAACTTCTACAACCCTCTTATAGAAAAATTGGCTTAGATTTTAAAAACTGCTTAAAACTGCGAGTAAATACATGGCCCATTGGACCGTTCACGGTTCGTCCTAGCTGCCCAGTTCGAGTACCACTATTTAAAGGGCAAAATTTTGGACTTTTTCTCCTCAATCCTGATCTATTATGCCAACCAGAGATTCTCTCCAGTCTCTGACTCCTGTTCTGTGCACTTTATAGGTGCAAATACAGCAACACAATGGGTCCTCGAGGATTTTGTTAACAAATGATATGAGATTTGGGTGTAAAGGGGGAGAAAAATGGAAGACGTTTGGCCCTTTTGGGTGGTTGACAATGCGATTTGTGTGAGAGAGAGAGAGATAACTGGGAGCGGTTTTTAGAGGGATATATTAAATGTGTATTAATTTCTCATTATATGATGTTTTGGAAAAGAGAAATGCTAGAGTTATCTGCTATTTTTACCGAATTTTTATTTCGAATAGACATAAAGTGATGGATTTACATTATCCAATGCATATAAGATTTACTTATTTGTGTCTATTCTTGATAAAAATTTAGGTAAACAAAATTAGTGGTTGTAACATTTTTTCTTTGAAAAGGCCTTCCACCCACATGTATGTAGTGGCAAAGTTAATGGGATGTTTTGGGAAATCTTTCACATGAATATATATACTATATATTATAGCAATAAGTTATGATGCCTTTGAGCTTTAAAGTCTTGATCCATTTTTTTCAAATTTTTGAATTTAAAAAATATAAAAATACAAATGTTATAAAGTCATTGGTTATCTAATTAATATATTAGTATTTTTTGAATTGTCACCCTTTTAATAAAGAAACTTTAAAAATTATTAAAGATGAAAATATATTAAAACTAAATATATCATGAATTATTTGTAATCAATATAATAACTAAATCTAACAATCTATTCAGATTCCTCTAAGTAATATTCTTTTCAAAGCAAACCATAGCAATAAGTTAAGACGTCTTTAAAACTGGAAGTTTCAATCCTTTTTTCTTCAAATTTTGATTTTTTAAAAACATAAAATACATGTGCTATATTATTATTGGTTCCTCTTAATTAATTAATTATTTATTCTAAACTTCATAAATGCTATTCAATTATAGTTAGAGTAACATTTCCAAATTTTTTTAATTATAATCCTCCTAAGGAATCTTTTATTAATCATAAAGAGATTTTAAATTTCTAAAATAGAAAGAACATATGTGATTAAATTATTAGCATTTTGTTATATACAATATATATTTGTCAAAATATCATCGATTCATTTTAACTTTTTTCTT
Organism: Euryodendron excelsum; assembly: GCA_033060915.1. NCBI lineage: Eukaryota > Viridiplantae > Streptophyta > Magnoliopsida > Ericales > Pentaphylacaceae > Euryodendron > Euryodendron excelsum. The sequence goes on along the minus strand of CM065380.1, from coordinate 45,857,952 downwards.
ATTTCTTTTTAACTTTTAAGGTCTATATTGATAAGTGTTATCCATTGATAATTATGGCAAAATTTTTAAATTTCTTTAATTATAATTCCCTTGAAGAATATTTATTGGTCATATATTAGAGTTTAAAATTTTAAAATAGAAAGAACATGTATTATTAAATTATCAACATTTTGCATATACTAGTTAGATGTGTCAAAATAAATTATATACTATAATAATATGTTATCATTAAACTCTCCATCCACTTTTTATAGATTTTTAATTTTTTATATTGTTAGTATCTCTTCAACATTAACCTAAAAACTCTCACTAATTGAATGATATATATAGAATAGATGGATCTATAATTTGTGAAGTCTATCAATTGAGATCATAGTTTCCTAAATTTTCTTCTAAAAATCAAACTATTATATGTTTCCCAAACTCACTCTCTTAGAAATTTTTAAAAAATACACGCCCATTGGAGTGCAATCTATAGTATATCAATTGGTTGTTTGGTTGTTAAATTCAAAAGTTCTAAACCAATTTTCGTAGAGTTTTAAATTTAGAAAATACGTATGTTATCTAATCATTAGTTTTTTCATATAAATCTTTGTTATTGTTTTTATGTGGACCCTAATTTAAATATGGTATGTGTAACACCCTATTTACTCTTTTTTTTTATAATGTTTAATATCTTAAGTCAATCATTTAATTCACCATAGTATATCAATTGGTTGTTTGGTTTTTAAGATCAAAAGCTCTAACCCAATTTTTTTAGAGTTTTAAATTTAGAAAATACATATATCATCTAATCATTGGTTTTTTCATATAAATCTTTGTTATTGGTTTTATGTGAACCCTAATTTAAATGTGATATGTGTAACACCCTATTTACTCTTTTTCTATAATGTTTAATATCTTAGGTCAATCATTTAATTCACTATAGTATTTACCATCTTAGGTCAATCATTTAATTTAAACCCAATTAATTTACAATTGTTCAAAATGAGTCAATCTATTGATAGATTTTTGAAAAAAATATTTTTAAATTCGACCTATCCAAAATTGATATTTTTTTGCAAAAAATTAAGTTGATCACCTTAGTTTTTGACCATTGCTATTTTTTTTTTTTTTGCATTGCTTTAATTTAAAGTGGCAAGTACTTTTAATTTTGGATTATAAAAAACTAATTCTTTAATATTGTGGCCTAATATTATGCTCCTAATTATATTCTTTTAATTTGGGAAGGTTAGAGGTTACACATATATGTAAAAATGCATATTTAAAATATTAAACGTAGCATAAGAGTAACACATTCGTTCTTATGAAGGTATTCATTATATTATATACAAGATACTGAATATCAAAATTCTTCACGTAAAGAATACATTCTTAAATCATTTTTTTTCTGTACATAACACGTTGTGCATAGCACAGGTTTACTACTAGTATTATATATCTATACCTATATCTATATCTATCTATACTATTATAAAAAGTTAACACTGGGGCTTTGGTCAGAATTTGTCACGCTATTTTAAATTCCCACACTATCTTAAAATGTTTAAAAAAATTATTACGTAACCCACGTTTTCACCTTCTATACGGTTACAAAACCAGATAACTAAGAGAAATAATTGGGTGTACCATCTTTCCACCACTTATACAGTTACACCACCAGATAACCACTAGCAAATAGATAAATAATTAGGTGTAGTATTGTACACACATATAGTGTATGCCACCCTTATAATAATATTAAAAAGCAAACACTGGAGTTTTGATAAGGATCTGTCACGCAATTTAACATTCTCAAACTATCCTAAAAAATTTAAAAAATTTCTACAAAAATCTTATCATTTTAAGGGTAAAATTGTAATAGTCTATCTTCTGTTCATAGATAGCCCACCTTCTCACCTTTTTTCATGGTAGAAAAAATGTTAGGATGTAATGTAACATATGCACATAGTACGTGCCACCTTCTTGTAGGCAACATAAACTAATTGGAAAACTGATGAGTCCTCTCTCAATCCCCTCTCTCTCTCTCTCTCTCTGTCTCCCTAGAATAGTGATGGAATTTAATCAGATTTATTTAACTAGAATATTGTAATTATTCTTTCCATAAAATCTATTATATACAAGGTATATATTTCAAATTACTTTGTTCAATTTTAATTTTGTACATTTGTTTTAGAAATAAAGAAATTATTTCAAGAAATATCTATGAAAATTTAGTTTTTTAGATAACTTTTTTGTAATGTTAACATATATTTTTATTTGTTTATAATTTTAAATATATTTATAATAGAATTATGACATCACAGTTTGATATCGGTTGGACCGACAATTGAATCACTGATCCATGATCTGATCACTTTTTCGATTTATTCAATTGTCTGGGTTTGAAAATATTACTTTTCCATCAATCCATTAATCAAGCACTCTTAGCCTTATATAGGATAATTTTCACCTTTATTTTCTCCTGCAATATTTTGTACAATATTTTGTAAACAAGTAAGAACACACATGTGGGAAACTATGGCCAATTACAATTCTTCAATGCTTTAATATCCTTATACAAGTTAGAGTTGTCTTGCTCATCTTGATCGTGCGCCATCTGGCCATTCTGCAGTTTAATCAATATCTCTTTTACTGGCACAAAAAAAAAAAAAAAACCAACAAACAAAATAAAGTTTAGGAGTTGTTCATTTTTCTATTTCCTATAGCATTACTCCAGGTATTAGTCAGTTTACGTTCCTAGCTTATACGGTGCGGAAATTGGTTTGGAAAGTGAAGTCTTGTGCAGTATGTATTGTAATATTGAGGATGAAACCTGCATTAGGCTCAAAGTTTATTAAAAGTTGCGGTGGTGTTTGCCCACCATAATTGCCTAGTGTTAGGTGTTAAGTTTGATGGTAATCGGCGTTTCAAAATTTTATACTCTAAAATTCTTGATACATCAAGTTAAATAAGCCCCAAGTCGGGTGTTCATATTGTTGTTCATTCTCATATCTCACTTGTGCTTAAAATGGGGTCATTCCGGAATTTTAGTACTCTATATGATTAAAAAAAGTTTTGGGTTATTAATTATTGTCACGTTGGATTCTTGATGATACATCAATTATGGAATCTACTTTTTTGTTTCTTTTTTTGTATTTATGGGAATGGAATCTTACTTTCTGGAACAATGGTTGGTGAAGATTGCCTTCAAGATAGGATCACCACTGTAGAATACTATTTTCTTGGAGAGATCCAAAAAACAATGGTTCAATGTCAATTTTTCTTTTTCCTTTTTAAAATTGTTTATAGGATTCGAATCTTGCTGTTGTCTTTGGAATGGGTCTCATGTCACTGTTAGGGGAACCCAAACTTGGACCTAAGCTTATTGTATTATCTTTCCATTTTCAATCTAACTATAATTAGCTATACAATGGGATTAGTCCTATTTATAATATTCAAATTCTGCAAAGGGGTTTGATTTCAAATCTCTAATATTACGAACAACAAAAAACATTACATCTCCATTTGTATCATATAAATAAAATTAAAAAAAAAAGAGGAGAAACAAAAATGGTATGATTCTGTCACAAAAAAAGGGTATGATAACCAAGACACTACCGACCAATCAAAAACGAAAAAAAAAAAAACAACACACCACGTAGCAAAATGGGTAAAAATTACCAATAAAAAAATGTTATACATAATCGTATTTTTCACTACTTTTTTATGCTAACAGTAACAGATACAAGCATGAGTTTACTGATGTAGATCTCATCAAAATTAATTTAAAATATTCTTTTACATACCAAAACAATGAGAAATTATTCTAGAAGAACAACAGATGGTGTGACGTTTACTATAACTTTAGTACTCATAAACCTCACATATATGTATAAATACTCAAATCACAATAAAAACATGTAAAACAACAAGAAAGAAAGCTTTTGCCTACAAGTACCGCAAAACTAACAAAAGATAATGGCATTGAAAAAAGTTACTTGAAAATTAAAGCTAAAAATACACTAGAAGCTAGATTCTTCCAATAATAGTGTTATACAAATAAAATTTTTGTATAAAATTTTTATACAAAACGATGTAACTATTTATGATTTATTAATTTCAAACTAAAATACTTACCACTTTGGCTCATAATTTTAATATACTATTAAAATATTTATTTTGATGAAGTTTTCTATATAAAAAATTGTGTATGAATATAATTTTACTTCTAATTTGCTACGGTTTAATTCCACACCCAAAATAAAAAGTTAGATTCTAGGGTTTCTGCTGTCCTAATGGTACGCCAGTACATACCGACATCATCGTGTCAATCTCTCTTGCTTAATCCCCGATGCCTTCAGACGCATACCACTGCATAAGACTTGCGCTGCAGTGCTCCTGAGCCACCACGTAACCGTAACTTTGATTGCTGTCATGCCACTTGCCACAGGTCTTCCTCAAAAGTTAATTGCCCTTTTCTCCTCTCGGTCCAATTGTCACCCACAGTTTCATAATACTATTCCGCCTTAAAGTGCACACTTTTGTTTTGTTGCCAAAACTAAAGAGAGTGATTCACACCTCCGCACATCCCAGGTAAGTTATGCATTTTCTCGCCCATGAAACCTACCTCCCTCCCCTCTCGAACACAAACACCACCCCCCCAACTAACAATTAGATTTAGAGAGAGAAAAACAATATATACACGAAGCAACATAGAGAGGGTGCGGAACAGAGCGAGGGTGCAAAATGTCGACCGCCACCGGTTTCACACCCTCCAGTCGCTCTCTCGGTTTCACCAAAATCCATCTCAACCAGTCACTACCAACATTCACCGTAAGCCTCCGCACCACCGCCACCACCGCCGCCGCCACTACTCTCACCTGGCGAGCGGATCACAACTGTAAAAGGCGGGTATTAGTTTTTTCCGGCGGCGACGGCATTGACGGCGGAAATGGGAGTGGCTCAGGCAGCAGCGGCGGCGGAGGAGGCGGTGGCGAGGAGGGGGATGCATTCAAAGGGAACAAGGAGGAGGCCATTCTGGCGTTGGCGGAGATCGGGCGGTCGTTGGACAGTATTCCGAAGGACTTGGCAGCGGCGATCGACTCTGGTAAAATACCGGGATCCATTGTTCTGAGGTACTTTGAGCTCGAGAAGTCCCCGGTGTTTCGGTGGCTGCTTCAGTTCGGTGGGTTCAAGGAGCGGTTGTTAGCTGATGATCTTTTCGTAGCCAAAGTCGCCATGGAATGCGGTGTTGGGATCTTCACTAAGGTAGCTCTCTCGCCTGGGTTTGTTTTGTTCTTTGAATTTTTACATTTGTCTGTGACATTGATTTTTACATTTGGGTTTTGATGCTTATTAAAAAAAAAAACAAAAACAAAAACAAAAACTTGGGTTTTGATTCTTATAAAAAACAAAATAAACAACAACTTGGTTTTTGATCTTCAAAATCATGATTTAGTGATCCAATGTTGCGCATTGTAAATACGGTTTGATGGATGTATAAGGTTATTTGGGGAAGGAAATGTTTATTTGATTGCCTGTTCATTCAAGATGTACCCAAAATGGAGCTTGTTGGCTGGAATCTTCATTCTGGGTGGGTCATTTTCTGCAATCATCATGTTTTTTTTTTTATGCCGTTTGAGTGTCGTCCCCTTTTATTGTTATTAAGGGTGGTAATTAAGTTTGAAAGGTGAAGGCATTCGAACTTTAGAAGTATTACCAAGGTTGTTGAAATCAAGATCCTATGTTCGACCTATCAAAGGGTTTACGGGATTGGATTGAACATCGTAAGATCCTATAATAAAAGAAATAATGCCTTATAATTTCTATGTAAATGAAATTTATTAGAAATAACTACAAAAAAGCCTAAATTACGCAAAAAAACCTTGCAAATATCAATATTATATAATGAAAAGTTTAAAAGTAAAAGTTTTGCATTTCATGAAAAAAAAAAAAGAAAAAAATGAAGTGGAGAAAAAGAGGTTTAAAAGAAAAGGAAATTTTTATATCTCATAGGAGAATTTTCTACTAGTTACATTTTGTGGTTGCAGTAAATAAAACGAATGTCACTAAAAAAGAATTTTGGAACACCTACAGAAAAGAAAAGAAAGTTATGTATTACAAAAGGATACATGACAAAAGAAAAAGAAAATGTGGAATAAGAGTTTTATAGTTTAGTACATGATTATGATTAAGAAAAATGAGAAGAAGAAGAAGAAGAAGAAGAAGAAGAAGAATGAAGCATAAGTAAAAAGAAAAGAAAAACAAAAAATAAATAGATTTTTAGCTATTTGGTTAATTGGGGAAAAGAAAGGAAAAAATGCAGTCAAATGATCTATTATACAATGTGTGTGTGTGTGTGTGTGAGAGAGAGAGAGAGAGAGAGAGAGAGAGAGAGAGAGAGAGAGAGTAGAAACCATTGCTGGAGAGTGGAACGAGTTAGAGACGAAGATGGAGATGCTTAATTAGCATTAACCATTGTTGGAGAGTGGAACGAGTTAGAGAGGGAGATGGAGCTTAATTGGCATTTATGTTCCTTTAGGTCTCTCGTTTTTCTGAAATGATGCAATGTATCAATGTCGATTGCCCTAATTTGTTTTTGTAACATATTCGACTCAATATGACATATCTTTATTTGATTTGGGCCTAACGTAAAATGTGTAAGCCCCAAACACAAAATTAACCAAAAAAAAAAAAAATGAGACAAAATTTAAAAATTGGACCAGGAAGGATCGGAGTCCGGATTAGAATTTTGCAATCTAGTAAGATCCTACCCAAAGTCATTAAGCATTTCAAAGTCAGCTCCGATTTCTGGTGGCGCACCCCCCACACAAGGACCACCCGACGAAGGGGGGACGGGGAAAGCTACAGGCCCAAAACCTTCGATCTTTCTTTCTAAATGGGGATGCCCGGGGCACCGCATCTTGTCATTTCGTTGTTGCTCATTTCCGTTAGGCCGAAGTGTTTGGCCTTTCCTTCTCCGCGCCCGCTCACGCTTCGCTGACCTATCGCGTGGTAAAAAGAAGAAAGTACGAAAGAATAGTAAACGGAGCACACCGCAGAAAGATTCTAAATATGAGAAGTCCCCTCTCTTTGAGCTGGTGGGTCCTAGAAGAGGTAATATCACTCCAAGGGGAGGAAGATTACTCTTATTAAGATTATGCTTTCTAGTTTACCCAATTAATATCATGTCATTCTTTACCATTCTGATTTTGGTGGCTAAGAGGTTGGAAAAGTTGTAAAGAGATTTCTTATGGAGGGCTTAGGCATAAGTTCAAATATCATCTTGTGATGTGGAATATAGTTCGTGTGGCTTTACATGTGGGTGGATTAGGCGTTTGTTAGTTCTGTCTTTTCAACCAAGCCTTTTTGGGGACATGGCTGGGGGGGTTTGCTACAAAAATTGGCCATTTATGGACTATGGTGGTATCATGCAAGTATCTATCTGGGTTAGGGGTTGGACCTTGAAGGAAGTCAGAACATCCTATGGGGTCAGCCTTTGGAAAGGGATTAGAAGAGGGTGGTAGGATTTGGTCACACATATTAGGTTTGCTTTGCGAGATGGGAGGAGAGTTAAGTTTTGGCATGACGTGTGGTGTATAGATTCCCCCTTTTTGTGGCTTTTCTCAATAGATATGCTCGCTAGGGATAAGAGTGCCATGATAGCTGACTATCTAGGATTACAGACACAGGGAGCTTTTAGGAGCCTATTTTCGTTCGGGGCCTTCAAGATTGGGGACTACAAATAGTGGGGGAGTTGTTTTCATATAAACCAAGATGCATTGTGGAGAATTGAATGTAATGATGTGGAAAGGAAAGGGGGGAGTTCTTGGTAAAATCTTTTTGTAAGATTCTCCAAGGAGGTAGTGCAGAACTGTTTTTTGGAAGTCTATTTGGAAGATGGGGGCTCCATCAAAAGTTGTTTTTCTCATTTGGACTGCAGTCTTGGATTCTAATTTTACTATTGATAACCTCGGTAAAAAGGGCAAGATGCTCCCCAATTGGTGCATTTTGTCTTAAAGAGGAATCAGCAAACCACCTTCTTATTTATTGTGAGGTGTTGTGGCAGTTGTGGAGCCTTATTCTTTCTATTTTTGGTGTCCATTGGGTAATGCCCGAGTTTATTGTTTCTTTCTACGAGTCACGGTACAATTGTTGCAGGGTGAGGAATGCTAAGAAGTTTTGGAGGATAACTCCTGTGTTTGTGATGAGCATTTGGAAGGTGTGGAAACTTAAGACCTCTGAAGATGTTGCTTTACCTGTCTATAATTTGAAACCACTTTTGTTAAATATGCGTCAGTTTTGGTTGCTGGTCAATTTTGTGAATAATCTTTAGCTTTTATTTATTTTATAGGTGATCTGAATTCGGGAGGGGAGGTATAGTTTTTATATACATCCTATGAACAGAAGTGGTGCCATTTTTTGGCGCCTTTTAATATAAATATATTTTACTTATTAAAAAACAAAAAAAGAGATCCTACACGAAAATTTTAAGATGCTACCTCCAAGGGATTTCTATATGATGTGGGTCAATTTTTCAAAATGGACTGCAAAAGTGTAGGTTCGTAAGATCTGGATCAGGATTTTGACAATTATGAGAATTACGGATTTAGAGAGGAAAATAAAGGCACCCGTATAGTTTTAATTGGTTTAGAGTAAGAATCTAACAGGACCACAGACAACCAGGAATTTTTTTTGTAAGTAAAAGAGTATATTAAAAGTGAGAAAGGCACCAAGGCGGTGCCACCCATGTACGGTCAGTAACAATAACGAGCCCTACAATCAGAACCACTTACAAAATTCCACAAAATCCAAAAATTGATCCAAGGAGGGATTTGCTGACCACCAGAAAATAATGTGGTTGGTTTAAGAAAGAGATGTGCATCCAGCAGATGTATTGCTGCAATCAAGGACATGTATGATGGGACAATGACTAGTTGGGCAAATGAAACAGAGAGAAGAGAGTCCCTAATCAAGTATAACTCAATGTAAGTTTGAACTACTACTAGGGGAATGTTTTTGGGATGAGGAGATCATGGGTGGAAATAAACTTCACTAAATTAGGAGTAGGAACTAAATGGAAGTGAAATTTAATTTGTTTCCCTATTGCGATCAATTTCTTATTTATCATTAATCATTAAGGAGGACAAGGGGGGTTATAGGAGAGGATTTCACTCATAGAATGGCAGTAAGATGGATAAACTAAAAAACTGCTTCTTGAGTAATTGTTATCTTGATCAAATTATGAACTGAAATTATTGGGCCCATTTGGTGTCGTGAGTGGGATTATACCATTTTGAGTAAACTAACTCAAAATATGTGAATTCATAAATGAGTTGATTCAAATACTGTGTATGTGTTAACAAGAAATTCTGAATCTTCTAACAGGTAATTTTATGTTTAAAAGAAATGACAAAATATTAGCTTTGATAAAAAAAATTAAATATTGTAGATTTTTGAGTTGTTCATTTTTTATGGCCAAGCCATAGCTAGTTATCTAATTTGTAAATGAGGTAATTCTGAACTGGTCTAATCTATTTTTGGGGAAGACCAAACTAGCTCTTAGGAAATGGAAATTTTAGAAGACATCAGTAAGGCTACAAATTTGTTAGCAGACTTGGTAGCAGTTTGTTAATAAGCTTCAATAAAGTGCAACAATTTGTTACATAGGTCTATCTCTTGACATATTAGTTGTTTTATTAATTAAGGTTTTAAAACTTCAGCACCAAAAAACTTAATGATTTCAAGGGCAGCGAGAGCCTTTTAATTTCAACAATATGTTGATTTTGTTATCTTTTAAGTGCAAAGGTGTGTAGGTTGTCTTTGGTTTTAGGTGTTTGGAGGGAGGAACAAGAGGTCCTTTGAAGGTTTAGAGAGCTCTATTTTGAGTGTAAAAGAGGGGGAGGGGGAGGGGGAGGGGACTTGTTACTCTGTATTTTTTGTTGAGGGAAGACTTTCCCTTTTGTTTACATTCTTTTGTTGAGCTTTTGGGGGATATGTATATCCTTGTAGATATATTGTGACTTTTCGAGATGTATAGCTAACTGTCTTGATCTTTTAGATGTACATTTCTCGTGTACAGTGTTGCAGCCCCCTTGGAGCTTCGCAATATACTCTTACTTATTAAAAAAAGGATCACTTACACTTTACACCCTTGCAATTTACACTCGATCTCACATTGGTTCCTGACCTTCTGGCCGTTTGTCCAACTGACGAAAAAAGTACGTGAGGGACTCAAGTGAGATTTTATATAAAGTGCAGGGTAAGTGTAACAACCCTAGGCTGTCAATTACCTTTTCTGCCCTTTAAACAATTACAAATAAAAAATAGAGTTACTATTGTTAGCACCCTGCACTTTATAAATTATCTCACTATATTCCATCGTGGACACTTTTTGTTAGATGGACAAACGGTAGTTGACAGATTGCAATTTGACCTTAGATATAGGGGTTGACTGTCACAATTGAAAAGTCAAAGACCAAAGTGAGATTGAGTGTAAATTGCAGGGATAAAAAGTAAAATATACCCCCCCAAAAAAACATATTCCGACTTCTCTAACGGTTAATTAAAACATTGCTTTTTTCCCAAAAGATTTACTATTTTTAGTTTTGTGTTACATCTTGTAATAATCTAAGCAGGATATATCCAATGATATTGATATTTAAATCTTGGAAGCCAAGCTTGGAAGAATTATTTGTACTTGACCATGTTCAGTTATTGCTTTGATTTTCTTGTGATTTATGAACTTCTACCTCCCAGGAGTCAAAATCTGGTAGCCAACAATATAACTTGCTTGAGTTGAGACTTCGCGCATCTGTTATTTTCCTACGGTGTTGATCTTCATGAACTCAAACCGCTCAGCGCCATGCGTGTCCGTTTTACTTTCTACAGTTGGTTTTCATAAGCTCAAACCACTTAGAAGGCACTTGTGATTCTTGTTGTTTGGATTAGGATTGGACGATCATGCAACTTGGCTATTTGGGCCTACTGAACCTGAAACAAGCTTCAGTCAGGCATGGCCTTTGTCTATAATAGTACAAACCGAATATTTTAATGTTAGCCTAAGAAGCATAGACACTCCATTTAGGGTGGCGTATCCGTGTTGGACACATGTGGGACACGTGTCGAACACGCTAATTGGCGTGTCCAATATCTTTATTAATATTTTTTAGTAGACACTTATCGGATACATTGGGAAAACACGTGTCCATTAGTTGGACACGTTTTGGGACACTACGGGGTTAAAATGTTATTGTTAAAAATATTAAAGAGAGTCTAATTTATAAATTTCAAAATTTTAAAACATATAAACATAAAACACCCAAACCCAAATCTTCAAATCTTTAATTTATTAGTTGGTGTATTATAATTGTGAACTTATTTAGTTATTTTCATCTTATTTTTGGTGATTTATGAATTTTACATTCACATACATAACAAATACAAAAATGAATAAAAATATTTTTTCTACTGTGTCTATGCCGTATCTGTGTTCTCATTTTTAAAAAATGTTGTGTCCCGTGTCCGTATCTGTGTTTGTATCTGTACTCGTGTTTGTATATGTGCTTCTTAGATGTTAGCCCTACAAGATACCTTATTTCGTCTTTTCTTTTCTTCTTGTTGGTGACGAACTATGCTAAGAGATGATATTAATTACAAAGTACAAGAGGTGCATTACGAGTAGTAGGACGATACTGCATAAAATAATGAAACTAGTGAAAAAAATGTCTCTCATGAAGAACTTGTCTGTATTTGTGCTATTAAAAAAAGAAGAGAAAAATAGTGCATCAATGTTACTGCTTCCTCTAGGGTCCCCATGTTTGTTCTGGCTGTAAAATATTTATCTGAATGGACATAATCTTTTTTGTTTGTTTGATTTATTTCTCCAGACAGCTGCAGAGTATGAAAGACGAAGAGAAAACTTTTTTAAGGAGCTGGAAATTGTTTTTGCAGATGTGGTATGGTATCTTCTATGTTAAGTTCTATAATATATTTGCCAATAGTTGCTATCTTTTGCTCCTGAGCTCAATGCAAAGTTATTTAGCTCATAATTAAAGGATAATTGGTCATTAAAATTGTAGTTCTTGCCAATTTTTTTTGGTATATTTCTCAACTTCTGGGTTTGTTTAGCTAACCAGAGTTTATTTGGGGACATTCTATTGAATTTTGATATGGGGGATTCATCCCTGCAAAGAAGGCAATGTTTCCTCATGAAACTCCTCTCCTCCCCCCCCCCCCCCCCAAAAAAAAAAATTTTATACCATCAAGTCTCCTTTTTTCCCCCCATGTTGAGAGACTTAGATTGATCAGTATGTCAAAATTATGGGACTGAAGTGGTGAGGAAATGAGTTTTCCAGGGATGATATACGAATATATTGTTAATGGAGAATACACAATTCATTTTAAAGGTAGTTCTTTTCCTTTTTTTTTTCTATTTAAGGTGGGGGGGCTCTGCCCTGGGGTGGGTGGGTGGGGGGCGGGTTGCTGTAGTTGAAGTTTGGCTCCTGCTAAAAAACCGGGCCATATGATAGTCATAAATGTATTGCCCTCCTTAATAATATCTACTTTTTAAGTCAAAAGGGTAGCTGTTTATCTTGAATATGCATAAGTCTTATTGTTAATATTTCCAATTCATTTTCTGCATAGGTGATGGCCATAATTGCAGATTTTATGCTTGTCTACCTTCCTGCTCCTACTGTTTCACTCCGACCACCTGTTGCAGTTAATGCAGGAGCTATTGCTAAATTCTTTTATAATTGCCCTGATAATGCATTTCAGGTTACTGTTCTACCTTTCAACTAATGTATCGGGTTAGAATTTCGGCAAGGTTATATTCATGTCCATTGAGTCATATCATTAATTATCTGGTCCCCAAATCCTATCTGTAGGTTGCTCTGGCTGGAACTTCATATTCATTTTTACAAAGAATTGGTGCCATAGTGGTAAGGAGTTTTTTTTTTTCCCTCGTTAATTTGCTTATGTTCTATGAGAAATTCAAATATTCAGATTTAAATGGCAATCCACTACCTCATTGTTTGGATTTGTTTTGCAGCGTAATGGGACCAAGCTTTTTGCAGTCGGCACAACATCATCTCTGGTAAATTTAACTTTTCCTTTTTTCCCCTCAATATATATGTGGATTAAGATATAGCCTCTCGTAGTTCATTATTGTTTTAGCATCTGGATTTGTTTTTTATCCATTACCCTTTTTGTTGCACTCCTTTCAATTGTCATTAACAATGAGATAAAATTGTTCCTTCACTGCTGTGGCTTACTACTATTGGATCTTTGTTTGGTAATCTTTCTTGTTCACTCTCTTAAACTTGCATTGCCTTTCTTCTAACCCCCCGATGCATTTGCGATGTGCTCCATCTTGCTAGTTGCTCAGAGTGTAAAAAAATTGTGAAAAATTGAGTTGAGGAATGATTTGAGCTCTAAGAAGAGCTAATCATGTTTCATATCTTTAATAAACTGGTTTATGGCTGTGATTAAGAGAAATTCAATGTTTTATTGTCCTTCACTAAGTATGCTGGAACCAATTTTTTTTATAGAGCTACTGCTAGGTGATTACTACCAGGGCAGAGAGCAATGGTCTATATTTTAAGAATCAGTAACCTAGACCCTTGGTTTTTGTTTTTAAGTACCTTCATTGCTTTTTGATGTGGCTGTATGCATTTGAGTTTCTATGAATGAATTTCCATGTTGCACTACTCGTACATTATAAAGGATTTGTGAAGAATGTGATTGTGCGCAGTTTGTAGATATGGAATGCATATACCTTGTGAAATAAAGCATGAGGTGCAATATTATATAACTAGGGATAACCGTGTCTACTGTACTCCCACAAAATTTAAACCAGCATGCATTCAGTAGTGGCTCCCATTTTAGTTGGCAAACAATATAAAGAAGCAATATTATAGTAGATTTATAAAGCATATTAGATCAATAAAAATAGAGTGTAAAACAGTAAAAGTCATTTTGGAGTGCTTGTAAAATGCTTTATATCAAATTCAAATTGTCCGCAGAAAATAAAAAGAAGCAATAGTTGATAGATACATAAAGAATTTAATCCATGCAGAGATCCGAAGCATGATCTCAGGTATAATTGACCTTTACTATTCGTTTGATATTGCCATAATAGACTTAATAAACAATCTAGACCAATTACTCAGAGCATGAAGATTCATGGCCATAACTACCACCCCAGAATCTGCTAGGTGAATCGAACAAAGTTCTATACCTCAGAATTGCTTCCTGCACTAATTTCCAGAAGTTGTAGTTAGTATTAGACTAAAATATTCAACACCAACATTTCTATTTTGCATATACACAAATATGTCCACATCAATCATCCCATTTTCTTGTAGTTTTTTGATACACTTATTATGCTTTATAGTGGACCTCTTACATAAAATAAAGCCAAACTGACAAACAATAATTAAAATTTTAAATTAAAGAAAGACAAAATATCATAAAATTGTCCAAACCCATATACAGATTCTCCCAAAAACCGAGAAAATAAAATAAAAAATCTTTATTGAATCCACTATACACCCTTGAAAAAAAATTCATATTGGAAACCAATACTTCCAGATTTGCAGAGCCAAATTTTCTTAAATGCAAAATTTAAAGCTCATCCCAACTACTGGATTGATTACCTAATTAGCAAGAAGAGTCACATTTGAATCGGCTGCCACCAGTGCCACTGTTCTGAATTTATCTGGATTCTCCACAATCATGTCCAGTGTCTGCAAAGTATCATATTATCACTGTGAGCAATTGAAGGTGAAAAACACATAAGACATTCCTAGTGCTTATTTGACCAGAAAACTAAACCATGGCTTTTCTGTCACTTACATGAAGCCAGAAAAATGAAAAGGAATAATACAAATGATATCGGGTCAAAAAATGGCCATTTTCATTACATATTATGCCATTTTCATATTATTACACTAAACCTTTAAAAGACATGCTTCTTTTGAAAAAATAATGCAAAAATTCAAAATTCAAAAAAAGAAAGCCTCATACCGTAAATGGCAGTTCTGAATGCTTACCTTTAAAAGCTTGATTTTGAAAAATTTAAGCTTTCAGTGACCTTGAACAATCTGAGTTAATAGGTACAGTTCCCAATGGAAGAAAGAAGAAAGAAAAAGTAAGAAGCTGAGAGTTAAAAGAAGATTAAGAGTTGCTGAGTGAGGAATAAATGCGATGCCTTGCCTTGAAATATGTCAACAGCAGCTTCTTGTACTTGGCTATAGCTCTACAAATTCAGGTCCAATAACAAAAGATCTGCCGCATTGAAACAAAATTGAAAACTAAGTTAAAATTTCATTAATTAAAACCAATTCGTTACATGATTTATGCTAATCGTATTCATTTATGCTAGTCATACTCTTTAAGTCTAAAATTGTATTTGAACAAAATTGCAGAAACTAACTGAAAATTGGATAACAATGGATATATTAGATATGAACCCAAGAAAGTTCAAGAAAATGTTTCCTTTGATTTATCGTACTTGATCGAGGCCACTTTGAGTCCCTTTAGAGAAACAACACAATCTTGTGAGGGTGCGTAGTCATTCAAGTCTCCAACCCTCAGTGTTGTTGAGAAATTCTCTGACATCTCTCTCTAAACCCCCAATATAAATATGTACAAGCACACATAACTTTGTGGGGGTTTACTTAATCTCTTCATTCACACTTGAACTGAGAATGCACCTTTAATGTGCTTTGCTTCACCTTCTGCTTCAATTTCCCCTTGTCTCCATTTCTTCTCAATCTGCTTCACGCAATAAATTCAGTTAAAACCTAGGAAGTACAGACACTCCGGTTAGGGTGTCGTTTCTATGTTGGACACACATACTTCTCGCACACGCCGAGACACTTGTCGGACAGGCCAATTGGCGTGTCCAATATTTTTTCAATGGACACGTCCTAGACACATTGGGGACACGTGTCTCTTAGTTGGACACATTTTGGGACACTGTGCGGTTGAAATGTTATTCTTAAAAGGTATTAAATGGAGTTGAATTTATTCATGTCAAAACTTTAAAACACCAAAACATAAAATACCCAAATCCAATTCTTCAAAAACTTAATTATATTATTATGATTTTGCATTTGTTTAATTGTTTTCATCTTGTTTTTGGTGGTTTATAGATGTTACATTGCATAGACATAACAAATAAATTTTTTTTTTGCCATATCCCTATCCTCATTTTTTGAAAATATTATGTTCTGTGTATGTATTTGTATCCGCACCCGTGTACATATTCGTGCTTCTTAGGTTAAAACCAAACTAACCTCAAAAGTTTCAAATTATCCACATCACAGAACCACAAAATAAAATTAAAGGTCCAAGTCAAATGAATCCTTTCCTAGACATGATGTAGTTCATGGAAAATTTGCATTCATTCATCATTTGTATATTAAATCATATATTGCATTTTTACGTAATTAAAAGCTAGAGAAATATTTTCAAAACCTTAAAATAATTGAAATACTTTCAAAATGCTAACATTACATCTCTAGCAAGAGAAAATATTAAGCAGAATGCCCTGCTGAAATGCAGAGCCATATAAACAAACATTTTCATCTGAGTATCAGGAACTAGGGAGACTTATCTTTATTACAAACATATTTCCACCTCATCAGTGGCTGAGGCGCCTGCCCAGAAAGCAGACAGGGAAACCCAGCTACAATCTAGACCTGCAAAATTAAAACCCAAACAATAAACAGTATTTGCTTGCCGACAATAATTCAATAGGAAAGATACAAGCACTCTTTAAATGCATATGTACACAAATACATATATATTTATTTGTATGTGACTTTAATTTTCCCTAACTTGCTTTTTTGGATAAAAAGTACTACACAATCCCTTTTTTCAACCCATTTCAAACTTTATTTTCACAAGGTAGTGGAACCCACACTAAAATACTCGTAGAACCTATTTGCTTGTCTATAGAGTAAGAAAATGCTGTGTGAAATCTATATTGCAAATGGTATTATATGTGGCATTTTCTTTTGTTTTTCAATAAATACTCCATTACACAAATAAACAAATCATTGGATGATCAAGAGAATGAAGCAGTTCAGAGAGAGAGAGAGAGAGACTAATAATGAGGTAGTCTTTGATTCTAAGGGTCATTGTTGCTAACGTGCACCGGAGCCGGTGGTACACCCAAAACCCATAGTTGGCTCTTCTCTGTCCAGATTGGGCCCTTCCATCAATGTTAGCGTTGATGAATCCTGGCAGTGCAACGACGACGGCATTAGTGTTGTTGCTGGTTTGTAAGGGGATTTTTAGTCCTCTGTCGTAATGGATGAAAAAGAAATCGAGAAACATGAGTGTCTTGGATTCTATAGAGAGAGAGAGAGAGAGAGAGAGAGAGAGAGAGAGAGAGAGAGAGAGAGAATGGCTTGGAAGGTGAGAGGCTAATGTTTGGGTAGTGGGCCCTCTGATTTTGACAGATTTGAGAGGGACAGATAAGTGAAAAGAGGAGCTAAAAATCATCCTAACTGTAGAATCAATGTGAAATTGAATTCCAGCCATTCGATTCAATTGTACCTAATAGACATTTAAAAAAAAAAAGGGACCTGATTTATATAGATTGTGCGCATGATGTAAAAAATTTTGTTCTTTCTACTAGCAGACTAAGGTTCCTGCATTGCTAAGGAATTTTTAGTTTCTCCATGAAGATTTTTCTTTTTTGCTTTAATTTTTTGTTGTAGTTGTCTTTTCATTTATCTTAAAGCACATGCAGATCAACATGTAAAGATGTTGCATCCTTTAGCATGTATGACCAGGGCTGAATCTTCTGGATGGGTGGGTTGGATCCATTGCCAACCTAAGCCCTATCCAAAGGGTTGATTGGGGCACTTCAGGACTAGCTGTCCAGCTCAACTTGGATTCCAGGAGAGAAGCCTGGCCTTGGTTTAGTTGGGTTGGGATGAACTGGCATGTCTGTTATTTTGGTTGGAGTGGAGCGGTTTTTTTTTGCTTTTTCTTTTGATAAGTTGGTGTAGAACAGTTATCTTTTCAGTGTATATTTTTGGCTTGTCAGTTGGGATATATTTTGTGTACTTGATAATTTTTTAATGCTTATGTTAAAGTGTCCCGTGAAGGATATCTCTATGGAGTATTTACTCAATAAGATTCAGGTAAGGAGATTATTTACTTTTCAGGGTTAAAGATTAAAGGAAGAAAATCCTTACTGAATCAAGTTATATTTGCTAGAATAATTACATTTGTTCTAAAGAGTAAACATTCGAATCCTATTAGCTTTAGGTATCACATGAATCCTTTTCACCATCTCAAAAGTTAAATCCTTAATAATTATGTCATTTCTCACTCATTTAACCTACATTTATTATGCCTTCCTTTTGTCCTTTTAATGCCTTTGATCAGAGCTGTCCCAGGTACAGTGCATTTATTGGTCTTGTTGCACGCAACTAAACCATCTTAGACAAATTGACATCATTTTGTCTTCAACCCATTCCTCCAAATTCTTGCCACTGAATTTGTTTGTTGTCTACCTTTTTCTTGTACTAAACCTTCCTCATTCTAACACCCTCCTTTTTCATGTATGCTCATCTTAACATCCTCATTTTGGTTATATTCCCTTATGTGGGTATTTCTGTGTAAACATTGTGTTCCATATACATTATAACACAAAGTTATGGTTTGAGTGGGGTTGGATTGCTTGAAACGTAATCTATGGTTAATACTTCCAAACAGTACATTTAGTTGGCTCCACAGACTGAGCTAGCCTATGCCCAAAACATCAGCTAATGCTTGCCTTTTGCCCAATAACTAGTTTGGTAAAGGTCCAATGAAGTTTATGCTGCATGTGCAATGGATTAAATAAGTTTTGCCTTATGGTGAGGCTCAAACAAAGTGTTCTGACGGTGATACACAATGGAGCCCATACCTCAAACGATAAGGTTCTTATTAAGTGTGTTCGCTGCACCGTAGGGCTTTTCTTATTCTAAGTTGAATGCCTTATGCATTGAACTCGAAAAATCTCTTTTGAAAATCTTCTTGGGTAGCTCATTTGCACCTCATGAAGTATGAGGCTTTTGTTTGACTCCCTGGATTTACCCATTCCCAGTTTCCAGTCATAAAAGTACTATTCCTCAAAGTTTATGGTGCATGTGCAATGGATTAAATAAGTCTTCCCTTATGGTGAGGCTCAAACAAAGTCTTATGAGGGTGATGCACCACGCAGTTCGTACCTCAAACCATGAGGTTTTTATTAAATGTGTTCACTGCACCATAGGGCTTCTCTTAATCTAAGTTGAATGCCTTGTGCATTGAACCCAAAAAATCTCTTTTGAAAATCTGCTTGGGTAGCTCATTTGCACCTCATGAAGCATGAGGTCTCTAGTTTGAGTCCCTGAATTACCCAATCCCTGTAGTTTGTTGGTGGTTGTAGCTTGTAGCCATAGGTATCCCAGATTCCTGTCATAAAAGTACAATCCTCTTTCTGCCTCTCTTTCTCTATCTCTTCCCCCCACCCCTCCCTCTTTTTTTTTTTTATTTTTTTTGTGGTGGTGGTGGGTAAAAGGGTTGTAAGTTTAGCTTACACTTTATATAGGAGAAAGATTTGTACATGGTGAATCAACTTGAAGCCTATAGACTATGTCTCTTCCGTGTACTGAAGCAATTATCATGCTGTGTGAGTAAAGGCGGAGAAATCATAAGCTCCTACATGATCAATGAAGGTTAGCAATCTTGCCTTCTTTTTTTTTTTCTTTTATTCCTTGTAAATTGCCTATTTATCCATTTGAAGTGATGGCATCTATATAAATTGGAAAAGTACAATATCTAAAATAAAAGTAAAGGGGAAAGAACTGGCATTCTCCCTACCTTCCCCAGAATTCTCACACTAGGATGCCTTTTTTTATTACACACCACCCTCCTCTCTCTCTCTCTCTCTCTCTCCACAAAAAAAAAAAAAAAAGAAAAATATTGATTGAACTTTTTTTTTTGTGCAAGTAAAAATTTATTCAAAAAGTGCCAAAAGGGACGCCACCTGTGCACGCGATGTATCCAGCCAGGAAACAAAAGAAGAAAGACAAAACTGTATATCCCCCAAGAAGTAAACAAAAGTAGAGAGACAAAACAGTATATCCTCTCGAAGCCATAGTCGCCGGTTTCAAAACGTTAGTAGGGCACTCCTTGCCTTCAAAAGAACGTTTATTTCTTTCAAGCCACAAACACCACATGAGACACATGGCACCAAATCCCAAGCCTTTCTGTTTCCACCTCTCAGACACCCTCTATGCCGACACAAAACGAGCTTCTTAACTGACCAAGGCATCACCCAATGCACCCCAAAGTAGAACTGTTTTTGTCTCCTGTCTAACTTGCTCAATCTGTGGATATTTTTGGCTAACCTGACGTAAATTAGAAGTGAACTGTAAATTTGAGATTTGATAGCGAGTACAACTAGGAGCGGAGCAATGAGGACAGAAGAGCATAGGACTTCTTTCCCTTTTTTTATGTTTCGTATTTTTTCGTCAATTACTAAATGTCCTCGAAATAAATGACAGTAGATTCCATTTTGTCCATATTCCGCTAACTTCTGCCAAGCAATACACATGTAGATGCTTGACATGGTTTCCTATGGATGAAGGAGAATGAAGCTTATGCCTCATTGTTCTTGAGGGCCTATTACTAGAATATTGTTCTATAGAATATATACGCTTGATAATGCCTGGTCTTTCAGTAGTAACCAATTATTTAGTGAATGTTGACATTTGAATTGACCAAGGAAATGCTTCTCGCGGTCGATCCATCCATTCCCTTACATGTACCCATTGTTACAGTTTTATCTAATGGATGGTCTGTTTTACTAGTTTTTTTATTATCTTTGCTTTGCTGCAGAATCATAAATGCTGTTAGCACCTTACTAACATGGTAGCTTACCTATTACTGGTGTTTCAACTTTAAATATCACTGTTGCCCATGGTTAGAGATGCATGTATTTATTCTTGTGTTCAAAAGGTGTATTTGGCAGGATTAGTGTCTTGGTGATAACTACCCTAATATGTTTCAGTTTTTATTCTGCTTACTGTTGTAACTCTTAATTTGTTACCTAAGTATATGAATTTGTTGAAGTCAAAATTTTAATTTTGAAATTTTTTGTATAAAAGGGATTTCATTTTTGTCCAGGTTGGCACAGTTGTTACTAATGCCTTGATAAATGCAAGGAAGGCTGTTGATAAGTCCTCTGCAGATGAAGTAGAGAATGTGCCTGTATTAGCTACTAGTGTTGCTTATGGTGTCTATATGGCAGTCTCTAGCAACCTACGGTATGTTGGATTGAAATTGAATTGCTCCATGCACCCTCTTTCTTCTTATCTTTACGGTCTCTATGATATAGTTGCATACCAATCTGACCATTCAATATAGTGACTTCCTTCTATTAGAGTAATATACTAGTAATGATATTAAGTCCCAAGGTGTTTTGGAGTACTTTTTTTTTTCGTTTTTGTAATCTTCTTGCTAAAAGTATATATGTTATCTTGCGTAGATAGGGATTTGACACTATAGAGACTAGTTGATCCCATAAGTTTTTAAAACAGTTTGTAGATATAGAGAATGTGCCTGTATTAGCTACTAGTGTTGCTTATGGTGTCTATATGGCAGTCTCTAGCAACCTACGGTATGTTGGATTGGAATTGAATTGCTCCATGCACCCTCTTTCTTCTTATCTTTACAGTCTCTATGATATAGATGCATACCAATCTGACCATTCAATATAGTGACTTCCTTCTATTAGAGTAATATACTAGTAATGATATTAAGTCCCAAGGTGTCTTGGAGTACTTTTTTTTTCGTCTTCTTTTTCTTTTTTGTAATCTTCTTGCTAAAAGTATATATGTTATCTTGCGTAGATAGGGATTTGACACTACAGAGACTAGTTGACCCCGTAAGTTTTTAAAACAGTTCATAGATATTGTGAGGTTAAGGCATTTTACTCAAGCACCCAGACATATGCGTGTAAGAGACTGTAAAGGTGCACTAGCATAGACATGATTGTAAGAAGTCCTCTTCTTTCCTTTTCTTCTCATTGGCACCCTATTATGTTGCAGCTCGTGGTCAAAATTAGTTTAAGTTTTGTTAATTTGACAATTACTCTTACAACGCCTTAACCTTACAAATTACACTTCTCAAATATCAAGAAAACCTGTACTGCAACATTCAAATCCCGTTGAAAAAGTGTTTAAGGGTGTTAAAAAAATGCTACTTTCAGGCATAATCCAATAGGAATATGGCTCCTTTACTGAAGCGTTTGTGCTACTTAGAATACCTGGTATTGAATTGGTGCAAAGTTTGTTGGGCCATTCAGGCACGTCCATACCAGTACTTAGTTGTCATTTTTCTAACAAACTAAGAGCACCGATAATTACAAGTGCCGCGGCCGTTTCGGACTTGGCCATAGTGGGACATGCCCATATTCGTGTTGGACACCTGTCCAAATGTATTTTGTTATTTTTATTATTTTTGGAATTGAACACGCTTCGAATACTCAGACACAGGTGTTCATCATTTGGACATGTATAATAGATATTGCAAAAGCCAATAACTAAAATAAAAACAATCTGGATTTATACCTCATATCTGATCTTTAGTTTTTTTTTTTTTTTAATTTGAAACATTTAAACATACAAATTCCAATTTGTTTGTAAATGGAGCCTGTTAAAATATATATTAAAAATATTTGTTCACAATTCTTTTCAAACATATAGAACATGGAAAAGGATTTCTTATTATCTTGATAAAATAAAATATAAATGCATTTGTAATGTAAAAACAAAGAAATTATGGTTTTCACATATATAGAAAAAATATATATTTATCTGTTGCTTCGTGTTGTCTAGATTTTTTTAAATTGTCGTGTCAGCGTTTCCGTATTGTGTCGTATCCATGTCCCGTGTATGCTTCTTGGCTGACAAGGGTTGTTTTATATATGGATCAAAATTTCGTTTCGTTTTGGTTGAAACAGCCAAAACATTTTGGTTTCACTGGAAATCAAAGCGAAACAGTGCTGGACTACCGAAATTCCAAGGTTTCGATGGAAATGATGTTGCTTCTTTTTGTCTCAGCGGACACAACATCGTTTCGATCGAAAATTTAGTCTGGGTTGACACTTGATAATCAGGAAATCTGACAAAAGCCTTAGGAATTAAAAAAAAAAAAAAGAAGATCATTCCCAAATATTCTTCAGTCCACCCACTGTGATTGGAGAGTAAGAAGACAGAAAGACAGAGACAGAGGGGGTAGAGAAAGAGAGCTTTGAGGAACTAATAACCTGATTTGAGCCAGTGTTCGATTTCGTAATCCGGAGATTGAGGGCTTCTGGCTGGAGATCGACTGCTGATTTCGGTAGATAAGACTTTAGATCTTTTTGGTCAGATACCTACCAATACTTCTTCTCTTCTTCCTCTTCTTCTTGCTTCATCTGGGAAGTAGTCTCTCTCTCTCTCTCTCTCTCTCTCTCTCTCTCTCTCTCACGTTGTTCTTTTTTTGTTTTATTCATTGCATTGCTGACTTAGGTTAATAAATATATAGGTGTATATATATTCATTTTTTTTATTTATATTATCTATGCATAATAATATTTTATGTTAAGTAGTCTGAATTAATGTGATTCAGCTTTTTTAGTGTATCTTTGCATATGACGGCATGTTTCCTTTTTTAATTTTAATTTTACTGCATATGGAAAATAGATGAACAATTTCATTATGTGATATGCCTGTAATGATAAGCCTGTAATGATAAACCTGTAAAAGAAAACTATTGTGATAAATATTTTTGATTTATTATTTTTAAAACAAGAAAATATTTATTTTAATTTTTATTGCATTTCAATAATCTTCAACAACATGCCACTTGAATTATTATTATTGTTATCATTATTACCATTATTTCTAATTACCACTCGAAAATATTTCTAATTATTATTGTTATCGTTATTACTGTTATTAATTGAATTAATATAAATACTTAAACTATCATATTATCTTATACTTATGTTATATAAATATTAAATTAGAATTTGTTTATTAAAATGCATAAACTTGAAGATTTATTCATAAAGAAATTTAATTAAATATGATTGTTTTTATAATACGCCAAAGCAAACAGGTAGCCAACAATTCAACTAGGACCAAGCCCATAATCTAATAGTTCCACAAACTAGTGCCCTATACATTAAGAAATGGAGATGTGTAATCAAATATTTAATTATATATAAGATTTTATATAGCAATGAAATATTAGATATTATTTTAATTTTGAAAGTATTTTCAATTAATATTAACATTTACCATCCAATTCTAGTGTAGTTTCTCAAGTTTAAATGAATATATAGCCTCAAATGTGTTCAATTGTTGAATTATTAGTCTTAGATATACCTATAAATGTACTTTGGTTCATGTTTTCAAATGTTTCCTTGGGTTTCTAAATTTTTTCTTTGTTTCCATCATGTTTTCGAAACGTTTCTGAAATGTTTCCGTTTCTGAGTTTACCGAAACGGTACATCGAAATGAAATACACAGAAAAGAGTCTATGTAACATGATGCTAATGTTATGATTATCAAAACTTTGAGACCTTAAGCCTATGATATCCGAAAATTAGCCTGTTTGAGCCCACAAGAATGAAAGATTTGAATTTTTTTGTGAACAGAATATTTTACTATGTATGTGCCTTTATTCAACAGGTACCAAGTACTGGCTGGTGTTATTGAACAACGGATTTTAGAACCCTTGCTGCACCAACACAAGTTAATGCTAAGTGCACTTTGCTTTGCTGTCAGAACAGGCAACACATTCTTGGGTTCATTGCTGTGAGATTATTTACCTTTTCTCTTTCTTTTTAGAAACTTTTAATATCCTTGCATTTTTAGTGTCTGACCCCTTAAAACTTCCAAAAACCTTTTAACAGGTGGGTGGATTATGCTCGTTGGATAGGCATTCAAAAGGCTCAGGAATTGGAATAACGGATGCATTCTGTGGATTGATGTCGAGTTTCAAAACCGAATGTCGGTTTGTCCCATTAGTTGACATCACAAGAAAGTAGGTCAGTGGATATTTTGTTGAATTTGTGTAAAGTTTTAGACTTTGGTATAATTAGGTTTCTCAGATGTCTCTACGTATCTGGATGGCTCATTGCCGCATTGTTTTCCATTTCCGTTTCCAATTTTCTTTTCATTGATAGCAGATGGGTGGTGGCTTTTGAATCAAAGAAAGGTTGTGTTGTTTGGATCATAGGTACAATAATGTGGGCCGAACTAGTGTATGATTCTTGCATGTGTTTGAATCCGAGGTATACTGATGTGGGTTTCAATGGTACTGAGGGTTTAAAGGATCTAGGTTTGTTATTCAATTAGGAGAAGAAGACCTCTTGGCTGGGTCTGAACTAGTGTATGATTCTTGTGTTATATTTGAGTCTTTTATCGTCAATTTGGAAGTAGCTTTAGTAAGAACAATATTAGTAGAGAAATAATTGGTTATTCATGCTGTCAGAGGTGCATACATTTACATAAAACTTTGGCGGAAGAATACCATTTCATAAACTTCGACACAGGAGTATTTGGCCAAACCTCATCGATCAAAACTGGTATTCGTCTTTGTTTTTTTGTAACTGTTTAACGGGATCATATGGTTGGTTTCTTGATACAAAAACAACGAAATGAAAATAAAAAAATAAAAAAACCAATGATACTTAGATATAGCATTTCTCCAAATAAAATCATGATCACCAGAGTTATGGGAAAGAAAAATTTATCTTCATAAAAGCTGTTCTGTAATAGAATTAGAATCTTGGAAGGCAAAGAATATATATATATATATATATATATATCTAAGCCACTATTTCCTCGCTGGCGCAAGCCCTGAATTTGACCTCTGTAATGTTCATTCCAGTTACTTGTACAATGTCACAGCATTCTCTTCTAGTTTCAGCCTGAAAAATGACGAAAGTATAAATCAATCCTGAGAATTAAAACAATCTCTCAACTCAGCTAAAACAGTGTAATGTCTGTTTGCTAGGAATACTCTTAATATGGCCAGCCAGTCCTACCCTCCCATCACTTTCATGAATAAATTCAGTGAGTGAGATCTCAGTTTTTTTTTTCCAAATGAAATACAAGTAATTATCTCTCTCTCTCTCTCTCTCACACACACACACACACATATATATATGTAGCACAGAGTAGGACACACCTGCAGGTTGAGTTTAGTTGCAGATGAGAAGACGAGAATTTTCGAAACGTGATCCGCAGAATGATTGCCACTCAACGAACAAGCCGGTAATCCACGCGGCCATGCTCGAACATAGCTTGTAACAATCTGGTTCCCAGTGGCATTAATCTCTATTGAACTAAGGAAAAAAACATGAGGAGCTTCGCAAGGATCGTTCATGAGAGCCGGCCGCGTGTTGAACATGTAAAATGGCACTCTCGCATTCCTCTTCCATGGCCTAAATGTCTCGATGGGTCTCTTTAGAATGGTTGGAGGGTATATTTTCTCGTAAATATGAGCTGAGTAGCCCCATGAGAAAGAAAATGACCAGTTGCTTTGTTTGTGGTAGCAGATTGTTTGCTGTAACAGGCGAGACTGGTCGACTTTTGCTGCCGCCATGAGGTGGTTTACGGATTCGTGGCGGTTGACGGAGGGGAAGATGGGGTCTACAATGTCAAGGTGGTGGAGGGAGACCAGAGGAGCCTGTGGGTGAGCTGATAAAAAACCTGATATGTCATTGTGTAGATCAATCTGTAATTATACACACAAAGTACCAATGTTTGTGAGAGCATTAACAAAACAAAATCACCAGTATCTGCGAGAGAATTTGCAAAAGAAAGTTCCTAAAAAGCCATCTAGTTATGTCTTGCATACACTCGGTGATCATGGCATTACCCTTCCATACTTCTTGAAACCATTAAAATTCAATCTATATATATATATATATATATATATATAGAGAGAGAGAGAGAGAGAGAGAGAGAGAGAGAGAGAGAGAGAGAGAGAGAGAGAGCAGTATGACAAGAAATAGTTTATCTTCTCTTCAAGCATAAATTCTATACACGTAAAATCAAGGAAAAAAAATTTCGTTTTAGAGTTCTGTTTCGAAATAATACGGAAAACAAAAGTATTTTGAAAATATTTCAAAAGTGACAAACATTAATACAGTAAAATATAAATTTTTACATGTTTCTCACTAAAAATTATTTAATATCTATGAAAAATTATAAATTCGTGTTGACACAACTTATAATTTTTGTATATGGTGCATTCCGCTATTTTTTGGTGTGTTTTAATGAGAAAACTAGAATTTTATTGTTCCATTGGTCTCTTATAAAATGAAAACGTTTAAGCTGTTGAGATGAAAACAAATGAAATTTTGTTCCTTGAATAAATTATAGCATCCCCTTAAGTAGCAGAAACAATTATCATAAACAAGAGGCATTGAAGGGTGAGTATTGTTAACATCTTCATGTTTCATGTATAAATCTACACTGGAGGGCAAAAAAAAAAGGTAGGAAATTGAATAGCTGAGTAAGCATAATGATTATTACCTGATGAAAACCCTTCTCAAGAGTAAGAGAAACTCCTATATCAGCTATACATGACTGTAAGATAATATCACTGGTATAGTAGAATGGATATCTCTTAATGCACTCATCCAAATTCTTCGCCAGCACGGCTGCTAAAGGGTAACTCAACGCGAACCCTCCTCCGCCAAACGCCATTTCAAAGGAGTGGTCAAAATTGGACTTAGTACACTCGGAGTAGCTCCCAATGTAGAAGTACTTATTATGATCATACTTTGCTAAAACATCAACTAGATTATCAACAAAAAATATAGTGTCATCGTCCGCCGTGACATACCATCTCACTCCTTCGTCTCCCTCTCTAAACGTCTCTAAAATCACACGAGCAATGCGAATCACGGATGGTGCCACGTGTTTTGAGTACACTTGGAATTTAGAAGTATCCTCAGAGACTCGAAAAGGAGGAGAAGATGAAGGCCACGGGAGGAGCTCGGATGGAAGAGCTCTATCGATAAAGAAGTATCCTCGTGTGATGTTTGGTTGCCACCATGCTTCGATGTAAGACTTCCTATATCTCCACGCGTTTACAGAACCGGAGATTCCAAACACAATGTGGCTGATATTAGTAGGAGAATCAGTAGCATTGGTTGGAGAAGACACCAATATATTTTGTAAGGGATAAAAGAATTTGGATTGTTGGCAGCTGAGATGGTAGGAAACTAAAATAGAGAACAAACACAAGAACAGTCCTGAAATAGCCAATGCTTTGCATAAACTTCCAACAAATGTGAGTAATTTTTTCTGTGTTGTGCTGAACTTGGCAGCCATTGTCAACAATCTAGGAACGGATGCAAAAGATGAACCTAAAATTAAAGAAACTAAACAAAATGAAAATTTGCTCAAATGAAGTATTCTCTCTTGGAACTTTCTTTCCCATCTTTCGAAAGATTATGTGTAAGATTTTTACGTTTTGGTTGCTTCTTTCATGAATTTACTTAGAAGTCAAAATCATATTTCGATTAATTTTGTTCCAAGGAATTTAACAAGCACAGTTTATGCTGTGCTAATTGATCATCTAGGGCAGTCGTGATATATATAAATACGTAGTTTATACGCTAAAGTTGTCGATCTCATGCGCAAAAACATGCAAAGATGTATATAATAGTAGTTTTAGTGTTTGACGCTTGCATTGCA
This sequence comes from Euryodendron excelsum, assembly GCA_033060915.1. Taxonomy (NCBI): domain Eukaryota; kingdom Viridiplantae; phylum Streptophyta; class Magnoliopsida; order Ericales; family Pentaphylacaceae; genus Euryodendron; species Euryodendron excelsum. Next base: position 45,829,213 of record CM065380.1, on the reverse strand, counting down.
CGGCTCTCTTAATCGCCTTGCTTGCAAGTAATATGTCATTAACCTTAAGTATCCAGACAGGTACTACTATAATATTGATGTTTGACCCTTATATTGCATGAAGGAAGAAATAAAAAAGTCAGCTTTAGGATTTAGGTTTTAAGTGGGGAAATCAAAGGTAAGCTTTCTAAGAAATCTATGGTTTACTTTGTAACCTCGATTGTATTTATTTCTCAAAAGTTTAGTTATAGGGAACTTTGGAAAATACAATTAACAAATAACTCATCATCCAAAATTTCAGAAAATTTCAAATGTTTCAATTGAATTTGAAATTAGTTTGGTTTTCATATTGCCTAAGTTAAACTAGTTGCCGAATTAGAAACCAAGTCTAAAAAAACAGTTTAATTAATTACTCCTTGAACAATAAAAAAGAAACATCTTAAGATTTTAAGCTGTATCTATGCATATAAAGATATATCTACGTATGGGCAGTGTCAACTTACACTAGTTATAAAACTTTTGGAGTCTTAAACTCTTTCATAACATGGTGAAGCGCTACAAATATGTGCAATATATAACCGCAAGACTGAGTTGACGATGTAGTTTAAATCCGATGAGTCCAGATATCGATTCTCTTGAAAATCAAGCTCACTATAAGCTATGGGCTTCAACTCACATCCATTTCTCTCAAGATTAGTAACTACTCAAATGAGATTACTTCTTAAAAAGATAAAACCAAAAATTTATTTATTTTGAGAGAGGTTGAGTGATTGTACTATAAAAGTGTAATCTACAAGTCTTAATTAGTTCCTTGTTAGACCTAGAGTAGGATTAATTGTTTAATTTTAGTCCTAATTCGTACTTACTTAGTTTATTTTACTTAAAATGGGATTGCCATGCTAAAAAGGATGAAATTGGGCAAAAAAAATGAATAACCGTTCGAAGGGTCTAAGAGGGCGTTCGAATGCATGCCATCAGTTGTTCGAACGGTTGTTAGGAGTATTCAAATGGACATGGTGAGCATTCGAATGGTGCGTCAAACGAAGTTCCGTCAAGACCAGGTCCGAAGCCCGTTCGAGAGATTCAAAGAGCATAAAAGATTGTTAGAAGGGTGTTAGAAACCCGTTCGAACGGTGAATAAGGGCGTTCAAACGGTGGTCATGCTCGTTCGAACAGTTTGACGGGTTTCCTATTTTTCCTGCAGTCTATAAAAGTTGGGCCTGATTCCAAGTTTGAGGGGCTTTCTTTTTAGTTAGTTTTAGGATTTCTTTGAGAACTTTAGGAGTAGATTAGAGTAGAACTTTACATAGTTTTTATGATTTTTTAATTCCTGTAATCAGATTCAATAGTTTTTTCATAGTTTTTCAATCCCTATAATCAGATTCAGTCTTTCAATATATATTTTGCATATTTAGCATGTTTTTGAGTAGCTAAATTCCATCTTGGGATCAATTGTGAAAATCAATTGAAGATCTTGGATGAACAATAAAGGTAAATTGGATTCAATGTTTAAATCTTCTTCTTCTTAATTCTTTGGGATTAAATTCTAGATATTTATGAAAACTCAGATGTTTGACTGTATTCAGTAATACTTATGCATGAACCTATGCTCAATATATGTACTGCACAAATCGATGATATGTATCTTTGATTCTAAAACTGCTTTAATCTAGAGTAGATATTTACAAAGATCTAGTGTTTGATTATGCTTAGTGACAAGTCGATGGTATGCATCTATAATTTTAAATCTGATTTATTTTAGACTTGATTGTTAAAGAATAATTATTTTTATCGCTAAATCTTTCCAATCAAAGACTCACAACGTTGTCAATGATTTGAGTTATCAAAAGTCTCCATTGAAATTTTGAGTGAAGCAATTGATTAGATCAGTTGGTTTCAAGACTTGTTTTTATTAATTTAGAATAGTTTTCATTGTTTGACTTAGAATAATCATATTCTTCTTTAGCACTATTTTCTTTTTATTTTATTTGAGTGTTTTCTTAGGATTTCTGACCTAAATTGAGTTATCCTGAATACTTCATCGAGTATTATTATTACATCGCAACCGCACACTGGCAGTTATAAATTGCATAAATTTGGAGTGATCATTAGTTAATTAAACTAAAGCAATAACAAGGCAATTAAACTACTAAAATAAAAGTCTTGGACCCAATTGATCTAACCACCCAGTTCACCCATGGTTTCAATGAGATTTTTATTACTCAAATCAAGTATCACTTCATGCATCCTTGATTCGGAAGATTTAGATTATAGAAATAGGAATTCATTAGCAATAGAGTTTAGATTAACAACCAATTTGAGAATCAAGGGTTCATACCATTGATTTTTGCAATCTGTATACCAATTCTAAGATTGTGTATAAGAATTACCAACTATAGTCATGAACCTAGATTTTCTAATAGATCTAAACTACAATTACTAAGAATTAGAGAAATTAGAAGATTAATCAATGAAAAACTCATTACCTCTATTGAAAATCTCTAAACTCATGGATGATATTTACAATTAGACCTAAGAGAAGGATTAGCTACTTGATTTCATAAAAAATTGACTTGAATTCATAAGAAATTGCATTCAAATGGTGAAAATAATGCTTGATTACAATGAAAATGAAGAAATACAAGTAAATTTAAAGTTTTCCTTTCTAAAACTACTCCTAAAAATCCTAAAAATTCTAAAAATAAGATAAAATCTCCAAATTTGGGCAAAAAACAACCTTAAATAGGCTAAAAAATAACAGAGTTGCACGAATCTTTAGCTAGGTGTCTGAACGTTTGGCTAACGCCTTGCAGACCTAATTCAAATGTTAAAAACCAGTCTTTGAAGTTTGCTAAGTGTTCAAACGCTTTCATGGACCGTTCAAACGACCGTTCAAACGGTCACATGGAGCGTTCGAACAGTTGACTGTTTGGACGGTTGTTCGAATGGTCTATTTGGAAAGATCTCAAAAATTTATATGAAAAGCATATATTATGGACCCCGGTAGCACTTCTAGTTTGATAGAAATGGTCTTGCAAAGTTTTAACTTTGGGTGATTCAGCAACTTATACTCTTACAGCAAACTCATTCTCCTTTCATCCAAAATGCATTCGAAATCATCTTATTTAATCTCAAAACCTATATAAAGTAAAATAAACTTAGCTAATACTAAAATCTAACTAAAGAGGCATGTAAACTCTTAAATTAATCCTAACAATGCACAAATTAAGATGTTGTAATTGTAATTTTGGAGTGCAATCATACCCCCCAACTTGCTTTTTACTAATCCCTAGCAAAATATTCAAAACTAAAAGATAATCTTCACTTTCGTAGAAGTCACAGATGCATTTAGCCTATGCACCAAACTTTTAAACCCCTAAGTTATCCTTAGTGGATGAGTGGTGTCTCGTGAGGGTTGCTAGTGATGATATCCACAAACATCCATTTTTGAATTGCAATTAGAGATAAGAATAAGAAGAACATGTATAATCCAACTCATGTAAACATTAGATACCACTCCTAACTCTTAATACATGCAAAAGTATGCAACAATACATACAAAAGAGAGGTTTAAGTGTGTGGGTGAAGAATCATACTATATAACTCAAATGAAACATACTTATGCATTCTCAAACCTTTAAGTTTTGATTTAACACCTCATCGGTCATATACTCACAAACAAACACATGGCTCTCACAATGGTATGCTCATCATAAGAGTAAATGTAAAGAAAAGCAAAAGAATATACCAAGTACTAAAACCGAAAAGATATAAGTGTACCAACCTAATATAGCTTTATGGAAGAAATATCATAGTTGATCATTGATTTAAAGAGGTTGACAAATAATGGCTTATACTCCATTGAAATCTCAAATCAAGTACAACTTGGATCAACTAAGACTTTCTATGGTAGAAATGTGGTTTAGAAGATACAAAAGGTAAGGAAAAAAAATGATGTAAATGGGTTAAATCATGTGTGATCAAGACATAAAATGATGATTGACTAGGCAACTACAAATCTTTGCTTTTTGTTTCATAGAACACTTCTCAATCTCTTGCTCAATTTCCATTTTTCTCACGTTTCAACACTTAATTTTCTTGCTTTTATCTTTTGATTGCCCCTTTTGCATTCAACATTTTCATTTTTCACAATATGCTCCTTTTCTTTTGAACTTCCATCATCAATCTCTTTTCTTTCCTTTTCATTCTTTTCTTATCGTCTCAAGATGTTCTATTTTCTTCTTACAAATGCATTGCTTTCAAATGGAGTACAATAGCACCTTGCACTCAAGGGATAACTTTTAACATTCTCCAATTTGCATAAGAATAAAGAGAAAGAAGGGTATTGAAAGGGAATCAAAGGGAACAATATATTCTCACGAAAAACTCATGGTTTGCAAGAAGAATAAGGGCCTAGAATCATGTCCAAAGTACAATAGAATGCAGTAGAGTATAAGCGTCAACTTTCTTAATCAATACTCAACTCATGAACCAAATGCAAACATAATGAAGCTATTAAAACAAAATAAGGGAGAAGAATTAATTCTTGAGTAAATGTATTCGTTCCGAAAGAAAATAAATGCTCTAAAGTTTACAATGTAAAATCTTCACTTATATAAGGATAAAAATGCACAAGGTAGCAACAAATGAAGTAATATAATATGATTGTGTATAAAGATGTAATACCCTTTGCTTAAACATGAATGATGCAACCCTACAATGTGTTAGGTGTAAAAAGTGAATCAACATTAACTTGAGTAAAGATACATGCATAAACTTCTATCTTCAAATTTCAAGTTGCACTTTCATAAATGTTGCTGTGGTTCTTGATAATAAAACATCAACACATTCACCGTGAATAATGAGACATAGTCATGAAGCAAGTAAACTGCTGAAACCACAAGATACTTCGACCTTTACCAAAAATTTCAAGTAATCAAAAAATCATTATCCAATATAATACATGAGAGTAGTCAATACATTACGCAGAGATTTGAAGTAAAACACAAGAAATATATAACAATCAAGCTTAAAAATGACATCCATTATGCACAATAGTGTTTTAGATACATGTAATGAAATGACATGCTCTTACAAATGATATTTAAACTATATCTCTAACTAATGAAGTCATCATCAACAACACCAAATGGTGGAGTATGTTGCCTCAACATGTGTGACATGCTAAAAAATTTTCAAATTTTTTTTTTAAGAGTAAAAAATAAATAAAACAAAATTAAAAACAAAGGTTAAGCCTTTAAAACTACTCCATCTACCAAAATGATGTAATGTCCTCAATGCATGAAGACAAAACATGAAATGAGACAAAAGGACGAAGGAAAAGGGGTTAGAGTGCCTAAATGCACTCCACAACTACAGCTACAAACTACCTAAACACTCAACTAACTATTAACAAAACAAGAGCAAAAACAATCTAAACTACTCCTACTCCTACTCCTACTCCTACACAACATTGAAGAGAGGATCACCCAATACCTCTAAGTGAAAATTTACTATCATTCCATAAGTCTACTCCTGAAACTTGTAAAAAGTTCAAATAAACATAATAATAGACAATTTTGGCATCTATGTTGAACTCAAGGATATAGCCATTAAGCACACAAGGGTCAAAAAGATCATAAAAAGTAGAAAAGGTAAATTGGTTTGCCATAAAGGTGCCCATCAAATTCATTCTATGAACCTCTTTATCCTCCCCTTTCTCTAGTTGTTTGCCAATGTGAAGGATATTCGATTCTAATGTTGGGGCATGAAACTCCAAATGTTCTAGTATACTAGGACTAGATGCTAGAGGCTTAAAGGTAGGGATCTCATAACTTGTAGACATGATTGAAATGACCTTTAGACCATCAACATCATCTTTTACTTGTGCATCCCCAACATCTAAAAGACCAAATCCTCATTAAGAGTAAGGGTTCTTTCTAAAGGGTCCATTATATAATCCTTCTCACTTTCGACCTTCTTTGACTCATCTTTTCTATCACTAGTCCCATCATTACCCTTTTCCTCATTCTTTTCTTCTCCCCAATCCTCATTCTCTTCTTATTTGGAGTCTTCAATCTCAGACTCCTTTCTCTCAAGTACTTCATCCTTATTGTCATCTTCAATAACTTCCTCACTCAACTTAATAGCTTCTTCCCTAGACTCAAACTCTTGGGGAGGGATGGTTTGATTGATGATGTTCTTATTCCTAAGGTTAGTGATGGGATAAACTTGCTCGATGGAATGGACTTGCTCTTGGTTAGGGTTAAAATCATGATGGATTTCACTTAAACTCTCTTGGTTGGTAGTTGTCTCTTGGACATTCAAGACTTCCAATAATAAGGTCATTTGACCTTTTACATCGGCTAACATGCTTGTTGTCCATTTTAGAGATGCTAGTTGGAGATCCTCCTTAAGAGACTCATTGGGTGGAGATGGATATACAATATGCTCTTGGTATTGGTAAATCGGTGATGATACTTGATAGTGTTGAAGTGGCTCTTGGTAAGATTGATGTGAGGCTAGATAATGACGGGAAAAAGTTTCCTCATGTCCCCTAATAAGGTCGAATTGGTCACACCACTCTGGATTATAGGTTGGTACGAAAGGATCCATTCGGCCATTAGCTTGAACACACTCTCTAAGAGACCGGGAAGATGGTGCTTGCTTTTTATTCTCATTAGCTTTAATGTAGTCTTTAAGAGACCGACAAGGAGGTGCTTCTGCACCACCGTAACCATGGATACTCCCATTACTATCATTCTAAAACCATTGAAAAGGGTGTTCCATTATGTCTATGTCAATGTGTAGAGATAATGTGTGAGAAAATGAGCTACCAAGTATAGTGGAATGGCTATTGTGGTTCACTCTTAAATGCCTACTGGTTGAGTCACAAATACAAAATATTATGTAATGCACAAACAATTTGGCAATTTGCGCCTTGACAAGTCAATTCACAATCCGCAACCACTAATGTCCTTCCAAACCCCCCCAATCTCTACATAAAAATTTTCACCAATTCAAGCAATTTCAATCCAACCGAAACCTCCAATCTCTGTAGGCAAAAGCAATACCATCAATAAACAATTAACATATAGTCCTATCCACCAAATGCTATCCACCAATCGAGGTATCAATGCAATTCAAATTCTATACTAATCAAGCAAAACAATCCTAAAATAAAAGAGAAAAATAAAAAACAATCCTAAAATAAAAAAATCCTAAGTATTCTAGCCTGTCACGCGGGTGAATCGGGTTTGATCCCCGGCAACGAGCCCAAAAACTTGATTCACCCTCAAAGGTGCGTCGTTGTTTCGCAAGTGCACGGTTAATGGTTGTAATCTTATCCGAGAAGTCTAGATGTCGATTTTTCTCAAGGATCGAGCCAAATATAGGCTACAGCACTCAACTCATATTAAACTATCTTAAATTGAATTGCAAATGAAATGAAATTGAATCAAAAGTAAACCAAAAATCTTTAGGGATTTGAAAACAGTTTGTTAAGCTAGAAATGCAATGTAATTGAAAACGATTAACAACTAGGCAAGTAATCAAATGAGATTTTAAGATAATTAAAAGGGATTTGTATACAATTGATCCAATCTACCAAGTTCAACAAGTATTTCAATGGCAGATTTGTTAACTCAAATCAAGGATCACTCCATGGATCCTTGATTCGGAGGATTTACATTATAAAACCTTAAATTCATACTTAATTGAGATCAGAATTGTGGTCAATTGTTAGAGTCATAGATTCAAACGTTAGATTTGTGCAATCCCTATATCAATTGAAGAATTGCGCATAAGAATTACTAAATTTGGTTATGAATCTAAATTTTTTTTATAGATCCAAAGTCAAGTAAGAAGAATTGTAAAAATCATAAGATGATTCAATGAAATTCATATACCTCCATTGAAATACTTAAAGATCCTTGATATATCTTTATAATTGCATCCAACTAGCAAGTTAGCTAATCAAATCCATTAGAGAAAGCTTGGAGAGATGTAAGGAAAGCATAAGAAACTATAGATCTTGTATTATCTTGAAGAAAACTAGTGTTTGGTAACTAAGAAAGTGCAAGAAAAATAAGAGAAAATCTATTATCTCTCTCTAGAAATACCTATAGTACAATATATCTAAATTATCCAAGTACAAAAAATGAGAGATAGATCTAAAATCACCTAAAACAACCTTTAATCTGGACAAAAATAGGGATCCGTCAGGCGAGCACTCGCCCAAGCGACCGATCGCTCGGCCGAGCACTCGGTTAATGCTCCTGAATCAAATAGTGAAATCAGCTATCTAAAGTTAGTGCTCTTAAATCAAACGGTTAAATTGGTTTGAAGAATCTAGCGATCATTGTGTTTTCTCCGACATCCGAGCGCTCAGTGAGTTAGGCGATTGCTCGGCTGAGCGCTCTGTGAGTTGGGCAGTCTCTCGATGATGCACTTTTTGGCCATTTCTTCTATAATTAAGCTTCATTCCCTGCAATTAGGTTAAACAAACATGTTTACAGCTATTTAAGGATAAAATACTAATTTAATACCTAAATTAGAGCTAACAATCCATTAATTAGGAGAATGAGACTACACTTTTGGAGTATAATCCCATGCTAGCACATAAAGGGCGGAACAAAGTTACCCATGGCCTTAGCCAAAGATCGCTTTGTTATGATAGGTGTTGGTGGAGAAGTAATCCACCGGTTGTCGCGCTTCCCAAGGTGCTCTGATGCTCGCCAATGCCTTTGATTCCTGGCAATGGTGCCAAAACTTGAATCGCTCTAAATATGTACAATGTATAATCACAAGATTCAGTTGACAATGTAGTTTAAATCCGGTGAGTCCAGATGTCGATTATTTCAAAGATCAAGCTCAATATAACCTATAGGCTTCAACTCACATCCATTTCTCTTAAGATTTGCAACAACTCAAATGAGATTACTTCTTAAAAAGAAACCAAAAATTGATTGATTTTGAGAGAGGTTAAGTTAATTAAACTAAAGTAATAACAAGACAATTAAACGACTAAAATAAAAGTCTTAGACCTAATTGATCCAACCATGCAATTCGCCCAAGGTTCCAATGAGGTTTTTATAACTCAAATCAAAGATCACTCCATAGATCCTTAATTTGGAAGATTTAGACCATAGATATATGAATTCATTAGCAATAAAATTTAGGTTAGCAACCAATTTGAGAATCAAAGGTTCATACCATTGATTTGTGCAATCTGTATACTAATTATAAGTTATGCATAAGAATTACCAAATATAGTCATGAACCTAGATTTTCTAATAGATGTCACGCCTCGTAATCCAGCCTAAGCGGATTTAGGTTAAGGCTACCTAAGGCCGCATTACATAAACCGGTTAAACATCTATTCATTAATCATTTAAAATGATATGTAGTTGCAGAAATAGGATTTTATAAACTTAAAATAAAACGTATCATACATAGTAGAGTTGTGTCTAATCTCCAAAATATAAACACACATATGGGCCTAATGTAAGGCCACCACAAATGTATACCATTATAAGGTTACAAAACATTAAGGGTCCAGCCTAATATCATTACATAACATAACACCCGTGGGCCGCAGTCTAAATGTCCACATAATGGGCCTCCTTCTAATGCCTCCCAGTTTGATTACCTGAAAACATTTTTAGAAAACGTAAGCTAATACTTAGTGAATAACAATGATACACGAGTATAAAATACAATGGACAAACATTTCTATTTAATGTACATGACAATAGAAGAATATTTATGCATATATGGTATAAACTTAGAAACGTATAAGCGTAAGCTTAAAAATACATGTGGCATAGGCTTTCGTATTAAATCACTTCATCATTTTTAAAACATAATTTTGAAAAAGAGAGGGACATGTCGTAGCATGATCTCGTAGAACATGACATAACATAAAAGTATATCTTAACTCGTCCTATAACATTAGACACATCAAATGTCATCGTTCTTAGAAATGTATAGAGCGTAGATTTGGAAACATAGGTGGCATAAGAAGCATAAGCATCATATTGAAACATTATATCGTAAACTTTCATAATGACATATTATAATATTTTAGACATAGTATCATAAGAGTGAGATGCATAATGTAGCTTATCATAAGTATACTTTGGCATAGTACTGTAAGGCATATCATAATATCGTAAAGAGGTGAGATACGTTGTGGCATTAATACTTGTGGGAGCATACATAACTTGTCATGAAGCATATGAACAAATCATATTTCTCGTTCTAAAATATAAGTGTGTTATGTCTTTACATTAGAGTTAGGCTCTGCATTAGTAACCTTAAAAGTTACACATAGGGCTTTTTAGGCCAATATAGTAACAGCGAAGGTCATGCATAGAGCTCTTTACGTCAACATAGATATTGTCCATTTTGGGCTAACTATCAGGATCTAACTCCCTGCACACGCACAACTGGCCTCACAGTTTAAAATGTGTCATTCATAGTAGAGACATGGTTATGCCTACCCCGTGGGCACGTTGAACTCATGGTCTACACATGGACAATACTGTCCGCTTTGGGCTAATTGTCGTAGACTATCAAGATCTAACTCCCCACACATGCACAGCTGCCCTCATGGCTTTAAAAGCATAATACAAATAAACGGTCATGCATAGGGTTCTTTAGGCTAACATAGTAACCACAAGGGTCACGTATAGGCTTTTTAGGCTAGTCATGAGAGTTAGGCTCAATCATTAAGAGCTACGCTCAGTTCATTAGCAACATAGAGTGCTTTAAGCCAATCATGAGAGTAAGACTTAGTTCATTAGCATCATAGAGTGCTTTAAGCCAATCATGAGAGCAGGGCTCAATCATGAGAATTAGGCTCCGTCATTAAAAGCTACGTTCAGTTCGTTAGTAATATGGAGTGCTTTAAGCCAATCATAAGAACACGGCTCAATCATTAAGAGTTACACTTAGTTCATTGGCAACATAGAGTCCTTTAAGCTAATCATGAGAGCAGGGCTCAATCATGAGAACTAGGCTCAGTCATTAAGAGCTACGCTTAGTTCATTAGCAACATAGAATGCTTTAAGCCAATCGTGAAAGTAGGACTCAATAATGGGAACTAGACTTAGTCATTAAGAGCTACACTCAGTTTATTAGCAACATAGAGTGCTTTAAGTCAATCATGAGAGCAGGGCTCAATTCATTAGCAACATAAGTATTTTAGGCCAATCATGAGAGCAGGGCTCAATCATGAAAACTAGGCTTAGTCATTAAGAGCTACGCTCAGTTCATTAGTAACCATAAAGGTTACACATAGGCTCTTCAAGCCAATCATAAGAGTTAGGCTCAATTATGGTAACCATAAAGGTCACACATAGGCTCTTTAAGTCAAGGGACGTCTCCTAATATGGCAATAGATTATTTCACATCCCCTACCATAGGACCATCATTTCTAATTTAGGGTCTTGCCACGAAAGACCTCGAGTTGGCACCGTACATTAAAAATCTTGCATCTCTTTCATATAAACATTCTAATCTATGGGTTTCGATTCATAACATAAGTATAACTTGCATGCATTTAAAAGTGTGACATTTATAATTGAGTATAAACATTAACGCATTGAAATCATATAGAAAATATTACATGAAATGTAACTGAACTTAAAAACATTTGGAAAGTAATAGGGTTTTACTCATGACATATCGTTACACACCTCTATCCTTGAGGATTATTGCTAAACAAGCGTATTTCTATACATAAAGTACATAAAGGCATCATATATAAGACCTTAATGCAAAGCAAGAACATAAAAGTTGAGATTTGAAATAAGAATCTCTAAACACCAATTCATTCGTTGCGTCTCATTCACATTAGGATAATGAGCCTACATTCTAGGTTAATTTCATTTGAAAATAGGCCTAAATATCTTTAATTTGATAAGTCATAGGTTGTAAATACAGTTCGGATAAAGAAGTAGTGTCCCACGAAAAATGAACTAAAATTCTGAAGAACAATGTTGCTGATAGAAATTTAGGGCTAATTTTAAAATTCAATATCTCCCAATCTATAAGGAATTATAGTACAATCTTTATATTGGTACAAAGATCTATGAGTCTATTTTCCAATACTTTAAACGGTGCATTAATTCGAGTTTTTTAGAGCAAGTTATGCCCGTTTTACTAAACAGTGTCAGAGCTACAACTAAAACCCCAGTAAGGCTACTTTAAATGTATGAAATATAGGCTAGAAAAAAATAAGACAGATAGTCCTCTTGAGCCACCCACCCTTAGCTTGTTTGGTTTGGACCCTTACGTTCGGTACACTCGTTAGGAAGCGAAGGGCTATAAAAAGGACTGCTTTCCAACTCACTAGCTTTAAAGTAAGGCTCTCCTAATGGCTCGTATTCACCTCTTCCCTCGGCTGGAACTACCACTCAAACTAGATCGCTGACAGAAGGAAGGTAAGCAACCCGTTCAAACGACCCGTAGCCACCCTCGTCCGAACACCTGTCTGAACGACCTGTAGCCACCCTAAACTCTGCTATTAACAACCCATCCAAACACCCGTCCGAACAACCCGTGGCCACCCCTAAACTCAACACATTTTAGTTCAAAAATGGATTATTTAAACTCTAGATTTTTAAATCCAAACCACCCCAAACTCTACCAAACTCTACTAGTACTTTTAGGGTTCAAAGATTGACCCAACAAGACTATAATATCTCAAAGTCAAGCTAAACCAACAAGTAAATCAAAGGGATCTAGAGTTTGAAATCTCAAACCCAACATGCACAGATTTGGGGGTTTTCAATCCCACCTCCCAATCCATCTATGGGAGCTTACAAAATTTTAAAATCCAACTAATTAGCACTCAAAGGAGATACCCAACACAACTAATGCCTTGCGAATCTGATTTAAATGCTAAAAATCAGCCTCTAAAGTTTGCCAAGTGTTTGAACGCCTTCATAGACTGTTCGAATAGCCACATGGAGTGTTCGAATTGTCTCTTTGGAAAGATCTTGAAAACTTATATAAAAAGCATATATTATGGATCCCTGTAGCACTTCTGGTTTCAGGATATGACATTGCAAAGTTTCAGCTCTGCGTGCTTCAGCAGTTTGTACCATAGATTCAGCAACTTGTACTTTGACGGCAAACTCATTCTCCTTTCATATGAAATGCTTCCAAAATCATCCGATTTAAGTTCAAAACCTATATAAAGTAAAATAAACTTAGTTAATACTAAAATCTAACTAAAAAGACATGTAAACTCCTAAACTAAGGCTAACAAAATACAAATTAAGATGTTCTTATACTTTTGGAGTGCAATCACATGGTCTAAAAAAATTTGAAAATGGGATGTAGTTATTTTTGAGATTTTCGTAACTCATATGTGGTTTTGAGATTTTAATCATTTGTCAAGGAATATTCAACTAAGCAAATGTGTAAGCTTTAGAAAATGCCTAGAAACCTCCAAGATGCAGATGAAGGCCATACGGTGTTGCAGTATGCTTTGTTTATGAAAAGTTGGTTATGTAAAATGTTTAAGCCTCTTATACCAGTGATCAGGACAAGCAAGTGTTCTAATACTATAGAACACCCTCTTAGTTTCCCTGAAATTTGCTTCTATAAGACCTACGATTTCTCATTTCATTGTTCTGATATTTGTTACTAGCAAAATTTATACTTGGGCAAGAAAGTAAAACGACAACCTCGTACCATCTGCAACATTTCTTCAATCATAATATTTTCTCACCGAATCAGTTTAAGTTTTTTTGAAAAAACCAAACTCAAACTTCGCCCCTCCTGGTGTCTATACACGTACTGAAAGGTTAGCAGAAAGCGATAGTCAAAGTTCATGTGAGCTATATATATCCTAACACCTAAAAAATACGAGTAAGTGAAAGTGAGAGAGAGAGAGAGAGAAGATCATGAATTTGTAAGTTGAAGAAAATATATGTCAATTGGCTTAGAAGATACTCCCTTTTGTCAATTAGCTTGTGCCGCTCCAACAACGAATTTAGGGACCTATGAAAACTGAAATATTTCTTTGAAAATATTTTATTAACATTTTCTTAAACTTAAGCTCTTCAAACCCATTACACTGAAGAAAAAGTGTAATTAGAGGTAATATTGTTTGCAACGTTATGAATTAAATTTTTTTTATCTTCCGCAATACTAATTCGACCATAAGTTATGTATCCATTGATAAACAATCGGAGTTCATAGCCCACCCATAACATAATTTATAGTTTCAACCCTGCACACTCCCAAGAGTCAATTTACGGAATTTTGACATGAAATTTCTTTTGTAAATAGGTTAGGTTGAATCCTAAGTTTATGCAAAATTTTGGGATTTTTTTGAGTCTTGTAGAATTTCTAAAAATTCATTATGATTCCTTAGACATCACCCATATTCCCTCTTGCCGGATTGAAAATAACTCAAAATTCATTCTCTTTGACAAAGTTTATGGAATTCAATATTATGTATGATTTTTAAAATCGTCTTACAATCCATTAGTGTCAATAATTAATGGATTAATTATACTTTGTACTCTGATACTTTACACCAAATTACACTTGAGGAACTTTACTTTTATTTGTAGTAATTAAGCTTTTACCTTCTAATTTCTACAATGTCAACATTTTGTTGACTTCCATTTAGACGAAAAATTCACGTATAACAAGCATGTTACCTTTTTCAAGGGGCAAAGATGGAACCCCTAATTCAACTCATTTGCAATACTCATGAATCTTTGAGATAAAAATGATTAGATTTTAGATATTTATCCAAAAAAAAGGCCAAGGGGTTGTCAAATGCAAATTTTTTGTCAATTTTTTAAATAGAATATTGTTGACATTATAACAAATTAGAAATGTAAGGATTTAATGGGTACAAATAAAAGTGAGGAAGGTCTTGAAGTGAGATTTAATGTAAGAGTGCAAAACACAATTAACCCATTATTAAATGAGGGTTTGAATGGAAGACTAAAGCAGAGAGCAGCAAACCTAAAAACCTAAAACAGTAAGCTAGCGAAGGAGAAAATATTTCTTTGTTCATCTCACACCTAGAATGTGGTTAAAACTCACCAAAAATTTTAAATTTTTCTGAAAAGGAAAGGCAAGTGCAAGACCTTCTTCTTCTTTTTTTGTGTATATTGGAGGGCTTAAGTTCTAGAGAAAAGGAAGGGTGAAGCGAACCCATGACGTCACTCATGCATTCCTACATGTATTCCATCTTTGACTTAAAGGAACGTGTTATTTTGCCACATACGAATGTCATAAATCCTCATTTGACACAAGAAAATAAGAAAAACACAATTACAGTTTTGTTTACCAATGCTTGAACCAGGTGCTCTTAATTACAGTTTTGTTTGTTGTTATCGATGAAAAATGGTTTTACTTAACAAAAATTTCTGAGAGGTATTATCTACCCCCTAATGAAACTGAGCCTCTTAAGTACATGTAAGAACCAAAGATTTCTCACATAAGTAATGTTTCCATACCTAGCTATGCTTTGATACATGTATACCACAGTCAAGAGTGTTCTGCAAAAACTAAGATATGTTTAGTTCAAATGTATTAATTGCCAGAAACTCGAGTAAAATGGTCTCTCTTTATTCAGCATATGGCAATGCAAAGCCTCACATTGATGTCATTAACTACAGATGAGGAATTCCCTAAAGCTGCAAGATCAGAGAAGTATTCAACTTCCTTATATATGCTTTTCCAGTCTCCAAATGAATATTGTCTTTTTTCAGAGTGGTATAATACACACTCATTGCAATATGAAGAAGCTCCTTCCGCGAGCTGTTGATGAGTTTATTTTGGGTTTCATGTCAGATGAAACATTTCATTTAAGCAATTATCTCATCATCCTTGCAAGCCCTTACTTTGACCTCTGCAAAGTTTGTGCCGTTCACATGTAAAATGTCACAGCATTCACTTCTTTCAACCTGAGAGAGAGAGAGAGAGAGAGAGAGAGAGAGAGAGAGAGAGAGAGACTTTTGTTAGATAAATAGCAAAATAATAATAAATCATACAAAGTAGAAAATTATTCATTAAAGGCATAAACATAGAGAGTTAAGAATATAACTCCACGCCTAAACCACACTAGAAATTGAGGACTAAGATCCTATCAATTCCATCAATCAGTAAACCAAATCAGACCATTATCAAAACTACATCGTTTCACAGTGAAATTTTTTTTCTCATATAATAATAAAATTATTTATTTTCAATAAAGTTTTAAGTTCTAATTGAGAAACCATCATCTTATCCTTTTACTTATGGTTTAAATAATGTGTCAACTTCTCAATTATTGAAATGGGGATCACCATTCCATGGATCTAAGCCAGATAAACCCTTCTTTCCATGCTTAAAAGCTAGTGTTCAAGTAATAATGGAGAATTCATGATCCTATGCTCCTTGCCAATGTTCTTCTAAACTGTCTCAAATCATTCTCCAAACCTGTGGTTTTCTACAAGTCCGAGTCTTCTTCTTTTCTAAATAAGGAACCAATCACAAGCATCCCAATAAGCTGTGATATACAAAAAGAAAAGAAAACTAATATGTTTTTTTTTTTAAATATAGCACTTTTGTTGGATAAAAGGAACACGTATCTTAAGAAAAATTTAATAAAATAATTCTTACACCAAGGAGAAAAAACTAAAATGAAAAAATTACTATAGTAAATTTGCAGCACTGAATGCATGAAGGTATATGTACAATACGTGTCACAGTTACCTCCTTGAGCTTTGTTGCTGATGAGAAGACCTGAATTTTGGAGATGTGATCCGCAGAATGATTCCCCTTCCACGGACAATCCGGGTATCTAAGCGGTGATGATCGAACATAGGTCGTAACAATCTGGTTTCCTGAGGTCTTTTTTATGGATTCAAAGAAGAAAACACTAGGAGTTTCACATGGCCACCTAGTGTTGAACATGAACATTGGCGGCTTTGCTTTCCAAACCCATGGTCTAAATGTCTCAAGTGGTCTCTTCAGCATGCTGCGAGGGTGAATTGACTCGTAAACATGGACAGAGTAACCCCATGAGACAGAAAAAGACCAGTTTCTTTGCTTGTGGTAGCAGATTGTTTGTTGCAGTAAGCGCGACTGGTCGAATTTTGCAGCCTTCATGAGGTGGTTTGTAGATTGGAAACGGTCCATGGAGGGGAAGATAGGGTCTACATAATCGAAGTGGTGGAGGGACAGTAGAGGAGACTGTGTGTGAGATGATAGAAAACCTGATATATCTCCAAGTAGATCAATCTGCACCAAATAACAAATGTAACATGAACTTGTTTTCGTAAAGGAAATTTCTATTAGTTCATTCCTTCATTACCATGATATTATAGGAAGCTTAAGACCTCCTCTTCCCAGCATTGTAAAAATGTATATAGAAAATGAAATACATAAGCCCGTTTTTCAATCATGTCTCACTTTCACAAGTAAATGAATAGATTTCATGTGCATTTATTAATATAGGAGCCACAACCTTATGTTTTGGAATAAGAAAATAGATTGAGGAATTGTGTTTATGTATAAACATTACTTAATGTATATACATATGCGTGTGCATGTGTATTTTGGGTGCAAGAAGAAAAAATCGAGTAATGTAAAACTAGAAGGAAATATCACTATTTTCTTTTCATAAAAAAAATACTATTCCAGAGAATTTATATAGAAAATCTCACCAAAATAGTACGATGATAACATTTTTGTGATTAAAAATTATCATAAAGAGTAGTTTGTTTGAAAATAAAAGACTCTCGTTTAAATTCGTTATAGAAATTCTATATGAATTTTCTAGTTATATAGCATTATATATATATATATATTTTTTTTTTAAGTTTTCACTGAGCAAAAGTACACACATTAATAAGATTTTAGGATAGCCTAGTCAGTTTCGGACATGAAAAGAGAGAAAAATACTTCTCATCCATCATATTTTCTAAGGAAAAAAGTAGAAAATATAATAGATAACAAAAACAGAAGAAAACAATATAGAAAATGTACAAATTTGTACCTGCTTACATCTTCGATTCATATCATTACTTGCATATATAGCAAGAGGGGTTTAGAGAGATTGCAGTTTCTACTACCACCAAATAATGAATAGAAGTTGAAAGCCACAATTACCTGATGAATACCTCTCTCCACAGTAAGAGGAACTCCAAACTCATCTACACAGAACTGTACAATCAGATCAGCAGAATTCACATATGGGTATCTCCCAATACACCCTTTCAAATCTTTCACCATTGCTGCTGCCAAAGGGTAACTCAATGCAATTCCAGCTCCACCAAAACCCTGATCAAAGGAGAAATACAAATTCGAAAGAACAGTCTCGGAATAGCACCCGATGTAGAAGTACTTGGTATGATCATACTTTGCAAGAACATCAACCCAATTGTCAACAAAAAAAATGGAGTCATCAAATCCCATCACAAACCATCTGGCTCCCTCATCTCCCTCTCTAAACGTCTCCAATATCGAATGCACCATCCGAACCATGATCGGCGCTACATGTTTCGATTCCTTTTCTAGTTTAGAGGTGTTATCCGACACTCGAAAAGGAGGAGAAGTTGAAGGCCATGGGAGGAACTCCTCAATGGGAGGCTTGTCTAGAAAGAGATATCCTCGGGTGACGTTTGGCCTCCACCATGAATCTATGTAAGGCTTCTTGACCTTCCATGTTTTAACAGCGGCTACAAGTCCAAACACAAGGTGGCTAATATTGGTGGGAGAATCACTAGGGTTAGGCTTGGAAGGTGCCCATCCGTGCTGCAATGGTGAGAAGAAGTTGTAAGCTGAGCAATTGGAATGGTTGAAAACGATTAGGTAGACGAAGTAGAGGACTAGTCCTGAAATACCCAATATTTTGCAGAGACTCAAAACAAAATTATTTGATGGAAATCGAGAATTCTGTTTCAATGCATTAAACTTGATCGCAGCTAGAGACAGCATTGTCAAGGATAATGAAAGAAACCTTTATAGACTCAATTCTCAGGATCAAACAATATTCTGAAGTAAGGCTTTCTCATGAGGAGTTTTTATATCCAGGTTTGGGTTTACAAGATCTGAGCTTTAACGGTTGAGTGCTTGAAGCTTTTGGTACTTATTTTAATGGCTACTTGTTGAACATCGTGCTGAGATCACGTTAATAATCAAACCAAATGAAATAAATCATCAAGGAGTATGAAAGTCACGCTTTGCCACACCACAAGGCCTGCTCTATGACCTCGAAAAACTTTTGTAGAGTTATGAATAAAAAGATTTCCTGTGATGATCATCTTAACATGGGGACACAGAGAGGGAGGGAGAGATGTATTTATTATATGAATATTGCAAAATACAATATTTAGTTTGATTTGTAATTGAATTGATTTTATTCTAACCAAATTCTTTTATTCAAATTTATTGTGTCAGTTACATTGGTTTTTTACTATTAAGTGTGCATGCGTGGGTGGTATTGAAGTGTCATAATTCTATAACCGATTGGCACCTTAATGAGTATTACTACACAGTATGTAGGCCAATAGAAGTGCTCTCATATAACTACGTACATAACCTTTTGTGATAGATATTTTTCAATACATACTATTGTTTTATTGAGACCTCCGCATTGGGAGTGCATGCTTCTCGGGAATTGACAGTTGAATTTTAGATAGTAGACCGTCATTAACATGTTGTATCTATATGTGTACTCAGAGGATCGTCAACTAGTCTTTAAGGACTATAATTATGCGCCTTTAGTGTAAATTCAATCACATTATTTTGTAGAGACATTCTAAATGTATCTCCTAATTGTATAGCATTACCCTTCAATACATGTTGGATCCATTTTTGTTTTTTTTTTTTTTCATCTAAAGACATATAGCATTTTCCTTTTGTAGTTATTCCTTTTCTAACATTAAAAGAAAATGCTTTATGAATAAAATATTCAATGCAATAGTAATGCAATGTCATTTTGTTGATGTGGTCTCTATTAATAAAATTTCATTTACTCTTTTGGCACCAAAAAGAAAAATGTGCCGTGCAATGAATTAAGTAGTATAGATGCGATATCTAACCATTGGATTGTGGATCAAAGCATAGAGAAAAAATGCATATTAAAGTTTTGAATTGCAAGGCAAAAGCTTCTTTAGAGGAGGACCGGTGCGTGCATTGCACGGCTCTCCCAAGTCTCCTATCTCTCCCCATTAACATTTCATTACAAAGCCCTTAGGTAAGGTGGTGCGGAAAAATGTACATAAAATTGTTTTTTTCTTTTTTTTGAATAACAAAATAGAGAAATTATATTGAATAAGAGAAAATTACAGAGGTAGTAGAATTCTACAAGCCAAAGACTTTATAGAAATTCCAACCCACAATTAGAAGTTGATGGGGATTCAACCAACACCCTCAAAGAAAAAAGTAATAAAAATTAGAGCAAGAAAGGATTAAGAGATTTGACCCTCTATAAAGTGAAAAAAGTTGTTAGATATGAGGCTCCCCACCCCTAACTTAGCTTGGATCCAAAGCAAGGATTGAATTTTGATTGAGTCCACAATATCTTCCCAAATCACCTGATTATTCCTAAAGATAGCATCGTTCCTTGCAATCCATATATTCCATAATGCAGCTGCAAATAGTGCTTTCCAAATGAGTCTCCCCAGATTCTTATTTTTGCAGTGATGCCACAAGATGAAGAAATCCCATATAGAGCCAGGACATACCCATACAATCCCCCACTAATTCAAAATTTTGCTCCAAACTAGCCATGCAATTCTACAATGCAACAAAAGATGATCTGAGGTTTCAATTTTCTCATTACACAGACCACATAAGACACTGTCTTGACTCTACAGATTATTTATTCTTAAAAGGAAATTCACTGGTTTTGATCCTTCTTTGGGTAGCCAGCCAACAAAATAATTAAGCTTTCAATGGGATCCAATCATTCCATATTAAGGCCAGCTGAGAATTATTTGCTGCATTAGGATCTTTATTCTCAACCAAAGAGCAAAACGAGTTTACTGAGTATAGGCCGTCTGAATTTGCATTCCATTTAAATGAATCAAACCTCCCATTATTTGAAGGCATCTGATCAACTAAGGTTTTTAGCTCATTGAGAGACTTCTCCTCCCATGAGAGTAAGTTTCTTCTGAAACTAAATTCTCAAATGCCAGAGGACCCCTTTATATCTGCCACTTTTGCCAATTTTTGCTCAGATGGCATGAAGAGCCTAGCAAAATTGTGCATTAGAAGAGATGAGTTAGCCCAAGGCTCTAACCAAAAGTTAGTATCAACTCCATTGCCTATAACCACTTTAAGTTTATCGAGCAGTATCTTTTTGAAGGCTTTCTGATCCTCCATTGACAGTAAGATGTCCTTCACCATGGTTGAAAATTTATCTCCTGCCTCTCTAGGCATTGTCCATCTTGAGACATTCCAATCATATTTAGAACAAAGCACTTTTCTCCACATTGCATTCTTGTCTTTAGCAAATTTCCACCACCATTTTGCCAGTAAGGCCACATTCATCACCTTGATTAGAATGAGCCCTAAACCTCCTTTCTTCTTACTAAGAGTTACCTTGCTCCCTTTGATACAATTTATTCCTTTCTTAGGTCCCCAGTCCCCCATAAGAATTTTCTTTGTATTTTTTCAATTTCATTGCAAACCTTCACTGGAGCTCTGTACATTGACCAGTAGTATATGGAGAGATTTGTCATGGTAGATTTCAACATTGTAAGTCTCCCACCCATTGACAAGTAGTTCCTCTTTCACAAAGCTAATCTGGATTTAACTTTCTCCGAAACATCCTTCCAACTACTGATTCTTCTAAGATTTGCCACTATTTTTGGTCCAAGGTAATTGATTGGAAATGCTTGCTTCTTGCATTTGAAGATTCCCAGCACATTAGAGAGAAAAGTCTCACTAACACTCACGCCACTAATAACAGATTTGCGAAAATTTATTTTTAATCCAGTACATAAAATTGTTAGTGTCTAACACTTGCTATTAAAGGAACCTATTCTTTATTCATGCAAATTTTCTTCACAATCTATATTAAAAAAATATATGTTTTAAGGTTTGTCTCGTAAAGTCAACCAATGTGTTGCGTTGTTAAGGAGAAAGAACTCAACGACTCAAGTGCACTATTCCTGATGAAATAGTCATTGTTTGCATTAATGAGTACTTCCAGCTAAACTCGTTTGACCCTTGGATGGCACGGCACGTAAGGGAGCCTTTTGAGGCCCGTAGTATTCCAAGGTCTCGAGATCGCTTCCTCCATATCCCTCCGTAATTACATCTCGATAGTGATATGCTCGTTAGAGGAGAAAAGTTTTAACTTGTAGCACTGAGTGTGAATGAATAGGAAGGAAAGCTGATTTATTTATTCAATGTATGGATTAAAATATCAGAAAAAAAAAAAGGTTTCAAAGTTCATTAATGTGTGAATTGTAAGCTATTAGAGTTAATTAGGTTTAATCTTTTTATTCAAGGTTGTTTTTTTAATTGCTTACAATTCTATTAGAGTTAAAAAAAAAAAAAAAAAGATTTCAAAGTTATTTATTCAAGGTTGTTTTTAACCTGTGTATATAAGGTTGTTTTGAACATTTTTAGGAATATACACTCACTCTCTCACTTTTCCTTAGTTTTCTAGCTTAGATTTTTTGGTATTTAGGAGTAGGGAAGAGATAGAACTTGTACTTTCTTTTATTTTCATGCACTTTTCTTAGCTTTTCTTCATTTTCCGTGTATCCAAACACTACTTTTTTTTCTAATAAAGCTTAGTTCTATTACTTTTCATGCTTTCTCTACATGTCTACATGCTTTCTATGATGGAGTTTTCTAGATAAAGTCTTCATTTGGATGCAGTTGTGAAGATCTACTAAGGATTACATGGAGATTGAAAGGGAGTATTCTAATTCTATTGAATATCTTTGGATTTCTTCTTCTCTACTCAATAGAAAGTAATTTCTCTAGAACTTGTGGATTCATAATTATGGTTTGATGAACTCATAGTTTGCTTAAGGCTCTCACAAAGATGTTTCAAATCATACTCTAATTGGAAGAGAACCTAAGGTTTTCAAATCTAAACTTCCGATTCAAGGATCTATAGATAGATCCTTGATTTGAGTTATCTAAACTCTATCTACAATTGCATGTGAGAATTGGTAGATTAGATTAATTGTGTTCACAATCCTCTTAAAACCTTTTCAATTCACTAGTTAATCAATTTGAATTGTAAGCTATTAGAGTTAATTAGGTTTAATCTTTTTGCTATAGTTGACAATTGCTTAGAGATTAGCCAGTCAATTCCCAAAATTCTTAAAGATTTTCGGTCTAATTTTGGTTACTATAGATTTAATTCTCTACTTGTTTTTAGCAATTTGGTTCAAAAGTTTTCTAATATCATGCTTCATGTTGATTTCTAGATTTGCACAAATTCTTTGGGAAGAAAGATTTGAAACTTAACAAATAAATTACAACGCGATCACTTGCTCTACACGTTTACACGTGGATCACTAGTCCCCTCTTAATTGCACCTCTCTCTCTGGACTAACAAAGAACATGCAAAGAATTTAGTAGTATACGTGCGCTAGACATCCCTTGGATTCTGGATCAAATCACCATTCAAAAAGAGAAAAATGAATACTAGGTTTTCAACACCCTTTGATTGCAAGGCAAAAGCCCTTTTTGAGGACCAATTAATATTGGTAATGGATGGAAAAGTTGGTAATGTCTAACCCTTGCTATTAAAGGAACCTACTCGTACATGCAAATTTCTTCACAATCCATATTAAATTCATGTTTTAAGGTTTCGTTCGCAAAGACAACGATATGTTTTATTAGGGAGAAAGAACTCAAGACTCAAGAGCTTGGCGAAAAGAATATAGGGGACCAAGTGCACTACTCCTGAATTAGCCAATGTTTGGCATTGAGTGCTCCCGAGTCCCAGCAAATTAATATATATATACAACTCATCTCAACGAAGCTTTTTTAGGAGGTTTTGGTTTTTGATATATATATATATATATATATTTTACAGATTTTAGCCTGAAATCTCTACTATTTTAAAAAAGCGAAGGGCTTATGGTGTTTCCTATACTTTTTATTCCAAAAATAACCTCCACTTTTTTTTATAATTCCCAACAAATTTAGCCCGAAATGATACATTTGCGTTCTTAGGAGACATGCCCATTTGTAGTTCATTAAAACTTTCAAAACGTCAAGCGTGTGACGGTTCGATTAAGCCACAGAAAGTCCCCAACTTATAGAACATCACTTCCCCTCCCAAGCCACCCCTTCGGTTCTTATATTTCACACTAGAATGGGTGTCCCCCTACGTGGGTGGTTAATTTGAGTAAGTGAGAGAGAACAAATAGGAAATGATTAGTAGATGGTTACAAAATCTAAATTAGTATTTTACTTTTTTACCATTTGAGTTAAATAAAAATATACACAATATTAGTAATTTACGTGTTTTTTAAGAATTTTTTGGTCTATACCTAAAAGTAACACTTTTTTAAATTTAGAGCTTCATCAAATGGGTTTGCTTTATAATAGTATAAATGTGCCGCATACCAAATGAGTATTATCCCCAAATTCGGTCATTTACTGAGGCACTAACTCCACCAAAATAGCAACCTACTTCTCTATCTTAGAATAGAATGCATGTTAGGCATAACTTTAAAGTTACTTTGACATATTCTCTTCTGCAGAGTGTAAAGAAAATATTAAGCCAAGTTGCATGCTCTAATGCTTTAACTATTGGGTTTTAAGGCGCTTTCAACTTTTGCATGTCTTTCATATGTGTTTATGTCATGAGTGTCTAATTTCTGCTTCTTAGTTCATGTGTGGCTCTTTTTGGTAAGTAGAGTGTAGCTTAGGATAAATGATCAATGATTTAAAATCACAAAAATTGAAGTCGCTATAAAATCTCATTGCCGCGCAGGTGTGTGTTCAATTGCCATGGTTTACTGAGAATGTTGCAACATCCACATCAGACGCATGCCAAAAATACTTCCAATTTTTGCTACTCTGGCTTAATGATCTTACATTCCTGTGCACGAAATGTCTTGAAATAGGGGCTGCTCCACCAAGAATATTTCTGTATTAGTGAAATTAATCTGTTGCGTGTGAGCATAAGAATCTGTAGTGTCCAAGTTAGAACAGCACAAACTCGGTTGGCATTGCAGCTTAGTGGTCATAGGGCACACAATGGATTATTGGACCAAAAAATTTGAGTCACTATAAAAACCCATCACCTTTGCTTGAAAGGCTGAACAAAAGTGCAATTGTCTCGGCATCACTAATTGGAATAGGACACTATATTAAGAAACTAGCCTTCACATTATCCATGTCATACTAGAATGAGTTTTATTTAATGATAGATTCCATAATAATTTTTAAAAGAAGTATTCATTCCACTATTTGGTATTTGAATGCTGCGTGATCCAACATGTCCATTTTGTGGAGTAAAAAAAAATTCATTCCCCTCGAATACATGTATGAGTAAAGTGCATGCAGTAAATTTGACCCTTGGATGGCACGTAAAGGAGCCTTTTGAGACCGGTAGCATTCCAAGGTCTCGAGATCTCTTCCCCCATATCCCTCCGTAATTACATCTCAATAGCTTGTAGCACTGAGTTCGAGTGAATAGGAAGGAAAGCTGATTTATTTATTCAATGTATGGATTAAAATATCAGAAAAAAAAGGTTACAAAATTAGTTAATGTGAGAATTAAACTTCGGATTAATACTATGTTAACTTTTAAAATATTTAACGAATTTCATCCAAGTTTATGGCTTGTTTATCAAAAACAGTAAGCACCAGTTAATATTTTAAACTTTCTAGAATTTCTTTTTTGCATATTTCAAAGGAATTCAATTTCTTATATCATAATTTGGCCAATTAGGGCCACTAATTTCCAATCTAGACATTTAAAAGGAGACCAAGACCAAATATTCGGTAGACGTTTAGATTAGCTTATTTAACTAGTTTATTTTTTCACCTTTAAAAACTTTTTTAACTTATCTGTAGTTTTTTTTTTAATCTTTTCATAAGTTTTTAGTTTATACTTTGCTACCGCGGTGGCAAACTAACTACTATGTAATGCGCTCTGATCCTACCTCACTTGGAGAAAAAAATAGAAAAGTGCCGCCTATGTAAGTACTTTTATCTATTTAGTGTAACGTGTCTTAAAATTGATTCTGAATTAACATAATGGTATTGATTCTGAATTAACATAATGGTATTAGAATTAATTTCATTCGGACATATGCATACAGAAAAATAAATAAAAGTATACATTATTTAGTTGTACAAAAAACATTTTGACGAGTCTATTGAAGTTCATGTCACTAATCTTCCTTTCCTGTTTAGAAAAATATCTTCAGACTTGAATATTGCGTTCAACAGTCTAAACCCTCTCCCTCCCTCAAGCCGGTTTGTTTAGTTTCTCTTCACTGCATAATGCACAAATGTCGTAATAGCGTAGAAACTATGTACGGTAATCAAACAAATCAGGGTTTGGAATGAAAGTTAGGAACTAATTCTTGCATATTAGGTTGGTCTGCTACCAACAATGCTGCCTCATGTAAGTAGACTATGAACCAGATAGCATTGAGAGAGAGAGAGAGAGAGAATACACCATACGGTAATGGGTATGATTTTCTTATATCTACTTTCTGATTGTCATATATGTCCGTTTTCCTGAGAGAAAAACATCATTGATCTTCCGACGTACAACATCTACTGCCAATCACCTTGATCTTCAGCAGAATAACACAACACGGATGAAATACTCTCTTCGCTCAAGTATGAGACAAAAAATATAGATAAATTAGCTAACTCTTCGCTGACAACACTGGGATGAAGCCATCGGAAGCTTAGACATGGACTGACCCCATAGAATTTAACTTCTTTCAGCTGAAGAACAGCCAGAAGAGGAAGAAAAACATGTCTCCCGAGGGCCATCGAAAGATTGGGTCTTCCTCAAATTCCAATGGAGGCCATCATGTATACTGCGCAAGAAATCCCCGGTGGAATTAACTTGACATGCAGTTGGCACGGGCCAAGGTGCCATGCTGCAGACAAGTGCGTCTCCGGGTTCTAACCTTTTTCTGTCCTTTCCATCGAATGATGCCCAAGCATGGCTTCTACTATTGAAAGGTATTTGCACTCTCAGAATTACATGCTCGGGTAATATCAGAGGCCGGAAGGATAGAGAGTGTGGGCAAATTGGTGTAAACAAGATGCCAGGAACCTGCCATTCAATAAAATTATTCATGTAAGAATAATGTAGAGGACATGATATTAAAATCCAAAACATTGACGAAATATTTCAAGTTGATCTCACTATTAACCTGCAACCTGCATTTACTACATTAAAGAAAATAAGGGTACGATTGGAAGGAATGTATTAAAGAATTATTCCAGGACCTTCATGTTACCTTCACCGTCTCATAGATATTTTTCATTGTTTGGTAGCATGCTATATTTTAAATAACTAACCTTACAGAAGCCTGATAAAGTTTATAGGCTCCCCATTAACATCATTCTACCCTAGCTTATGAATGTTCCTTGCCATATTCCCTTCCTAGCAAATGAACCAAAGCAACAAAAATGGGATCTTGTGGTGCATCTCCAGGCCATCAATGTGTATCATTTACTCATTTCAAACATATTCTACCACGTGTACCTTCCATATAATTTATCTTAACTGTACTTATCCTAAAAGTATCAAATTAACAACATTTGCATCATTTTAACCTTCATCACCGTCCTTGGTCAATTAACCGAAGACATAAATTCAAGGCCTAACCCAGCACCAAAATTTAAAACATTTCTTAAGGTCCTAACCTCTTAACTTTGCATGGCAAGATACCATATTCCCTTGCATAGGAAAAGTTATTGAGTGCTCCAAGAGCACCCCGTCATCCTTACTCTATCTCTGATAAAGTGGTGGGATCCCCCATGCTAGGTGTGGACCCACCCCCATGTGAGAGGAGGAGGACACGTGGTGCTCCAGAAGCACTGAATCATTTCTCCTTCCATTGTGAGATTCCACAAGACTTGTACAAATGAATATAACTCTTCCCATTGTAGCAATTTCAAAAACAACTCATCTGTATTTCATTTTCCTTTTTACATATCCATAACTCAATTCCACATCATAACCTTAATCCCTAACTTAAACTGCCATTGTTCAACAAAAGGAGCCATACCCCGAATTGAAGGCATCATGCTACAGCATTAACCTACAGCTGAGTCGAAGAACATGACTACATTGGTGAAGGTGATTTGCAGAACTTTTGTCTTTCTTGCTTTAGGGTCCATTTTTTAAAGGAATATTTCTTAACACAACCATTTTGTAAGCTGAAATTTTCCTTAATATAATTAATTATCTATTGTTAGAGGTATTAAGGGCGGGCCTTGGCGCAATGATAAGGTTGCTCCATTGCCACCAGGGCGTAATGGGTGTGAAGCACGGAAAGAGCCTTTCCACACGCGGGGATAAGGCTGCATACATCAGACCCTGCCCAAAACCCATAATGGCGGCAACCTCGTGCGCTGGGGTGCCCTTTTTATTTTTAGTGGAATTCCTTTTGTTTTCTCCTTACATTGAAGAGCACAGCATCGTGCCCCACACAAGGAGAGGTCACACAACCACCACTGTTTCTTCTGTTGTAGCAAACCATGTTACAATCACCTCAAAATAGCCATAAACACATATACACATTCATATGCTTCTATATTTTTGCTTCCATCATGACTCGAAAAGTGAACAGAAGCTAACTAATTTGCAGAACCAACTACTGATCATAATATCTCAAGAGATACAGCAAGCTGGAAAAGTTGCACATTTCATCAACGTCGTACGAAAAGGAAGCAAAATGGCATACCAAACCTAGTCTATTGTTTCCAAAAGGTGGACCACAGCTATAGTCCAAAAGCAATCATTGATTTCATTGCAACTCTGAGTTTGAAGTTAATTTGAAGGCACCAATAACTCGAGTACTTCACACAAAAACCATTTCTCAAAGATTTCAATTCTGCATCTAACACATTCTATCAATATGATGCCATCAGCTTCTTATGGAGTACATGTAAGAAAGAGGAGTTGGTGAACCTTTCCTTCAGTAATTGTGAGGTAGCTGGAAAATAATGGAGTATGCTTTTATCTATTTTTGGAGTGTGTGGGTGATCCAGAGAACATCCTTCTCTTTTATGAAAGTCAGATGGGGGAGTGTCATGGCAGGAGGACCAGTTGAGTTAAGGTTGTGGGATCCATGAACCAGAATAACTTCTGCAAAGGGGAGACAACATTTCATAAGCTAAAATTGCCTTTGCTTCATTATTTTTCATTTTTGGCTTACAAGAAATTTTCATGATAGGTCTTTTGTTTTGGTCAATTTCATAGGAGAGTTGAGTTTTGTGGGAGATCTATAGTTTTGTGACGTGTATTGCTTCCGGTGCATAGTGGTTATGCCTCTTTTAGTGCTTTTGCTGAATGTACTCGTCAAAAAAAAAAGGAAAAATTATGCCATCAACTTCTTCAGCACTTAGTTTCAAACCAAATTCAAGTAGTATCACACCAAATTCAACACTCTAACTGGCACTTAACAAACTAATAAATCTGTAGTAATCAAACGAAAAAAAAATTTGAGAAACGAATGTGTTATCACGGGTGTTACTTAATATACAATTGCCCAATAACAGTTTTCTGGGGATAAATTACACTGACCTCCCCTGGGGTATTTGAATGGCAGATAGTAATATCCCTTTTAATTTAGTTGTCGGTTATAGATACCCCCTTATTTTAAGACACTAGTATGAACAGTGACAAAAAAGCATGAAGTATTGAAGCCTGTTGATGTTATCTTAATAATATTTTGAAGGGCTAGTTTCACCGGTAGTCCCTTTAGGTTGACCATAGTCTCAATTTAGTCCCTATAATTCCAATCACAACAAATTAGCACTTTAGTTTTGTAAAATGTCTTCAATTAGTCAATTGAAAATGGTCGTTACCACCGAGACAAAAATTGATCATGTGTCACCCACATGGCTCTATTTTAGGGGCAAACTACTAAAATCACATCCCTTCCCTCTCTCTAAGTGGGTGTTTGGATTGCTACTTAAGAAAGCCATAAGCCATAAGCTTAAACTAGTTTTAAAGTCACTTTTTTAAATGGCTTTTTCAAGCTCAAACTAGTTCTAAAAAGCCACTTTTTTAGCGGGGAGCCAAACATAGTTTAAAAAAGCTATAAGTTTAAGCCATAAACTACTAAAAAAGCCACATCCAAACACCCCCTAAATCTTTCCTTCACTTTCCTCCACCCCCACCCACCTTCCCACCAACCCCCGCCACCCCAGTCCCTCCCCGTCACCCACCTCTGCTTCTCTTTGTAAAACCAACACCCATGGGTCTCTCATTCTCCTAGCTTTGCTTCCACAGTTCACCTTCTTTCTTTCTCCATGTCTCCGACAACACCTAGAGCCACCACCATTAAGCTTTGGGCAACCGGATTCTCTTATTCAAGCACCCATCTCGCTCTTTCAAACAATCACTCTCTCTCTCTCTCTCTCTCTCTCTCTCTCTCTCATAACCATGGACATAGCCAAACGCCACCACTGTCTTCTTCACCTCCGGTCACCATCCCTCATAGCTCACTGATGCCTTAAGGTTTCCCCCTAATCATCTGTCTTCCTCTCCTCTCCCTCCAAAACACCACCACAGCCAGGTGCTACCTGACAACTCCACTTGGCTGACCACTCAATTATCACCCATCCTCATCTCAGGCCAACCTCTGCTCCATTATCACCGCCATCCAAGCCCTCCTACACCTCTCTCTCTCTCTCTCTCTCTCTCTCTCTCTCAAGAGACATGTCAAGAAGGCCCCTAACAATCAACGTTTGTGCTTGCTGTTTCCTTTTTTTATTAAGCATTTTAAGCAATAACTTTTCATTTCTCCGATTATATCCTGAAACTAATTAAAACATAAGAAAATCTTTACAAAAGATTGAGAATATACTTTCCTCAAGCAAGTCAATAGCAGTCATCTATTTTGAACCTAGAAAAGAATAGCGAATGGCTGTTTGATTTCCATAAAATAAAAAATTGCCACCTTGCAACAAGCACTTCAAATTATACCATACATGATTTATACTAGCTACTCATATATACACACATGTGCATACGTAAAGAAAGGCACTTATTCATATACATATCATAAGAGGAGTTGATACTTCAAATAGCTGGTGAGCGTGAACAAGAGATGAGCTCCTTTTATGTTGACTCATCCAGTGCAGTATGAACTTTGATCCGATAAAAAGTCCCCAAAATCTTCAACATGACAAAAATTATTACTAGAGCTCAAAAACCATAGTATAAATAGTTCAGCTACCATATAATTATATTCATAAATGTCACACCACCCTCCCGCCAGCGCCCTCCAACCCCAGCACCCTACTGACAACCTCCATCATCCCAGCCCCCTTTTACGTCCACCACAGCCCCTCCCTGTCACCCCTAGTCACGGTCTCACCCACTGCCCCAGGCCCCTTCCTGTCAATCCCACTCCCCTCCCACCACACCTAGCTCAGTCCCAAACACCCGAGACCCTCTCCGTCAACAGTCCAGATTGATTCACCACCTATCCCCACCTTTCTTTTCTGTTCAAACCCATCTGAGTTTTTCGTGAAACAGAGAGTTGATAAGAGCCATAAAGAGAGAAAGAAAGAGGAATCGAGGATTTTATAGAGACAAACAAGGAGTTATCCATGATTATTTGCCCCTAAAATGCAGTCATGTGCAAAGCACATAGTCAATTTCCATCTAATTGGGACGAATTACAGACATTTAGCAAAATTAAAGGGTAAATTTGTTGCAATTGGAACTACTAATGTAATTACCCCTATTTTGAAATACCAGTTTTACCCCTATAACAAAATATGTATAAAGTGTTAGACATATAACTTTTACATCTTCAAATCATTTGATGCCACCTCATATAACCCATCATCATCAATACTATACCTAAGCCTAACCCACCTCATCATCTTCATCACAACCCAACACCAAATTGACTGAGCTCCTCCTCATTCCTCCCTCCTTCCCTCCCTCCTCTGACCAATTGGCCCACCACCACTGCCCTTCCTCCTCCTCCCGCCACCACTGCCCCTCCTCCTCCTCCCACCACCACTGCCCTTCCCCCTCCCCCTCCCCCCCCCACTTGCACCAATGTCACCCCCACAGTCACAATCGTCACCACCTCCACCAGTACCATCACCACTTCCCCTCCTCCTTCTCTCCCTCCTCTGCCTAGTTAGCCCACCACCACTACAGTTAACGTCAAAACAACGGAAATGTTTATATTTCTTAAGGAACGGGCACGAAATATTAGTGTAAGACCAAAATTCAAATGTTTTTACCAAAACAGACCGAAACGCAGCAAAACATACTGAAACAACTCATTGTTTTGTCGTGCATTAGCCAATTTTGGTCCTTACTTGTAACTCCCTTCTTTTTTATTATTACTTTCACAATTATCGTAATTAATGTCATCTTTATTTTTTTATGGGAGATTATGTTTATTGTTATAATTAATTTATGCCAAATTTTCATACCTTATTTGGAAAATAATACATTAAACATTACTTAATTACTCAAACTTCTCTGAAACTCAAACTCAATTGCTTATTCATTAATAAAATTATTGAAGTTATTTTTCTAACTATTTTTTATACATATTAGCATTTACCAGCTACCCATATGGAAGAGTTGTAATAGGACTATCATACTGCTTATATGTGTACAGTGTACACTTGGAGGTACTACTAAAACAAGATCAGTCCATCTTAAGGAGATCCAGTAATGGAGAATGCGATAATGCTGAATTTAGCTTTTACAGGTCTACAAATGTAACTGCTAAGGTTCTACCTACTTTAGTACCAATTGTTTGTCAGTAGTTCTCTTATCTGTAATTCGTGTCAATGGTCATCCTAATACTGTAGTAGCTTCTGTATCCAAGGGTTCTTATGGAACTATTACTATTTCATTTCGGTTGTATATAAAGACCTTCTGTGACATGCATATCTATTCATAAATCTGTTCACTGAACTGCCATGGAAAAAAATACTGAGTAATTTCAATGGTTTAGGCTGTTGTAGCACAGGGTTACAAGAAAATTTGCCATTCAAAGGTCATGTTAAATAGTGTGTGAAACACCAACTGTCTCCATCAACATATATATATATATATATTTTACCAATGCATGTGAACATTTTAAATGTTAGTTTCATATCCAAGATCCCCTGCAAAGGAAGAAGGGTTATAATACTAAAATTGCATTATGCACCTCCCTTTCCTTTCTTAATTATTGTTAAGCCAAACATAAGGATCAAAATTTCGTTTCGATATAGCGTTTCGGTCAATTCAAAAACGGAAACGTTTCTAAATCAGAGAAAAAAATGGAAACATAAGGAAACAATTGAAAACATGAACCAAAATATATTTATATGTATTTCTAAGGCTAAAAAATAAACAATTGAACATGTTTGAGGGTTAATATTTTGTAATAATTAATGGCTTCCATTAAATTGGATCTATAATATTCATATTTAGGAGAATGGTAATAATTAATTTTATCAATTTCCTTATGAGTAATTTAGTTAGGGCATTATCTTTTTGCACTTTAATAAACACATGCTAATTTAATGTTAATAGATTGGTATATAAGATATTAGATAGTTTAATTATTTATCTTAATTCAACAAATAATAATAATAATAACAATAGCACTAAATATAGGAAGAAAATAAGAAAGAGGCCACATGACCTTTTGGCTTACATGTTGAGTGTCTCTGTTTATGAAATTTAAATGGGTGTTTTTTATAATTAAAAGGTCAATAAGAGTTAATATAGTAGGTTAAACAAATATTTAGATGTTTATTATCATCTCAGGGAGTGGCATATTACTAAGATACAATTAAACTATAAAAATAAAAATTATTTTATTTTAGAAAATATTAAATAATTAACAAAATTATTTATCAAAATACTTTTTTTTGTACAAGTACATTTGCAGTTTTATCAAAATATAAAAGGCAACAAAACAAAAATTAATATGTTATAGAATATTTTTTTATCGGTATTGATTATACATATATAATATAATCTCACACATTAATATCGCTTTATATATTAAAATAGATATATATATCTATATGTTCACCCAAGGTCTCTAAGACACTTCAAAGTCCAAACGCCGCAAACGAAAAAACAAAAAGACAGAAACCCAGAAGACAGAGAAAGAGGGGGGAGAAGAGAGAAACCCAACCAACGAAGAGAGAGAAGTGCACGACTGCCGATGACAACGAAGAAGAGGGAGAACAATTGTTCAACGAAGCGAAAAGGAAGAGGGAGAAGAACCAGTACCTGTTCAATGCACTGAATCGGTCTCCGATCTTCAATCTTCCAAGACCTCTCTTGCCCATATTCTTCTCTCTCTCAGTCTCTCTGTCTTTTCCTCTTTTTCAGTTTCAATTTCTCTCTCTTCGATCTGGACAGTGTTGACCCAATCCAAAGTTTAGATTGAAACCTTGTTGTTTCGACCGAAACAACATTGTTTCGATCAAAACTATCGAACCCATAGAATTTCGAGTTTTTATGTGAGTTTTGTGTCAGTTTCCCCAAAACTGAAAAGTTTCAGTCATTTCGTCCGAAACGAAATGAAATTTCAATCCTTGGCCAAACAACAGGAAGGAAAGATTACTCCCCATTCCCTCTTGATTAACCAAACACAACGAGGAATACCTTCCTTCCCTTCTCTTCCCTTCTCCTCATAACTAAAGGGAGGACAACACTGTTTGTGTGCTCCTCACCTAATGAATTTCTTCCCAGATGCAATTACTCCTAATTCATCCTTGCGTAACTTACATATGAACACCAAAGTATCTCTCATATTGACAAATTCCATCACATTAATAAAGACAGACTAAAACTGCCCCCACCAAAACTGCTTCTCAGAAATGTTCGGGTAAGAAGCACAGGCACTTCTAAGAAGGTGATGTGTCCACGTCAAACGCCATCTCGTGTCCCACTTGTCGGACACTCTTCCAATATGTGTCGGCCATGTGTCCAAAGGTGTCCTATTATTTTGTCATTTTTTTGGAATTGGATACGCATGTCCATCAATTGGACACCCGTTTCCATCACTTATACGTATGAAACACATAATTTTAAAGAAAATAACTTGGAATCTAACAGTAATATAATTTTATTCCTAATTTTGATGTTTAAAGTATGACATGCATGATCTTAATTTTAATTCGTGCTATCATGCAATTTTTTATTATCTTTGAGTAAAATATTTCTATATATAACATATAACAAAATGCATAAAATATATAATTGTTCCGTGTCCTTGCCATGTGGTGTCCTACATTTTTTAAAAATTACCGTATCAGCATGTCTGCGTTATGCTTCTTAGACGTTAGGGCACTGGCTTTATATACTAGGATAGATGACCTATTATATATAATATTAGAGGTACTACAAATTCAAGATCAAAATGACGGGTACAATAGTTCACTCCCTTGCTAAGTAAACAAACTTCCACATCTCTCAGTTTATATATCCAAATCACATGTACAGTACATGGACTCCACCATCAAAGGGAGCAACAGATTATCTAGTACATTATTAGGTTACTTACATTAACACAAATCTAAAGAGATGCACAACTTCCTGGACATAACACAGTGTAGAGACATACCTGTGGATGGACCATTGATCCACCAGCTGCCAAGGAATAGGCCGTACTCCCAGATGTTGTGGACAAGATCAAACCATCCCCCTGAACACAAGTGACAAAGGAGTTGTCGCAATAGCATTCCAAATTTGTAAGGAACGATGAAATTCCACGGTCAATTGTGACCTCATTTAACACAAGTATAGGTTCTTCAGTCTCATATTCGTTTTTAGCTGCGTCTCGAATAATGTGACACTGCAACCGATGTCGTAATGTGATGCTAATGGGGCCCAGAAAGATTGAATCCAGACATTCTCTGTAATGTTCACTATCTGAATAACATTAAGGATCACTTTGGATCACAAAAGTACACTGCAGAAACAAAAGCAAGTTTTCCAGGGTGTAGTTTCAGAATATAATTCGTCTAAAAAGTAATGATCCCTTTAGGGCAAAGCTTTCTAGCACACCACCAAATGCAACCAGAGCGATGAGTGGGTCTGGGGTTCATTTGTTACTGAAGTTGAATCATAATATACAGAAAAGAACACCCACTAGACAAAGATATAGGATACGGAATGGAGTCATAAAGCCCAAAGAACCTAAAGAAAATGGGACAACAGGAGGAACTGATCCTTTGAACATTGATGCTGCCTGCATATAAAAAGCAGATTGTAACTGCTAAAATAGGTTTAAGTTTAAAAAAATAATAATGGAAACAAGATAAAAACAAAGATGAAAAGAATAAAAAAGAAGGATCAAATTTCAATCAACAAAGAAAAAGATTTAACTTGATTAATTTACACTTCTATGGTGACTGAGATTTAAGTATAACAATACATTAGCCAATGGTAATGGCAATGAAAAGGAGTAAGTGTTAACTAGCATAATCAAAGTAATTTCTTACCATTGGATCATTTTTCCGAAAATTAATTTGCCACGGAAGAGAGATTTTAGTGCTTTGCCTCTTTTTTTTTCTTCTTTATAGCTATGTCATGTGGTTGGGAAGTTTCACTGGTTATCACATTAGATTGAGAAATAGACGAGGTTATAATACCAGAACGACCCTTATGGACTACTATGCCATAGTAGCAACAATTTTAGAACATTCTTGTCCATAAATTATCTTAATTCTAAAACAGTTGAAGATCCTACTTTTTCGGTTCCTTTAGCATTGTTGTCCTCCTTCAATGGCTTGGAATCTTTTTTCTAAGCTTATATACTATACCGAAGTCTTGTGGGTTGAGAACAACATTACATTGTGTGAATTTATAGTCAATACATGCTAAATTTGGTCTTACACGTTAGTTGTTAGATTATTTTGCTTACTTAACAAACAACACTCTAGGTCGTCATGTATAATGACAAACTGCCAAGGCATGGTGGTTGAAGGTAATATGAATGTATAATGTCAATCACCTTATCAATGGGTAAGTGGAAAACTATAAGAACATATAATTGACTATATTGCAGTTCCTATTTGGTCAATTTTAATTGCTTTTGTGGTCATAGAGTAGTTTAAAGACAACAAGAGGATATATGGAATACTTGATGCGGAATAAAACTCAATGTTCAGATCGTCGTTGCTTTCTTTATGAGCCCTACCCGTAACACGACACCTAAACGAATCTGAATGTTGTGGAATGGCTTTCTCGTCAAATAAAGAGGCTATAGAAGTCGTCTACATAATATACATGCTCCAAATTCAAAGGCTCTACAAAGGTGGCCATAGAGAGAACTAGAGAGAGAGAAAGAGCAATATAGAAAGAGTGCTATATGAGAATATGTTGTGTCTTCTCTAGTACTATATGTGTATGTTATATAAACACACAATGATAAAGATAAGGCTCATTTATCTTAATCTCATAGTAGTCTAAATCCACTAGGACTATCTCCTTATCACCATACTTCGTAGGTTATATTTAGATATTATTTACATGTTTTCATATGGACATACCATGGGCCCATGCAATATCTCCCACTCAAATACAATAGGCATCCATAATCTCATCCAATAAATCTCTCATCATGTTCACCTCCCCAACAAGAAAATAGAACATGCAACCTGACAAGAAAGGTACCAATGAGGATTGTTATAGTTAGTCACCTTCTAACTAATGTAACACTACAACTTAATCATCTCGTGTATACCCTTAACATCCAATCACACCATATCCTCCACCTTTAAACCCTTCTATAACTCATACAAGACCATGCAAGACCTATCAATGATTTGTGCTCATGATTATACAAAAAACTTACACCGACACAATCGCTTAGGCTATGAGCAACAAATTATTAGTGTGATGTCAAATGATCTTAAACACTCATGTCAATCCATCTAAACTTGAATGCTTTCCTAGACATGCTCTGCTAAACTGTATTCCCCGTGACCCTTGGATAACATGCTAAAGTAGCATCATCAAGCCTCAAGTTCATGACATATTTCTAAGTCCCACATGGTAAAAACTTGGACTAGAAGTCCATAAGGCTCACACAGTAACAAAGCAGGGATCCATTGTCACTCTCCCAAAATGGGTTGACTTACTGCACATATAGTATGATTATGTATGGTGGCACTCCCACTTGGGGGTATGCCATACTCAATCACCATACTTGTCTATGTGAGAGGGCCAATCAATAGCTTGGGCACATCAACGCTGTGTGTGCTAACTCATATACCATAACCATAACAATATGATAAACAGCAAACGATAATCACATGCAAATTGGCAATGTTATCCCAATCACAACATAAGTAGACGTAAACACGAGTGATTAATTGAAAAACATAATAATTACTATCTATGCAGTCCTAGACTCCATGCATAAGCCCTGCTCCTCAAGCAACATGCTTAGCCAAGGAATCTATAACCATGGGACTCGTAGGCAAAATGGTTCAAGATCCCTACTTATATGCACAAGTACAATACTGATGCTATTATAATTGATGACTGATATTCACTCATCAAAATAGCCACCTCAATAGGGCAATTGATAAGGTAATAAAATTAGTTGTTGCTTCAACTAGCGCAACTGTTACCATTTGGGTGCAAATAACAATTATAGAATATATAAATTGTGGCCTCTTTAAGATAACACACTATTCTATAAACTGCATCTAATGACCAAGACAATGACCTAATAATTTTCTACTGACCAATCTAGACTTATGGCACCCATCGGACGGAGTACACACCACAGCATTCTCTAGGCTCCTAACAAGTCTAGAATAGGGAACTTAAGGCGAGCACACACTATAGCATACTCTAAACTCTCACTACTCAAGAATAGATAACTCATACCATTTGATTCCACTATATAAGAGTCTTTTAGAATTCTTTTCAAGGTTAAGGCTTTCGCCTTTCGTGGTAAAAGTGCCAATAGGTTTGTAACTCTAGATCTAAGGATCTCAAAACTGAGCATGTAACTTACACCGCCTATCAAAACAAAGTATAGACCTCATTAGTGGCGACAAATCAACTCCTTATCATTTTTAGCTCATAACGTGTTGTGATAAACCAAAACTGGATAAAGAAAGTACCCTTGGAGCACAACTATAGCTAGAATAAAGCGAAGTGAGTCAAATCTCCCTGGTAGTGAGGAGCTTTCCTCGTAATTTACACGCATATTAAGGATGTAACTCTTCACTATTAGGCAAGCCTTTATACTTCTCAAATAAACCATCCACCTTGTGCATGACTTATAGAATCCAAGAATTCCAAATAGTCTTGCACCGCTACAAAAAGTCAACCAAGTCCTAGAAAAGAATAATCCTCTTAGACTCCATCTCAACACATACATCATGAATCCACTCATTACTGGCAAGGGATAATAGAGCCTTTGGAACTAACTTAGGCTTAATATCATTTTGCAGAGCAATCATAAAACTTCCTTGTCACTCATAAAATGATGAAGAAAATTTCAACACCTAGTCCCATGCAACTAAGAGTATAGAATCCACATATAATGAGAAGTAATCCACTAGTAGGGAAGTCGCTCCCATTGTCCCCAAGAGATTGAAGAATTCATCCTCATTCTCAATTAGGTTACAAGATGCGCCTTCCTTAGGATTCTTTGTTAGAACTCAAATACCTACTCACCTCACCTCCGCTTGACAAATCCTCAACTAGGATGTCTGCATCATGTGACTCAAGTTTTAGTCATCTAAATTCCATGATGTTGCTCATATATCAACACACTACCCTTAGAGCTTTTAGGAAGTATGTATATATCACCTACAAAGTGATAAGGTAATAAGGAGACAGCCCTGGTGGATTTAGATTCCTACAAGATAGAGACAAGTGGGCCCCATCTTTATCATTGTGTGAATATATGTTATACACATATCATATCACAGAAGATACAATGTTGTATCTCATATAGCACTCTATCTATATTGCTTTCTCTTTAGTTCTCTCAAAGCCACTGTCATAGAGCCTTTGGATTTGGAACGTTTATATTATGGAGACAACTTCTGTGGCCGCTCTACTTGGTGAGTAAGCCATTCCACAGCATTTAAATTCGTTCATGGTGTTTGTCTTACGTGTAGAGCTTGTAAAGCAAGCAACGATGATTCGAACATTGAGTTGTATTTCGCATCAGGTATTGATATACCCTTTTGTTGACTTATATTGGTATCAGAGCTACATTAAGATTGTTTTCGCCCATTAAGTAGAAACCAATGACTAAAAATGTGTCCTACATTGCCTTAAAATTTTCGTAACCATCCCAAAATATGTCTTTAGATAAGAGCCTCAAACCAATGAAGATTGAAACCAAACATCCAAATCTAGAGTTTGTTAGCCTACTAAAAGAATTGGAAGCTTCAATACCCAATATGCATTAAGTATTATGTGCCTCTCTTGATACCATGAGCAAGACCTCCATCCGGACTTCTAAACCAAGGCATACACCTCAGAAAGGTGCGCCCCTACCATAATGAGATATAAAGAGGAATTGATTCAAACCGTAGCTTAAAATAAGAAGAGGTAAGCCAACAACAAATAAAAATAAAAAGGAAAACCTCAGTTATTTTATTAAACATAAGAGACAAAAGGGCAAAGATCAACAATTGCCCATGGAGATTTGCACAACTGTTCTAATTAGGGAAACCAACTATGTTATAGGTTGTTTTGCTAATAATTCAAGCGCAGAAAGAAATTTCGCTCATGGCTTATTTGAATAACTCATTTGCATTGGATGGTGTTTTATGAAATATTAATTATACATGCTTTTCCATTTATAAGCAGAAACTATGTCCGCATGGTTCAAGGCTTGTCCACGAATGATGTTTGCTTTATTCGTTAAAAACCAATAAGATGTTACAATGAATTATCAATACTAAATGTTTGTTGCTCTAGTGCCCAAACTAAGTCCTATTTACACAAACAATAATACCATAAAAAAATCAATGAATAACCAAATAAATAGAACCCATGAGCCTCTAGTACAACTCAAGCCGCAAGATATGAAATTTTAAATATACTATTCACTAAAGAAAGTATTGATAAAGAAAATTAATCTAGTAGTAACCTAAGCAAAACATGAAATAGGCTTCAACTCAAACTAGAGCCTGATTATGTAAGGTCCCAAGGATACTCCAGGAATTGAACCCATTCTTTATAGTTTTATCTTTTTCTAAATCCACTCTCTTGAACCTCACCTTCATTGTAACAGACCCATAACACAATGAAATACACACGTATAGGGCTTGATTTTGGTGTAACAATTTTCAGTTTTGATAAGTTAAGAATGTAAATATGGATTAAAGAAGTCATCTTAAAGGAGGCACAGCCCTGTACAAAATTAAGAGTATGAACCTTAGCCTATATATCTACTGGCATATACATACTTTCCAAAAGTCAACAAAAGAAGACATGCAAAAATTCACTTTTCCTAACATCCAAAAAAACAGAAATGAGAAAGATTCCCTTAAGATTATGAACAGAGGACTCGACTCCTCAAAGGCCCTGCGATTCCTCTTGTGCCAAATACACCACAACATACAAAGTGGGATGACTTTCCAAATGCGCTTCTCCCTTTTCCCTGGACAATTGAATTGGTTGTGACATGTTGATGCCACCATACCCAAACCCTGCACTAGAGCAAGGTGCCTTGAATTAAACCTAATTAATCCTAGGGACTTGAACTTTAATAAGTCTCAAGTTGCAATAGACAAAATTGCACCCCGTGAAGAGACTTTAAACATTAGAGCTTTGTGACACTTGTTTGACCCTACCCCAGCAGTCAAAAAAAAATACCTATCCAATCGGTTTCAACTTATAATCCATTACTTGTTTATTTTTTTGTTTAAATTATTTCTAACCTCATGGGTAGTTCTCTTTTAGCATATTCAAAAGTGAACAGAACTCAGGGGCAAAAGAGATTGCGTGGTCGTTGGATGCTTTTGTGCTTGCACCAACCGATTTTTCATATTGTTTTTTTTTTTTTAGGGTTTCCTTCTTTCAGCACAGAAATCAACAGACTGTAAACACATTTTTTACATGTAAACCGATTTTTTACATTGTTTTTGGATGCTTTATGACAAGGAAGGCAGGGCCACGTTGGAGGGGCTCTGGCTCTCTCTCTATCTCTATCACGTGCGAATGCTTTCTGTTCTTTCTTCATCCCTTTCTCTTCTCTCTGCATCTCTTCTCTGTCATCTCTTATTCTTAGATCCTCTCCGTCTTTCTTTCTTTCTTGGTTCTTCTCTTTCTTCTTTATCTTCCAGTGTATATGCATGCCTGTGTATTCTCTTTCTACTCATATTCATTCTTCTCTCTTTCATCTCTTCCGTAGCTATTTTGTGACACTTAAAAAACAAGCCAGAATATTACTTTTCCCATCAGATTCTTAGCTAAGAGAAACAATTCGATGTCCAAAAGATTTGGAAGGTATTTTCCCTCTTTGTTAGATTCTCTAATAGTCTTTCTTTTGTTGTTTCTCATTAAACTGGCAAGACAAGTCTTTCTTCTGTTGTTTCTCATTTAACTGGCAACAGAAGATATCTTCTTCTTTGTAGCTTCTCTTTATACCAATAAATTCGATCTCATAAAAAATGAAAAATTAAAATTAGAAAGATCAAAACGAATAAACTAATTTTCGTTAAGAACTATTAGTCACAAACAAATAGCACAAATATACTTTGTTCTAAACATCTGATTCTACTGCTAACAAGAATACAGCGAGTGTAATGAAATTAGATTATATTCCTCCGGATGATATGACTTAATAATGCTGCAATGTTCTGATATATTCTGATTTCATTTTGAATACCATTCCCCCCCCCCCCCCCCCCCCCCGGCCCAAAAAAAAAAAAAAAAAAAAAAAAAGAAAAGAAAGACAAAATAGTGAAATACAATACACATACCCAAAGGACAGTTCCATCCCCACCAAGAGTTACAACGAGGTCAACTTTCGTGTGCAGGAGCAGAATTTCCTTGTCTGTTAAAGCATAAATAAATCAGAAAGATTTATCACATGGTTACTAATCAAAATTAGGCAATGTAACAGAACAGAGACACAAAAGATTCTCATGCAACACTGCACAAAACAATAATCACTTTGAGTTGGTGACTAAACGATATAGCAATTTATAAACTCAAGACAGGTGTTACCCTACCAATGCTGATTTGTTTCTGGGCAGCAGTCAAAAAACAAAGCAAGAAAAAATAAATAGCAACTGAGCACTACTGAGAAGTGAGAAGCAGCAGCTACCTCTACCTTACACACCCCTAGTTGTTATTAGGTATCCTAGCTAAGGATTGCTTCCACCTCTAAGAAGTTAACGGAGAGAGCACATGATTTTCTCTCATCTCTATGGCTCCTCTTGTTTCACTGGAGAATAGGGGGTAAATAAATAAATTCTAGGAAAATAACAAATTTTGATTGATTGTTTTAAATGAAAATCTGAAATTTAAGAAAAAAATTTCCAAGAAAGTAGGAAAGTTTTGGAAAAAACATCCTGGATTTTGATACGGAAGTGGTTTTCTGTAATCAAAAGCATCTACGAATTTAGGACACATGTTTAAAAAGGAAGAGCCCAAATCTCTATCAATCTCTCCCTCTCTCTCAATGTCCTTAATTGTTATGATTCTCCTTCATAAGGAGTCCAGATCTCTCTCAATCTCCCCTTCTCTCACTTAATGTTTGCATCAGCAATGTGATTTTATAAAGTTAAGTAAATATTATTTTACTCTAACATTTTGTTTAAACAACTAGGCATAAAATAATTTCTCAACAAAAAAATTGTATCTCCTACCAAACAAGTGGAAAATCAGGAAAAATAAATTTATTACTGCCAAGTGTTTTCCAAGAAAAAGTTTTCTTCTAGGGATTTATGTCTTGGTGAAACAAACGAGCCTATCAGAAGAATGAATTGTGTTTCTTCCTGATGTTATAATCCGAATACAGCTTGAATAAATTTCAACAGACGTGAGAAAAAATGGAAATCCAATGAGACAGGTTATAAGTCCCTTAATATGCAAAGATTTGCCATACGCAATACCAAGGAAGCAACCTTATTAAGCTCAAAATGTATGACGCAAAAGAGGAGTTTAAATTAGCATTGAAAAACAATGAAAAAGTGATCATATGGTTATCCAAAATCAGGATTTGCCAAAACTCACCATCTTGCCAGGTTTGTACAA
This sequence comes from Euryodendron excelsum, assembly GCA_033060915.1. Lineage (NCBI taxonomy): Eukaryota > Viridiplantae > Streptophyta > Magnoliopsida > Ericales > Pentaphylacaceae > Euryodendron > Euryodendron excelsum. The sequence continues at coordinate 45,784,848 of CM065380.1, read as the reverse complement.
AGTTGTAGTACAATGACTCTGTTAGAAGTTCTACTCTCACTCGTGGTTCCACAAAAATGTTCAACTTTTTCTGCTCTTTCAACCATCTGGGAATGAAATGAGAGGAATGAGGCATCTCATAATATCTGACCGAAGATTCATCTGATCCAGCCACAAAGGTAAGAAAACCATAAAGAAATCAAAATAAATGTCATATACTGTAAGCTCCAACCAATTTCAAACAATACCAGAAAGGGAGATGATATGACATGAAAAATAAAAGCAACATAGATCTAGAAACACTCATGATGCATAAATTGCATAGCAAGCAAAAAAATATTCCAGAATGTACTTTATGTTATCATACACAACTTTAGTGTCAAAAAGTTCAAGTTGAATGACTAAAAACCTTATAGCCTTCAACCGTAATGCTTCTTTTGGTAGGAGGGATGCTAAGTTGAGAGAGAGGAGAAAGTATGAAAGTAAACAAATGTAAAGGGAGGCAAAGGAAGACATTTTTCACTTGGACCTGGTTGAGCAGGAAGGAAAGAAAACAAGAATATCTCCTACTCGTTTTAATTTGTACCCTTGTACATTACCTCAATCTAAAGGGGGAAATGTGAAACCAAACCCCCTCCATGGGTTTCCTTCACTCCTCCTTAATTTGTGCCATTTGTTTGACAGATTTTTCCCAGTGGGCCTGCAAGGATTTACTTACTCCATCCACTTCTCCTTCCCATTTCCCTTTTTTCCATGATAGTCCAAATTTATAAAAGACCTCCATCCCATCTTACCCCTTCCCCCAACCCCCTCCCCAGGTTTTCTCGTCCTTCATCCCACTCCTCTCTCATACATAACAAGTTGCAAATGATTGTATGGTCAAAAAGTCCCTAATACTTGACATGGATATAAATAGCTATAATCCTAAGAGCTATCAACCCAGGCTCGAATGATGAAATAGAGGGTTTGATATCAAATTAATAGACATATGTCATTACATGTAATTCAAGACAATCGAACACAAAAAGCATGAAATCAGAACTTGGAAATGGGCCTGGAATTTGGCGGGCCAGAATTCAAACTAGGGTGCTTAATTCCACTTACAGCATTTGGAAGGTTTAAAAGATTAATACCTGTTGGAATTAGTTTGTACCACATCGGTTATGAAAGGAACTTGACTTCTCTCCCCTTCTATAAATAAAAGCTTAACCATTGTAATTATATTATCCCATTATCTCTCTTGTAATCTTTTCTTTGCTTTATAATGCATTGTGATTACACATGATTCATGTTATTTTACATGGTATTAGAGTATTCTATGCTCCCCTTCTTTAACTATTTCTACATAGTATCAGAGCCAAAAAAAAATATATTCTGTAAATGCCCTTCAAGGGAGGGATCTTCCACATCAGAACTCCTACGTTGTTTTTCACCGTCATTCTGGCCGTTCTCTCATGTCTTTCCAGCCATTCTTTGACTTCCCTCTGGCTGTTCTCCGGTGTCATTTCAGCGTCCCTTCTGTTGACAAATTAAGACCGAAGCCCATGATGGTGCTCAGAAAATTAAGGTTGTAGCAGCAAATGAAGACCGACAGCCCATGAGGCAACTCAGCAAATTAAGACCGACAGCCCAAGACGTTGCTCGACAAATTCAGTAAGACCGACAGCTCGGCAAATTAAGACCGACAGCCCACGAGGCTGCTCGGCAAATTTAATAAGACTGAAAGCAAACAAGGCTGCTCGGAAAATTCAGTAAGACCGACGGCCCACGAGGCTTCTCAGCACCTATCCTCCATAGTCAAGCTTAAGACTATCAATGGCCCTACACCTATCCTCCATAGTCAAGCTTGGCTTAGTTGATATTTAAGGCCAAGCTTGAGGGGGAGTGTTGGAATTAGTTTGCCCCACATCGGTTATGAAAAGGAACTTGACTTCTCTCCCCTTCTATAAATGAAGGCTTAACCATTGTAATTATATTATCCCATTATCTCTCTTGTAATCATTTCTTTGCTTTATAATTCATTGTGATTACACATGATTCATGTTTTTCTACATGATATCAGAGCTGCCCTTCTTTAGTTATTTCTACTATAATCATAATTCCGGATGATCATCAACAACTTCAACATATCCTATAATATGCAAGTCCAAAACCTTGAGGGCTCAATCAAAAACCTAAAAAATCCACAGGCCGGCATTCTTCAGACCATAACCATGAGGTAAAACGCTCATGTCCCTCACCATCTCAAGTTCCTCTCTCATGGTCTGCATATGTGTAGTGCTAAGGAAGCCTAAGCTCTGACTAACACTTCTCACTCTCCATCCATTATTGTGCATGGGTTTCCCTTTTTTCTTTCTTTCCTTTTTTTTCCCTTTAAAATTTTCTTTTAGAAAATGATGTTGAACAACTACTATATTGGCAGGTGTTGACTCGTTCAAAAAATTCAATCAAACTATGGTTCAATTGATTTAGGTCCATCATGTAAGGAATTATTAGAGTTTCTTGGCATAGTTGAGAATTCAAAGAATATGGCATCACCTCTCTCCCTCAACAGACTACTCTCTCTCTGTTACTCCCTTCTCCCTTCTCTTCTTCTCCTCCTCTCATTCTTTGCTTCTTTCCCCCACTGGTTCTCACCAATTTTGGTATCATCTCGTAAGAACCTTTGATTAAGAACCTTCTCAATGTTGAAGCTATACAAAACTCAAGGTCAAATTTTCTCCAACAACAGCGTACTGATGAAGCCAAGTTGGTATGCGACTTGCACCAAGATAATGTTGATTGCTTTTTTTAGGTTATTGTATTATTAGGAGTATTTTAGATAATGTTGTTGTATTTTCTTACTTTTAGGACTTTTTAGTGGCTTTAGTGATAGGATTTATGTTCTATTAGGTATCCGTGTTGGGTAGAAAGAGTTTTACAAGATTTTGGTTTATTAAAGTTTTCTTAAGCCTGTAAATAAGCTATATTGTTGTGAAACGAATTTAGCTTTAACAAATATTAATAAAATTCAGATTTGATTGATAGATCTTGCTCCCTCTTTTTCTTCTTCTTTTTCTGTCCTCCTCTCTCATCTCTTCCTCTTCTCTGATATCTATTTTCTCTGTAATCTATTATTCCAATCTAGTCTGTCTCTATCGGTACTTCCCGCATCTCTCTCTCTCTCTCTCTCTCTCTCTCTCTCTCTCGCAGCCCATATCTTCTCTTTCTTCTCATTCCTATAATCTATGACTACAAAACCAGCATATTTATTGGCCCATCACATGTTTGAAGAAAATCTCACGAGAGCCAGGTTACATCACCCTCTCCTATCATGCTAAATTACCTCAATCTACGTGCTTCAAAGTAATGCACATGTTCTTGTCTTTTTTCCTTAATGGTGTTGTTTATAAGGATGTCGTTCTGGATACTTGTTAGTTGTGGAATTTCTGACTAATTAATCTATTTTGATATACAGATCTACAGTTGTTCAGTTTAGATCATGAATTTTGCTGGTAAAAACAGGTTGCAAATTGGTTCTTATTCTAGCACAGAATCTCAAAAATTAAATTCACTCAACTCTACTGACATTTTCATCCAAACAAGTAAATTCTAATATTAGCTCAAATCCAATTCTTCAGAATTGGGATTGAATAATGTAGGTACAAGTGTCCAGCTCTGCTCTGTAAGAAGACACTCCAGCAATTCACCACTCCTTCTCCTATGCTTGGCTCCACATGGCAGCTCATCGAGGCGACGTGTGTACCAAGACAGCTCATTCACCGAGGATAGCGCGAAGAGCGCCTCCTCCGAGATAAGACATCCAGAGTCCCTCACCTACAAGTGACCTCGGGACACCTCCTCTGCGTCATGACTTCGCGCTCGGCACCTCCTGGCTCGGCCATGGAATCTCGCCGCCGAGCACATCTCCATACTTAGCATAATTCTCCATGACTTATTCTCCATAACCTAGGTTGGGAACAGGACCTAGGGACCTCCGCGCGAGATCACCAGGAGACAAGTGGATTGGAGGTTAGAGTTGAGGGCTCGTCGAGGGGTCCTGCCCCTCCGGCCGGTCTTAGAGAGAGATGGATCTCCAAGCAAACGACAAAGCGTATTTAATGCCTGAACGTCTGAATCACTGAATCACTGTTTTTACACAGGTACAGAGTTGACATTCAGAACGTCGGTCTTCGAGGAGCTCCAGACTGAGGAGCCAATCAACGAAAGGCTCCGTCTCAGGTCTGAGTAGCCAATCACCATAAACCTCGACAACTGAATGGCCAATCATGAAGTACTTCCCTCACCTATATAAAGGGAATCTTCATTTTCCATTGACAAGACATTCAAGACATTCATTGCACATTGAATGCTCACCACCAACCTCTCCAAAATCTCTTCAAGCTCTTTGGGACACTGCCACTCGCTCTCTTCCTAGGACCGCCTCAACTCTCTCTCCTCCACCTCCGGTGGTCCTCCGCCTAGACAGCGCCTAACGTTAACTTCCCGGAGAGTCACCCTCTACAGGTTCGACCACTCACCTCCCACTATACCACACACAGAAATAATAATTCACATTTTCTAAAACCAGTTTCAGATTTCAAGTCAGGCATAGACTAGAAAATAGTTCTTCACATCTTCCTAGTTAATAAGGTTCTACTTTCAAGTGAAAGAACACAAGCACAAAATGAAAATGCTATCATGGTTAGATAAGAAATGAGCACAAGAAGCTAGAGGTGGCACAACTGAGACAAGGAGGGAGAGTCATCTAGGATGGACAGGCCATGTGGGACAAATTTAAATGTTCCGTCAGTGTGGAGGAGTTATGTTTAGTGAAAGATAATGTAGCTTATGCCAATAAATTGGGATTACAGCATTGTTAGGTCAAGAAGACAAGAATGGCAGTGCATTTGCATTATGCAAAAATCAAGAGCTGAAGTGAAGGTCTCTGCCAAAAATTATTAGAAGTCTTTAAGAATGAAAACAGGGGGCAAAAAAAAACACAAAAAGAAGAAGACAAAGGACTGAGGGTCTTTGTTTTTTTCTTTTTCTTTTTCCATTTTCAAGTGGAAACTTTTTAAACCTTGTAGGAATATACAGCACTAACCCAATACCCCTCATAGATTCTGCTTTTGCAATTATGTCATACTCCAGAGAAAGCCTGCTAGGTAATCAGTGGCCCCAAAAACTTAACCAACAAGAAAATGGAACTCTCGTGCCCACCCACACATATTATCCATGGAGAGATAAACAAACAAGACTCAAACAAAACAAGCTACGAAAGACAGAGAAAGAAGTCAACCCATCAAACTTCATGGGCAAAGAATACACGTCCAATAGAGTTTAGGGCACCAAATAATTCTATCAATGCAAATTTGACTACAAAAGCCCATCCCAAAGAAGTGAATAATCATTAGTTTTGGCAGGTAACATGATGCAGCTCAACCCAGACCAACCCCTCAAAGATCTGATACCATGTTAGATAACAAAGTGACCTAAAAGCATAAGGGGTTATGGAATGGTCTAAATGATATATATCAAACTCTAGCACAGGATAAAGCAATCAACTAGCCACCATGGCAATAATACCAAAACCTTGCAAAAACTGTGGCACAATAGCAAAGATGTATTTAGAAGTTACTCCACCATTAATACAGTGTTGTGAAATTTTGAAAGGCTCAACTAAAGCATAATTGTGAGGCAACTTGTGGAAAATTTTGATTTCAAAACTGCAGAATAGGAAAACTAAGGATACGTTAAGGTCCATACCTGACCATTTCTGCACATAGAATACGAACAGAGTTTGAATTTGGTTTAGTCAAAATAAGCACAGTCTGTGGCTGAGATTCCCACTTCAAAGATATCTGAAATTGGAAATGAATGTTCAATTAAGCACTAGAAGATAGGCAGCTGTGAAATGACAAACAAAGTTGAGAACCATAAAACGGTGCAATGCACATATTTATCAAGAGAAATAATTTATAGAGTACTGCAATGTAAACTTTAAGGCATATGCCATTGAAATGACTCAAATTAGCAGGATATCAGAATGTGATATACAGGCAGCAGCAATTATACCTGCTTACTGCTACGCTCTGCAGTAGTTATATTTCCCATGTCAAAAGAGACGATGTCATGTTTTCGCTGATCACTGTACTCACCTTTGTAACACCATGATAATTTAAATGATGCCTGTATCAGAAAGCAAAGTTCCGATAAGATTTCAATCTGGGCGCCTAATTACCCAAAAAATTCAAAAGATTTTGGTTTAGTACTAATAATTCCATAAAAAGATTCATTCTCTTCATACTCTTCATGAAAAACTAGTTTTAGACGTACCTCTTTAGATCTATTGTTTAACGACAACGATTTTAAATAAAAACTTAATATAATTTCTTCGGTCATATTTTCAAAGTTTTATGTAATTTAACTAACCCATATATGCTTATAGTAAATTAAATATTAGTATACTTAACTGAATTATCTATCTAAAAATAATATAATTTTTTATGAAATATATAAATCACATAAATGTAATCATTCTAAAAATGAAAATTAATTATTTGCATAAAGACAGTAATGAAAAAGAAGGTTGATTACTAGTAACTGTAGATACAATATTTTTAGTAGAGTAAAAAAATTATCAATTACTCATATATTTGCAATCATAACTTAAATAATTGACACGATTTATTTTAAGTATCAAGAAAGTGTTTATAAAATATTGGAAGTTGTGAAAAATATGAGCCCCCACTTTGTACAGCCAAATGATGCATGTTTAACATGTGTCTTAGTATTTGTCAAACTAAAAAAAATAAATGTATTTGAGGTAATAGGTGAGGAAATTAGAAAAATAGTCAATTGACTTTTAGAACTCTTGTTAAATATAGATACAATCTTCATTTTTTCTAATGCATGTATTTAAAGTAATAGTTGAAAATTTAAGAAAATAGTTAATTGATTTTTACAACTTTTAATAGAAAATGATGCATTTTATTTTAGAATGAATTTTAAAAGGTCAAAAGAAGTAATATCTTTCGAGAATTACTTGTTGAGTTGCGCAAGGAAGTGAACCTAGATAAATTAAAAACAGCGGATAAAAAAAGAGCCATCCACAAGATTTATTTTTTTAATTTTAAGGTCTTATTTTGTTGTTGTGATTTAACCTGTTGTTTTTGTAAGTGTTGTTTGTATAGGCAGATGACCTAGATAAATTAGAAAACAAAGGTATAAAAAAAAAGGCACTCAAAGTATGCCACTTGTCACAATCACAGCGACAATGGCCAATGCACAATGTATGTTTTTTAATCTTTTGGTCTTATATTTCGTTGTAGTGATTTTACATATAAAATAAATATAATAATATTTATTTAACATTTTATTTCGTTTATTTTACGTAATTTAATTGTGTATTCATCTAACTATTTATGTTTAACTCATCTAACCATTTATGTAAACTAATTGTATATTCATCTAACAATTTGTATTCAATTGTTTATTTCATGAAAATAAATGAGTATATTAATAATAATTCTTCTTTAATCTATGCATGTATATGTAGTAATCTATATACATACATGAATGTAGTGCATGTTCATGCATATAACATACATGAACCAAAACAAATACAATGAATCTTATATTCATGTATTAATCAATATATGTATATGAACTTAAAATACATATACTTACGGAAATATAAACATACATGCATTAAAACTATGAACTAAAATCTATAAATAAATGAACCAAAAAAAAATGCAATATGCCACAAACACAATAAATACATTAAGTAAATAAGTACATTGAATAATAAGTAATCAATCCAAAAAAATAAGTATATGCACTAACTAAAGAAACAACGAAACAATTAAATACATGTATAGTGAACTAAAGAGACAAACCAAACAATTATTTTTTTTTTTTTTTAAACAACACTTTAGAGTCACTCATAATGAGCCACTTGACGCAGTCACGGTGATAACAATCTCCTCTTCTATATTGCATATAGATAGGAGGTAGAGCCAATAAGAATTTCTTTTTCGATTCATCCCTAGAGTTGAAAAAAATATTGAAGAGGCCCATTCAACAATAAGAAAATGACATCGTGATTTGGATTGGATCAAGTTAAATAATGAAAGTTCCTCGCAACCCTTTTTTGAGATTCTATATGTATATGCTCATGGAAAGGCAAGCAAAAGAAACTATATAATGTTAAAAACAACAACAACCAGAACAAGCTATCCAAAAGCTCAATAAGACCATAGACTGTCCATAAAATCTGTATTTCGGTGGAAGCAATAGTTCGAGTAACCTCGATTAATCGTACTAAAATTACCAAATTTTAATATAATTAATGAATTAAGTAATGCTCAGCTCATGTGGCCAGACACGCCACCTCCTCAATCAGTTGATAAGCAACCGTCACATCACACCTGGGATCGGGCTAACGTATGCAGTGCCTTAGCCCCAAACTCGCCTAGAGGCAAAGCTTCAAAGCATATCGAGTGCGGTCACCTGAGACCCCTCCCTTGGCAGCGGCAATGGACCCCCCATGGGACTCCCCCATGAAGCTCTAAAGGATCCTCCGTCTCACCCTTGGACACCTCTGCTGGTGCACCCTTCATCTCACTCCTGAGCATCACAGAGTACACTCTAGTTAAGAGGCAATCTCCAATACTTGGGTCTTGAGCAGAACCTATGGAGTCACCCCATGCAGGACCAACAGGGATTTGTAGTTTGGAGGTTAGGGTTAATAGGTTCATCAGGCTGCTGATCCTTTCCTCAGAGGGGCCTTCCCCTGACCTACCATGGTGAGAGAGAGATCTCTGCTTGCATTGAGATACGCCGAGACAAAGGTACTACGAGAGAGAAGACAAAAGGCATTTAAGGGCATTACTAGGTCAACTTTGCATCTTGAGCATATCTCACCTACCTCTGAGAATCCCGGATGCAAGGCTAAACCCCCTAAGGCTAAGCAGGACAAGCCATCACACCTGTTAGTGGCTGGCACTCCCTCCCACACCTCGTTGCCTACATAACGGGCCTCCTTCCCTTCAACCACCAGATGAGAGAAGACCATCAAGTCTATCAATTCAGAATTAACGCACTGAGAGATCGAGCAGATTTTCTCTGGTACACTGCTCTCTCTCTTTCTCTCTCTCTCTCTCTCTCTCTCTCTCTCTCTCTCTCGAGCTGCCATTAATCATCTCTCTTTAGCCTTCTACTTGGTTCGGTAATCCCTAAGTGACTATCATACTTTCTAGAAGGTAAATATTCACCCACCCTCTGAATAAAAATAAAACCACATGTAATGTCGAAATGCACTGCACTGTTATAAGTTTTTTTCTTTTTTTGATAGTGAATCAAAAGTATAGAAAAGAACGCCAAGAAGGGGGCAAAACCCTATATAACCATTAAAAACGAAGAGCAGCATTGCCTATATATCTATATGGATGTACAAATCCCCAAAAAATCCACAAAAGAAGATAACAGAAATGAGCAGACTCTGATATCCAAAAAAGTAATGAAATGAGAATCATTCGCATTGTGAAGTATTTAGCAGACACAAGAAATACCTTTCTCATAATCCTATTCTGAACCGCACCAAAATTAGACTCAGGTTCCCCATCTCGAAGAACCTCATGGGAACAAATTCCATGCTTCCCACAACACACCTCAGATTGCTCATTAGCTTGCTTCGACAGCACTAGTTGGTCTGCCGAGCTGTCTGCCCTCTCACAATGAAAATCACCATTACTCTCTCCAGATGACAACACTGTAATATATGCCAGAAAATCTCATGGTAAGAAGACAATTATTGAAAATTTAAAAAGTTGACGACAAAGTTCCATTGCAGACAGAAGCTGAATAAAAGAAACAGAACAAGTAGCATATCCACAACTAAGTCAAACAAGGGAAGGGGGTCAACGAAATATTAAAAAAATAATGTGTCTATGATGAATCAAGATGTTCATCTGTTGTTACACAGATTCTTCCCGGATAGATAGTGATAAGATGTAAACTGAGAAAAACATAGGGAAAAATGAAACTGATGGTATAGGAGTGCAAGATGCCAACTGAAAAATCCAAACAAAACCACAAACCAAATGAATGGACATTAACCTCTAACAAGTAATAACATTGTCCTGATCATTGTACCCATGGCAAACCATAAGCTGGGCAGCTGTAAAATCTAGACAAACAAAAATGCACACTTTTCTTCTCAACTCTCAAAAAATTAGATCCAAAACAAAAGTTTTGGCATCTTCTTCCTTCAGCATAGTTGAAACAGCAACGAATAAACAAATAACCAACTGACCTTCTACAAATCCAGGCTGATGGTTTAACAATTAACAAATATTAAATCCTCAATCCCTATAATTCACCAACATTAAATCCTATAACTAAAGTGACAAATTGCAAGCATCCTACATGGGAAAAAGGTCTGAACGGAAAATGGAATTCTAGAGAGGGTAATTTGAAACCTAAACAGGCATACAGGTGTTAGAAATGAACTCATCAAAATATTAAGCTGTTAGAGAGGCTGTAATTTGAATATTTTATACATTCACGTTGGCCAATGAGTGGCCAAAGCATGCATGTAAAATAACTGTCAGGCAGACGTTGAGATTTGAATATAGGACCTTCTTGCTCTAATGCCAATAACCAACATTACTAACTCATCTAAAAGCTTTTGGTAGAGATGATGTAACTTAAATATTTTATATACCGAATAATATGGACAGAATCGTCAGTAAGGAAACGTCAGAAATGTTTAACAACAGAAAATGTATTTGCATGGGGCAACTACCATTACACATCATAACATTGAAATCTTCCATTTACTAATGTTTCTCCCTAATTGTCAATACCAAGAGATGGTTGATTACCATAACTCTTGTGAAAGGTCACCGTCCTCGACCAAAAAAGTGTAGATAGTTCTAAGCAGGTGGTATGTCCGTGTTGGATACTAACACTTGTCGAACACTCCCAAACATGTATTGGACATGTTTCCAAATGTAGCGAATTATTTTTTTATTTTTTTAATAACTGAAAACACCTCGGACACTTGGGGAATATACGTATCCATTGCATGTACATGCATAAACATATTGCAAGTTTACAGAAAAATAATTTGGTATCCAATGATAAAATAGAAACAATTTGCATTTATACCTGTTAGTCCCTCCTTCATTAGACTTTTAATTTTAGGAATTTGTTTATGAATAGAGCTTTACAAAATATAGACCCTAGCAGTTTTGTTCACACTGCTTTTTTCAATGTGTAGAATGTGGGAAATAATTTCTAAAACATAAATATATTTACAATGTAAAAACATAAAGAAATAGTTATTATTTTCATACATGCATACAAAAATATATTTATTTATAGACCCATCCCTTCCATGTCATGACCAATATTTTTAAAATTTTCCACTCCACATCAGCATGTCCGTATCAAGTTATATCCATGTACCTTGACTGTTTCTGTGCTTTTTCGGTCCTCGGTGTATCTTCAACAATAGAAAAACATAAAGCATATCCTCCAGATTCAGAGGCTGATCACCCCAACATCAATCTGTCCTAGTTGTAATAATTTGACAAGTCTTCACCGTAAAAGTCCAAGAGGAAAGAATCTCAACTATTGAGGGTCACAGGACCTGAAAAAGGATAAACCTTGCAAGGACCCTATCACACAAAGTATGGCTTTCCTCTCCTATGTCATGGAGATGAGATGATCCAAAAAAATCAGTTCTGTCGTATCTATCTTATATAAAGCAGAATGCATATACTCTCATTTCCAAGAAATTTATAATAATGTTCCACGTAATTAATTTCATATGAGAAGTTTGTGTCTTAATTTAGCTGATAATAATCATCCGAACTTGCAAAGCCTGAACCCAACTACTCGGCTTCTACCGAAATCATTCCTCAGCCTTTTGCGTATCAACAACCATATCTCTACTAAAGGTAGGCCATCTTGTCTGTTCTCAAACCTTAAACCATGCATGTCTTTTTCACCTTCCTCTTGTCCTTGTCATGCCTTCAACTTCAACCATTCATGTCGTGTAACTTGTGCAGCCATTAACATTCATTTCCTTCTTGTCCTCCATAGGGCAAGTCCAGCAACCCATGAGACAGGTGTTTTTCTTACCTTACCATTCACCCATCTCAACATGCTCACTTTGACCACACTTGCTTTTGAAGACATGGTTCTATGACTGCTCAACATTCTATACCAAAGCATGACGAACCTTGGGCCATTTTCAACTTCCTTTTCTTTCCTAGAGTCCTAAGCCCCTCAAAAGAATTGTTGTTAGGAAGGTAGCCACTTAGAGCAAGACAAGTGCTGTGTGGGTAAATCACCTTCTCAAAAAAAAGTAAGGTATTCAAAGCAAACATGAATATGGAAATGCTTAACCAGAAATGGCTAAAGTTGACGGACATGAAGATAAAATGGAAAGATATAACTTGTCTAACAAAAGGGAAAAACTATAGTGGTTAAAACTATGAATACCAAAAGAGAGAACAATGATACGCATGAAACAATAAAACCCAGAAATGTGGTCAATAGAAGGTAATCATAGATGTGAAAAGAATGGGAGGCAGTAATGCATTGAATGAAAATACCAGGAAGGCATGGTCACAACAATTCAAGGGTTTTCCAAGGAAGGAAATTTTTTTTATTGAAAGCCTCAAAAATTGATGTCAAGAAAAATATCAAAGAAATTAAGGAAGTTTGGTGGACCACAAAGTTGAAGAATCAAAGAAGTGAAGATGAAATTTTAAAATTTTGCATAGAATGCATTGCAACAGCAAATACCTATTTAAAGAAATTAAGAACAGAAAGCGCGTTTCAGAAACAGACATATTCTTAAAGAACAATAGGTTTTGACCTCATCACACTGCCACTGTAATAGATATAAACAGGGAACAATATTTACATATTAAAAATACAATGATCAGATGCCCAATCATATAACAACCATCACAAAACAAATCCCTCAAGAATCTAAAGAAACAGCACAGCAGAGGTCGATATGACCCAAAAAAATTTATAAAAAAAAATTAGCATAAACTTTTTCTTTTTTTTTTTTTAGCAAATCTACCACAGAAAGGGTAATTTCATTGAAGTAATGAGTGCAACATAGGAGGGGACATAAAAGCTCAACTCCTGGAAGATTGTTCGAGAGAGATAAAGAAACTCAAAAGCCCAATTAAGATTGAACAAAAACCAAAAAGCTGAAAAACACAGGCCATGTGGTCTCATCAAGCCGAACTATCAGCCTTCTGGCTTCTTCAGAATATGATCAAATCAATTCAGAAGGTAATTTTGAATACTATCAAGAACATGATCAGGAAAAACAATCAAGAATCCAATTGAATTCTTTTTACCATAATCCCCAAGCATGTTGAGAGAAGAGCAAACACTGCAAAAGTTTAAAACCTTACATTAATGTTCACTTCAAGATAACCTCCCACAAAATTAGAAAGTATGTTCGAATTCTTTGCAAGAAGAATTACTTTTAAAATCCTCAAGAAGCCCTCCAACAGTTCATCTCTACAATCCCATCAAAACTTCTTGTCACTACCTACTCATCCACCACCAATAACGTCTGCATTGCCAAAGCTAGTTCTAACTTTATTAACTTGAATGTGATCTATTCCATTTCAAAAGCTTTGGAATCCCATCAGCTTTCCAAAAATAATTAGTTTGGAAATAGCCAAGGAGAAACTTGCTTTCTGAGAAAAAAAAAATTGCAGATTTCCCTAGTAGAAGCATCAACATGACCAATAACTGTAAGTTTGAGCAAGTACCTTCAGATACTCTCTGCTCCTTCCAAAAATCACAACAAACAAGACATCGAAGAATTATTCTTATAATTCCCATTGCATTATCTGGAGAAGCTTGAGCCCAACAATTTTGAAGCTTTGCATTCACCTCGTTGCCTGGTATTTGAATACCCACAATCTGATGATAATGAGTCCAAATATAATTAGCTAGCTCTCCAAAAGCAAAAAATTGATCCAGGTTTTCACTACTTGGGTTGGGACAACATCAAAACAAGCCAACTGAAAACTAGCAAGGTAAGATTTTCACTCCCAAGGCAAAAAAAAAAGAAGGTTTCCAAAGGAAGAAGAAAACTTTTAAGAGAACTTCATAAAAAGTTCTCCTGAGATTTGTAGTAACCTCTCCTTTAAAGCAAAAAACCTCAAGCCAACTTAAGTAATATTGCTCAATACTAATACCATTTAAGCCTATTACAAGACTTGCAAAGATGAGTTGTGTAGCCCCATCAGTTGGACCAAAAAAAAAAAAAGAATAATTTTGAAAGATACAGGGGATGAAAAAGGAGACAAGGAGGCTTTATGCAAAGCAAAATTTAAGGTGTATGACAATCCATACAACTTCATAGATTGGGTACACAGGATGGAGCGAACTATGTAAGGAAATTTTGTATATAAAACATGTACAGTGTCTATAATGCAGCCAGTCTGCTTGCGTGTTTCTCCGCATGCCAGAGAGGGTTGTACATGAGGGAGAGTATGAGAGCTTGATCTAAATAGTTGGCATGTTCCCTCACATATCAAGCCTTTGGAGCAAGCTATTGTCTCACAGGTAATAAGAGGAATGATTTTCTGTTTGATATTTCTCCACTTAACTAAAACATAAGAGGAGGCACAGGAAGGTATTGTGCTATAGTTGTTAACAGAAACATCAAAGTAAATATATTGACATGACAAAACAAGTACTAAGAGACATGACAATAGTCAGAGGGAGAATTGAATTTCCAAAACATTACCTTCACATGAAAGCTCAATGTCAAGTAACTATATTCAAGCATCTTTTATACTCGTGTGTGTATATATATTCTCGGAATCTTTATAACTGAATTTATGAGGTATATTAAAGAAAATGTCCTTAAATGTAACATACATTTGCTACCCATATAGTTTTAGTAGATTAAAAAATGGAAGGATTAAATTTTAATTAAAATACAAAAACACAGTTCAAAATCAAAAGGGTTAACCCCAAGGTTTCCATAATGTTAATTTTATATTTTGATGATCAAACTTAAATGATTTTTATCTTGTTAAATATATCTCGGCTAAATTATATCTTGCTAGATATATCTTTGCTAGATTTTATCTTAATAAATATAACTTTGCTAGATTGTATCTTGCTAAACATATCTTGGCTAGATTGCATTTCAAAGTTTTGACAGGAAATATCCAATGCAAAGATCGTGGGAATGCAATATGGAAATAGAGGAATAATCAGAAGATCTAATTATTTCTCTAGGAGGATCAAAGGTCAATGAGAAACTACTCTTGTGGAACGTTTGTGAATGGAAGCAATGGAGGACAATATCTAAATCTACAAGCCAACAAAATGTTGGTGGAGCCTCTAGCATCAAATGATTCTCGGTCAAAGGCTACATGGAAAGAAATTACAGCAAACCAAGAACCATCTTCAAGCATCAAATGTATTTTCAGTCAAGGAAAAATTTTGTATCAAAGAAGATTTGACTTCAAAGAATCAAATTCAAATTCAAATCAAAGACAAGAAGATTTGAAGAAGATATTTTTGGTCAAAAGGAAAGATATTATATCAAGATAGATTTGACTTCAAAGATTAAAGATTGAAGAAGATTTCGGCTGACATCTACAAAAAAAGGAAAGCTAGCAGCTGTCCAATTTCAAGTCAAATTCAAATTCAAATTTAAATCTCAAGATGGAAGCATCATAGCTGGTTCAAGTCAGTTTTGGAAAGAAAATTCAAATGGCATATCTTCTCTCTCTCTCTCTCTCTCCAAATGGCTAGGAGTCTCAAAGATCTTGGATGCAATTTTTGGTAAGATAAAGGCTGGAAGATCATTTCCAACGGCTAGTTTGAAAATCAAAGGAGATCAAAAGCCTATATATATACCAACGGCTGAAGAAGGACACACCAACTAAGCCAACAAAAGTGAAATCATTCTCTTGTGAAGTCTTTGTGTTCTTAAGCCATTGTGTTCTAAAGTCATATCTTTGTATTCTCTAAACTTCATTGATATATTCATTCTATGAGAGAATTGATTGTAAAACAAGAGATGTTCTCTTGTACTTTCTTCATTGTAAGGGAGGGGTTTGGGTGTAACTAGTACCTGTGAGAGAAACTAGTTGGAGTGCTAAAATCACTTGTTCAGGTTTGAGCTAGCACCTGGGTTAGAAAGCTAGTTTGGGAGTATGTGATTACTTGTAAGGTGGACTGGTGCCGGCAAAGTTAGTAGCTGTATTCTGGATTTGGATATAATAGAGACAAAATCTCAAGAAAGGAGTATTGGGGAATGGATGTATACCAAGGGAGTGCCGAACCACGATAAATCTTGTGTCTTCCTTTATTGCTTGCTTTATTCTTTTATGCTTGCCATGTTTTATCTTATTGATAGATAACTCTAACATTGTATGGTGAAATCATTGCATATATCTCTAACATTGCTTGATAAAATTATTCCATAAAAGCAACAGGTGCAAATTCGTTCACTGCTAGGTTTTTGAGCTTGCACATTCTTACTTTGAGATTTCTCCTTTCTAGATCTGAAGTGAACTTAACTCTATGTTTAATTGAGCATTCTCATACTGAACATTGAGCATTCTCATTTAGTTATTTAAACGATAGTTGCTCTTTGGATAATTGAGTATTCTCATATCTGGTTTTGACCATTCTCTTATCTGCTTTATTAAGTTTTTAACTCACTGTCCAATTGAGTTTTCTCATTCTAGTTTAGAGCTTGCTCATAACTGTCATATCGCATTATTGCAATAAGTTGTTTTTAAATTTTTAAAAACCCAATTCACATCCCTTCTTGAGTTGCTTTTTGGACAACAAAAGGTTAAAGGATAAGAAAGACCTAAACACTTTAGAAACAGTGGTCTATAAATGAAAAATGCTGTAAATTAATGGCCAAGGTATTCTTGAAGTGACGAATAGATCATCTAGGAAGAAATATAGAAGATAGAATTGCATGTAAAATAGACAAAGAGGAATGAGGTGAACAAGAGATTCTAAAGCATTCTTTGAAAGACATATACCCATCAAATCGTTGGGTGAGCTTTATATGATGTCTGGCTATAGTGCTTTATGTCAAAGTTCTTTGTACATGGAAAAACCATGTCTAAAAAATGAACACTCTAAAAATGACGATGTTGAGATGAATATGAAGATGAGACAGGAAGGATAGAAGAAATGAACTCAATAGTGAGAACTGAGAAGCTATAAGTAGAAGCAGTTCAGCATGTGACGAGAGTAGTTAAAATGATTTATGCCAAGCACAATAAAGTCCAACTGTTGTTTGGACCAGAAAAAGGTGGAACCATTTGTACCATAAAGAGGAACCATCTGATTTAAGGATAGAAGAAATAAACTCATAGTGAGAACTGAGAAGGTATAAGTAGCAGCAGTTCAGCATGTGACAAGAGCAGTTAAGATGATTGATGTCAAGCACAATAAAGTCCAACCGTTGTTTGGACCAAAAAAGGGTTGAACCATTGTACCAATTCAAAGGAACCCTATGATTTTAGTTGAGGATGATTGATGTCAAGTGCACTCTACGAAGCACGGACACTTCTACGAAGGTGATGTATCCATGTTGGACAATACAGACAATCATTGGACACTCCCCAAACGTGTTCAACATGGGTCCTAATGTCCTATCATTTTTTTTAATTCTTTTAGAGTCTGACATACTTCGGACATTTTGGGGGTACATACACATGAAATACATAGCAAGTCTTCAAGAACATATGGGATCCAACAATAAAATAAAATTAAGGTGGATTTATACCTATTAAATTGTAATGTTTAAAGTTGTAAACTTGTTTTCATCATGTTTTATGTTAAATGATGTTCAAATTATGAATTAAATGGTGTTTTTCATGTTAAATCAATGTTATTTGTCAATTTTTGTGATTTGTTGATGTTACATTTATATAAACAGCAAATAAAATAATATTTCATGTTTTCGTAGCCACTGTGTCCGTATCCTCTTTTTTCTTCAAAATTGTCGAGTCCCATGTCTGTATCCCCGGTGCGTCGCCGTGCTTCTTAGAGTGCACTTTAAGTCTACCCATTACTGGACTTAAAAACAAGTCCAGCCATTATATTTATCAAAACAAATTAAGTCCAACCATTATAGCAATACAGTGGAACCATTTGGTTTAAGATGAATCTGTTGCAAGTAAAAAGGGAAGTTCAACAAAAATCCAGATGCAAGGTTGTGTAAGGGAAGGCATGTGAGAACCATCTAATAACAAAATAAATGTCCCCAAATAAGGTGGAATAAATCAGCACCGGCAACATCTGAGGAAGCAGATGCCCCTGGTTCAACTCTCTGGCTTGGGGCCACATGCATAGATCCTGTTCTGTGAATTAACCTCATCTACAGATGAAGCCCCCATCACAAAAATAAATAAATGGCTCCAGTAGATCTGGATGGCAGGAAATAATTCATGTCCCAACTCTGAGCAGAAGGGATAAGGCATAGAGAACTGAGTTTAAGTCACCTGCAAAATGTACAAAACAATGCCATCAGCAATTTCATATTACTCTCTAGATGCATGGAGGTGTGATTAATTAATACATGTTGTTTGATCATTAGAACCTTTGTGCTCCAACTGAAGATTATGTGCCCTCTCCAGTTCATATTTACGTTTCCATTCAGCTGCCTCGGCTTGAGCAGAAGCCTTCCCTTCAGCAGCTCGTCTTAATGCCTTTGAAACAGCTAAAAATGAATTGGGAAAAAGATATGCATGTATATAAGCATCAAGTCCAAGACCAGAAAGCCAGGCATAGAAAATAGTTCCAGTAAAGATATTAGCAGTTTCAGGGATTCAAAAACTAATCATACTTCTCATGGCCTCTGAGAACTCTATCAGATGATCCTCAATTCCCTGAATGAGTGGTTGTTGGATAATTTCCTGCACTGCCTTCTCAGAATTCAAAGTTGCTAGTGAATCAACAAAACCATTCTCCAGCGGGGAAACACTTGCACTTCCCTGTTTACCAAAAACAAGATTTTAGGCCTATCAGGCATAAGCATGACAAATTTTGAGAGATGGAACAAGAAACCAGAGCCTTCTTATTGGTGCTGCGGTAAATAAAAGATGTTGGATACTACTATATATTCTGAACAATGTAGACAGTTGAGTTTAATAAAAGCACATATCATATGCACATTTAATGTGACAATAAAAGCATATCAGTTAACTTCTTCTATGATAAGTTCATCTGAGTACACATGTATTCTATATTCTAGGCCGCACAGAGCTAGCCATAAGTATAGTAGTAGGGGATATACTAGTGTTTTTGAGAGAAATAAAACTGCGTTGAACTTCATAAAAGAAACCATTTCAAGTAAAACAGTGGAGTTGGAATAAGTGCCCCACATCCCAACAAACCTTTTTTAAAGTAACCTTGGAGATGTAAGCAAGCCCACAGCTGAAGAATATTATAGTGGTTTCAAATTTTATAAAAATATGAATGTCAAACAGGGAAGTGTTGTCCAGAGACCATAAGATCTCAAATTTGCAATAATCCTTTTTTCTCTCTTTATTCTTCTTTAACTTTGGACTTTATCCAGCATTAGTTAGCAATAAATCATCTTTGAGACTGAAGATGATAGTTCTTTCTGAAAAAATACTACAAAAAGTATCTTATCCCAATGAGAAGAGATCACAAGGTTCTAACTTCATACAAAAAACCCCAGACAGCTTAGAATTCAAGTGAGGTTACACCAAGAAGCCTTAGAGGGATTGTCTAATGTTCTAAAATTATTGTTGCTACTCTGAAACTGACTTTGATGAGGAATTAGTGAGTTAGTCCTTCGGGTTGTACTTCAACTATGAGTCTTGCAATTGTCAATTCATTCGTAGAGTTCCATTGAGTTATTCAGAAGCTACCATACACATAAGATATTGCCAACTTTTAGCATTGTCATTATAGATCTTGGGCATTCATGGCTAGTTTAAGATTCGTATTAAGTGTTCCAAGAACAGCGATGCAATTAGTGTACAATGACTGTTTTCCTCTTTTCTAAGACAGCAGTAGATCGTTGACCTTTTCTAAGTTGAGAAAAGTCATAATCTGTAAAGCCTATTCTAGAGTTATGTTGGGAAAAGAACCACACACGAGCAGAACTTTTTTCCTCTTCTTTATGATATTAAAATGAGGTTAATTCAAGCAACAATAACTCAACCAAAGCCACACAAGAAAATATAACCAAATAATCACACCCACAAGGAGGCACCGATTTTACATGGAAACCACACAAAGAGGAAAAACCATGGGACTGTAATCCGATTCCATTCTTCCAGTGTATTAAAAATAACAGGTTTACACCGTGTTACTCTCTCTAGGAACAGTTAAGAGGATAATAACATCAAGAACAAAATTTCCTTCACTAACACAAATAAATACTTCACCCAAAGGTGTATTCCAAGTTTCCAACAACATTATTAACCTACAAAATGTATAGGTCTCACAATTTGAACCGAAAGGGCCCTGTAAAGAAGTTAACATGTAACACCCGCTAAACTTGAATAGTAAAATGTATTCATATTGTGTATATATTTGTGATTTTAGGGCCTATGAACTAGGAGTATAAAATGCTAAGTAAGGGTAAGTTATGCAATTCTTAGAAACTAGGGGCAAGTTTGTGCTATATTATAAAAAGGTGGTAAGATAGAAAAATATAGGACACTTGTCCATTTCTCCTTCAATCTTACAAGCATACATATCTTTTAAGACACTTGTCATCATCTCCAACGTGTCTACAAAAAAATCTACTTTCTTCAACCCTTGGATCATGCCATTTGTACTAATCTAATCAAACCCTAATTACTTTTGCAAGACCCGTCCAATTCTTGCCAAGTGTTCACTTCAAATCATATGAACTATATACACATTTTGTATCTCTCTTGAAGACCAAGACTTCTCTTCTACTTTTCATAACCTCTCACATTTGTCTTCCAAACTCTCTCAAGCACTTGGAAGAACATCAAGTCTAAGCAAGTCATCCTCCAATTCCATCAAGTCTTTCCAAGATCTATCTTCAAGGTAATCACTTTTACACCTATTTTGATTCAAGAAGTTTCCATTGAAAGCCTTCTTCAAAGTATATGCTTCTAGTCTTCAGAGTATATGCTTGAAAGTACTTTACTTTTGATTTAATGTAAAGCTTGATTCATGTGAACTCGTCACTTTTATAAAATTTTGTGTGGCTTGTTGTGGGGGTAGTGGCCTAGTGCTGCACTATCCTTGGAAAACTAGGAAAAGAACTTGCAAACCAATTTTCTTCTAAAATAGAATTTTCAGAGAGATTTACTGCACCTTGGTAAAATGACCATAACTCACTTGTTTCAAGTCCATTTTAGGCCCACGAGATGTCACAATGACCGTATCGAAAAGTTCTACAATACTATGAGAACAGATTTCACGAAAAACCTAATCTTTGGGGTCTAAATGGACAAAAACAGAACTGTTTTTTAGGACGATTCTAAAAACCTTTAGCACACGTAGTGCATTTTGTTTGGCAATCTAACCGTAACCGTGACTCAACCTACACTTCTAGCAACTTTATCAAAACTTGAACTAAAAGCTATCCTATTCTTGGATATTTATTGCAGCTCCTTTAATTACATCAACCTGAAGTTCTTCTGTCAGTAACGTGCACTTACTTCCAGGTAGGGGACTTTTCTGCTAGAATCGCTAGTAACTTATACGATAATTTTGTGAAATTAATGTCAAGTTGATGGATTGCTCTCAAAACTTTTATATATGGCATATAATTAGAAATTATCTTATATGGGCTGGTTTTGATCATGTAAGTCATTCGATTGTGTTATTCTCAAGCATTAGCATCCCGTGATTCAACAATGCACATGCATAACTTTTGAACCGGTTGATACTTTAAAGTTTGAGATGTTGAATTCAAAGTTTGTATGATACTTTATAAATTGAGGATATTCATTGCGGATAAACAAATGGTTTTACGGGAATTAATCAGAACGACCTAGTCACCCAAGCATGGTATAGGTGAGATGAAATAAGGGTGGGACGATCTGCCATGGGCTCTCGTTATATGGTTCGCACTTTGATTTCGACCCTCTGTGCTTGGTAGTGTTTTTATGCTTCCGGGCGTGCAGGAAGGAAGGCTAGAGACTTCCAGGAGTGAAGGAAAGAAGGCATAGGATTATTGTTGGAGTAAGGGTGGCATTAGTGGATCATAATAAAATTGAATGTGTTTCAAGGAACGTAAATCCCCAATTATTATTAAAATTCATACATCCCCTATTGTTCAAACCATTGATTTATTTGAGTATATATTAATGTTGCCGACAGTATCATGCACCACACAATGCATCATATATTTTTATTGCGTTCGATGGGAATTAGTTTCCTATTGGGCTTCGCAGCTCACCCCATTTTATGGAAAAACATTCGAGCTGATGCAGCAAGAAACAAAAATCCATGAATTGTATCAGAAGATGCTAAGAAGGGAAGAAGATTACATTTTGTATCATGTTTTGTAATATATGTTAATGATGGTGTATTTTGTTTTTGTACCAATTAGTCACTCAAAACTTGTTTTGTGATGGAATAACATTCTATTTACTAGATATTCCCCTTAGTTCTACTAGTATTGTGAGACTATTATGGATGAATATTGTTATATTTTCATCTTTCTTTTTTATACCATTCACATTCTAATTCTCCCAAAATGGGATGAGTCGGTGTATGACAAATTGGTATTAGAGCGAGATTTTAGGTCTCACACGGGATTGTGGGAATAGAAGAGCACGCCTAGTTGTTATACGTTGACTCGTGACCTTAGATATGTGGACCGTAGGACGTGTACAGTATTTCTTTCATTTGTTGGCGTAGTAGTGACTAAAAATTCTTCTATATGTGCAGACGTTATGAATTCACCGAAGTGGGATGGATGGTTTGATGTTCGTACTCATAATCTGGCTGATGAGGAGCCAGAGACTAGTAAACTAGCAGGTCAACAGGCGCGTCTTCGCCTGAGGGAGATGGTCCAACCTGTTCGTCGGTCGAGGGGTTACTTGCGCTCGTGGGGCATAAGGACAATCCCTTTTTATGTGACCCTCCTATCCACAGTTAAAACATTTCCCTATGGTACTCCCCAAATCTCCTTGAGACATCACCTTTGGTGGTTGAGGGTAAGGTTGATAACCCCGCGGTCATTTCCCTTAGCTGCTACTCCCTCCTTTGTCACCTTTCCATGGTCCTCGTTTTCCCGATTCCCTCCAGTTCTTTATTCTTTGTTGCTCTTGATCCTGCTCAATTCTCATAGCCCTATCTACAACACCAGTGATTGTAAATGCCGAGAAAGGTACGCACTTCTCCCTAATGCTAAACATAATCCTCTCTGAAATCTCTGAGCTTTCTTCATTTCTGTAGATAAGAAGTCAGGTGCATAACGAGATAACTCAATGAACTTGGCAGCATATTGTGCTACCGTCAATCCTCGTTGTTGCAACTGCATAAAAGCTTCTGCCTTAGCCTCCTGCATTACACTTCTAAAATACTGCACATTGAACACTTCCACGAATTCCTCCCATAACATTCCTTAAACTTCTCTTCCTCCATTAATTAACTTCCACCAATTTTCAGCGGGTCCGCAAAATCTGTAAGTAGTAAATTTCACTTTAAACTCTACCAGCATTCCAATAATGTCCAAAATTTTTCTTATTTGATTTACCCATTCTTCAGCTATGTCGGGGTATGCCTCTCCCCAAAACACAAGTGGATTCTATTTTTGAAAATCTCACAGATACTTGGACTTCTGGTCTCCTACCACCACTATGGGCACTAGCGGCAGATTTTCTGGTACTGGTTGACTCTCAACGTTCGATGGATTTGGAACTGGTGGGCTTGGCGATAACCTTTCCATTCGCCGTATAGCCTCACCCCTATCATGAATGGCCCTCCAAACTTGGGCCATGTCGTCGGGTTGTTGGTTCCCGACGTTAGCTGGCCTCCTCGTATTCACCATCTGTCCTAGTCCCAAATAACTTCTGACAATGATGGCGATGCATAAGGATAGACAAAAACAAAAATCATACATATAGTATAAAGGAAAAGTATGAACAATAAAGGTAACTAAACAAGCCACACATAGACATAGATATATATCAAAAGAGTCAGATATACAGAGACTATCAGTGGAATATACAACGCCTCCAATCCCTGACACCTACCCAAACAAAACAACTAGACGACTAACCAAGTCACAAAAATCATCGACTACCAGGGATGTACACAAAAATAATCCCTATAGGCCAATCCATAAGGTCAGGGGGCAAACCCACACTGGCTAATACTTCAAAACAAAACTATACAGGATTTGACTACTGATACTCCCCTAAGGGGAATAAAGGTGCCTATCCCCAAAGGGTCTATATCTAGAAGTCGCTGTCAAATCCCCTATCCTCTCCTCCCGATCCTCAGCTCGATCCTCCTCCTCCGGATCCTCCTCCATCTTAGGCTCTGGGACTGACACATGGTCTATCTCCATAACAGGCACTGGGTCCACCTTTACAACTAGTACCAGCTCAATTGACACCAGATCTAAATCATGCTCTAGCTCTCCCACCCTAAGATCAAATAAAAAAATCTCACAATCTATCATCATTTCAAAAAGAAACTCTGCATAAGCCTCCTGATCCTTTATGAAATGTAATATCTTCTGCACCTCTCTCTGAGTCATATAAGTTCAATGCTCCACATAGATATCCTGCACCACCCTGCTATAGAAACCCCTCCACTGACAAATAGGACCATCTCCCTCACGTGAAGGCACGCCTACTCACCCACTAGTGTACTAGTCTATCGCTCTTCATCAGCCAGGATATGAGTACGAACATCTAACCATCCATCCCACTTGGATGAATCTATAACATCTGCACATAAAGAAGAATTTTAACCACTACGCCAACAAATGAAAGAAATGTTGTACGCATCCTACAATCCCACAATCCAATGTGAGACCAAAAATCTCGCTCTGATACTAATTTGTCACACACCGAATCATCCAACCTTGGGAGAATCAAAATGTGAATGGCATAAAACAAAGAAAATTGAAAATATAACAATATTCATCCATAATACTCTCACAATACTAGTAGAACTAAAGGGAATATCCAGTAAATAGAATACTATTTCATCACAAAACAGGTCTGAATACCTAATCAATACAAAAACAAAATACACCATCGTTAACATATATTACAAAACATGATACAAAACATAATCTTCTTCCCCTTTTAACATGTTCTAATACAATTCATGGATTTCTATTTCTCCCCATATCAGCTGGAATGTTTTTTCATAAAACGAGGTGAGCTGCAAAGCCCAGTAAGAAACTAATTCCCACCGAATGGAATAAAAATATATGATGCATGGATTTTAGAATAGTTATATGGTCCATGATACTGCCTGCAAGTTTGAACAATATGTGATGCATGAGTTTTAGTAATAATTAGGGATTTACGTTCCTTGAAACATATCCAATTTCATTATGATCCAGTAATGCCACCCTTACTCCAATAATAATCATATGCCTACCTTCCTTCACTCTTGGAAGTCCCTAACCTTCCTTCCTGCTCGGCCGGAAGCAGAAAACAGTACCAAGCACAGACGGTCTAAACCAGAGTGCAAACCATATGACGAGAGTCCATGGTAGATTGTCCCACCCTTATTTCATCTCTTCTCACCTATACCATGCCTGGGTGACTAGGCCATTTTGACTAATTCTCATAAAACTATTTGTTCCTCTCAAATGAATATCCTCAACTTATAAAGTATCATATAAACTTTGAATTCAACATCTCAAACTTTAAAATATCAATCAGTTCAAAAGCAATGCATGTGCATTGTTGAATCATGATATGCTAATACTTGAGAATAACACAATCGAATGACTTAGATGATCAAAACCAGCCAATATAAGATAATTTCTAATCATATGCCATATATAAAGGTTTTGAGAGCAATCCATCAACTTGACATGAGTTTCACAAAATTATTGTACAAGTTACTAGCGATTCTAGCATATAAGTCCCCTACCAGGAAATAAGTGCGCATTACCGACCGAAAAACTTCAAGTTGATATAATTAAAGGAGCAGCAATAAATATCCAAGAATAGGATAGCTTTTAGTTCAAGTTTCGACAAGTATCTAGAAGTGTAGGCCGAGTCACAGTTATGGTTAGATTCCCAAACAAAGTGTACTAAGTGTGCTAAAGGTTTTTAGAATCCTCCTAAAAAACGGTTTTGTTTTTGGCCATTTAGACCCTGAAAATGAGATTTTTCGTGAAATCTATTTGCGTAGAGTTGTAGAACTTTTCAATACAGTCGTTTTGACATCTCGTGAGTCTAAAACGGACTTGAAACAAGTGAGGTATGGTGATTTTACCGAGGCGGTAAATCTATCCAAAAATTCTATTTTAAATGAAAATTGGTTTGCAAGTTTTTTTCCTACTTGTCCAAGGGTAATGTAGCCCTAGGCCACTACCCACACAACAAGCCACACAAGACTTATAAAAGTGACGAGTTTACATGAATCAAGTTTTACATTGAATCAAAAGTAAAGTACTTTCAAGCATATACTTTGAAGACTAGAAGCATATACTTTAAAGAAGGCTTTTAAGGAAACTTCTTAAATCAAAATAGGTGTAAAAGTGATTACCTTGAAGATAGATTTTGGAAAAGCTTGATGGCATTGAAGGATGACTTAATTAGACTTGATGTTCATCCAAGGGCTGGAGAGAGTTTACAAGGGTTTGAGAGGGTTCGGAAGACAAATGTGAGAGGTTATGAAAAGTAGAAGAGAAGTCTTGGCCTTCAAGAGATATACAAAATGTGTATACAGTTCACATGATGAGAAGTAAACACTTGGCAAGAATTGGATGGGTCTTGCAAAAGTAATTGAGGTTTGATTAGATTAGGACAAATGGCATGATCCATGGGTTGAAGAAAGTAGATTTTTTTTGTAGACACTTTGGAGATGATGGCAAGTGTCTTAAAAGATATGTACGCGTGTAAGATTGAAGGAGAAATGGACAAGTGTGCTATATTTTTCTATCTTACCACCTTTTCATTATAGCACAAAACTGCCCCATAGTTTTTACGAATTGCATAACTTACCCTTACTTAGCATTTTACACTCTTGGTCCCCCCTCATAGGGCCCATAGCCTAAAATCACAAATATATAAACAATATGAATACATTTTACTATTCACGTTTAGCGGGCGTTACATAATATATGAGAATCAAATAAAAATCCAACCAGCAATGTTAAGTTCTCTATGCCAAGAACAAATGCCAGAAGTTTAGCGATTATCAGGCTGCAATACTGATTACACTGTTAAAATGTACTTCGGTCGCTTTGGTTTGTACTTGGTTAGCCTTAGATTAGTGTTGTATTTATGTTTTTAGTCTAGTAAAGTTTACTTGGATGTTTTGTAAGGTTTCGGAGCGAACCAAAGCATTCGGGAGCTAACTGGGGCATTTTGGAGCGAAACTAGGACCAAGCACAAAAAGTGGCAAAAACCTGTGAGGGGAGTCCAGACGGCCCAAACTAAAAGTAACGGGGTTGGACTAGAGTTCAGATGGCCTGTGAAGAATCAGAGATACGAAGTCCCAAAAAAAGACAAGGAGTCCTAACCCTAGTCTGGACGGCCTAAGGCATGTGAGCGGAGTTCGGACTCCAATCCAGGCACCCTGTGTAACTTCTACATGCTTGCACTTTTTGATTCCGAGACTTGATCAAACAGTCCGGACTCTGGGTCCGAACACCTCTGGGAATTGAAGTAGAGTCCGGAGCCCAGTCCGGACACCTTATGCAGATCCAACTTTTATGTAATTCTGAACTTATTAAGTAGTCCCTTGTAAACCCTAATTTGAGAGAGCTTAACTTTAGACTTTATTTTAGACCTAGAGAGAGTATAAGAGAGTTTTCATCTTGTCTCCTTTCATTAGATTAATAATATTCTTGTTTTTATTGCTATTTCATTATGATTATGAGTAGCTAAATCCCCTTCTTGGCAAGGGACGTGAAGATTCTTCAAGATTTCATGATTTTACCAAGGTATTTAATTATTCTTATTGCTAAAACTTTTTAATCAAAGATTATTCTTCTATTTCACTCAATTCTTTCGAAATCAAAGGTTTATGATCAAATCTTTGAATTTTCAATCGTGAACTAGATTCTCGTTTGGGGATTGCTTAGATCACTTATATGAACACTTAGAAATTTTCATTCCAAAACGAATGAAGTTGACCTAGATTTCTAAATCTGTTTTAATTGTCAAATCTTCCAATTCAATGGCACGATTGTTGACATTGAATTGAGATAAAAGATACTCTAGAAGATTTTCAATCTTTCTAAACATTCGGATCATCCTTTGTCAAGGCCTTTCTTTATACATTCAAAACTTTGTTTTAATTCAGTTATTAGTTAAACAAATCTCCTCAAACAAAATTAGATTTTATTTTCTCTTTTGGGAGTTACTTTTGTGGGTTTTTGACCATTCAAAGTGAGAGTTTCTATACACCACCATGTTTCCTTATGGATCAACCTCAGATTTCACCGAGTAATTTATCACTTTATCGCGACCGTATACTTGCGGATTAAATTGCACGTTTCTAGAGCGATCAAATACACCACCCAATCAAGGCTAACAATTGGTCCGTTATCATCCACAATGGATAGATCTTCTCCTCTAAGTCTCTCTCCACTGCTACACACACACTATGCACACCACAACCAACCCACTAAAGTAGATTTATATATAAGCCTTGTGCCGCCGCCACACCTCCTTTTTTCTTGTCTTCTTCTGTTTTATGTACAGCATGGGCTTGGGGCACCCACATGGGACAAACCTAAACCAAGAAATCTCACCCTCCGCCACATTTTTTTTTTTTTTTTTGAGAAGGGGGGGGTGGGGGGGTGTGGATACCTACTATGGCTTTGCAAGCCTCGTACTTCTCCTTGGGTAAGATTTTTGCCATCATATCTGCAGCATTTTGGTCAATATATCAACAGTTAGGATCGTAATCCTATCCCAATCTTCCATTATATCAAAAAATAAGTAGAGGGTCCACCTTTTGAGCCATCTTTGGTGGGGGGAGGTGAAGTTACAGGAGGCCTTCCCTTCTTTAGCTCAGATTGTAATTAGTAGGGATGCAAGAGTTAAGGATTCTAGGAAGACAGAAGGTAGTCTTTTGGAATATTACCTTTCAGCGTTAGCTTAATGATAGGGAGATTGAGGATTTGATGGTCCTATTGGGCACTCTGTATAGTATTCCTTTGCTATTGGAGGAGGGAGACTCACTGAGATGGTCGATTTCAAGATTTGGCAGCTTTGAAGTTAAGTATTTCTATAAGGCTCTGGTTGGACATGGTGGTTTTTCATTTCCCAAGCACGGGATTTGGGTGTCTAAGGCCCCTCCAAAGTTGTCTTTTTCTTATGGACCGCGGTATATGAAAAAATTCTCATTGTAGATAACTTAATCAAGAGGTGGCAGATTCATGTTGCATTGGTACTGCATGTGCAAGCTTGACAACAGTCAGTAAACCATCTTCCCATTCATTGTGGCAAAGCAAAAGAGCTATCGTCATTGATCTTGTTCATATTTGGGATTAAGTGCTCTTCCCTTGGAGTGTGAGGAATTCATTACATTCTTGGAAGGGAGCTAGGGTTGGGAGGAGGAAGAAGACTTGGGAAATGGTGTCTTTGGCCTTGTTGTGAATTATTTGCAGCGAATGTAACAGAAATACTTTTGAAGTGGTTGAAGAACCATTTTCAAGCTGAAGGCTAGAGTTTTGTCCCCTTTGCATAGTTGGTTCTCGAGTCTGGTTAATTCATGCTTGAATCAACTTCAGGATTTTGTAGAATTCTATAAGTAATACTGGATATATACTTGTTCTAAGGCTTTTCTTTTGGCTTTCCATTGATTGGTGTCTCTTTTTGTATATATCTCTTAATTGTAAAAAAATAATAATGAGTTTACACCAGGTTTTTGTCTCTAGTGAACAACATCAAGAACAAATGTTCCTGGCTAACACAAATAAATACTTCACCCTATACTATATTCCAAAAGCAATAAAAACCAAAAAAGGTTTAGGTCTCACTGATTTGAACCAAAAGGGATCCTATAGAGAAAGCACTATATAACGGTCTGACAAAAAAAATCCAAACGGTAGATGTCAAGTTCTCTATGTCGCGAACAAACCCCAAAAGCTTGGCAACAATTGGGCTTCAATACACAATCCGATCAAGGCCAATAAGTGGGCTGTTATCAAGGCACAAAATATCCATTGTTAACACGAAACAGCCAAAATGTTTCTGTTTCCTAGGAGACCAAAACGAGACACTAGAGGAATAATGAAACTCTATTGTTCCCATTTAAACACACCAAAACACAACGCTATATACCAAAACATTAAGTTGGGTCAACACGAATTTATAACTTTTCATAAATGTTGTACAATTTTTGTTGAGAAAAATACAAAAACTTGTATTTTACTATATTTATATTTGTCACTTTTGAAATATTTCTAAAACACTCCAAAATGTTTTGAAATTTTTTCATTTCCTTGCTAATTGAAACATCACACCGAAATGAAAGTTCGATCCTTGGTTGTTATCAACCCTAATGGAGAGATTATCTTCTCGTTTAAAGTCTCTCTTGGCTCTCACAAAATGTGCACACCACAACTGACCCACGAAAGTGTGTTTATATATAATGGCTTCTTCAAGAAGCCTTGTGCTACTGCCTAATCTTCTCCTCTTTTTTAGGTATTGCATGGGCTTGGGCCACCCACATGTGGCAGACCCAACCCAAGAAGTTATTCATTGATGGGTCCACAATCCTGCTTAGGAGTTGTAAACTTTAATTAATTATTCGTTATTTTGATTTAACCTCCTCCCTTATAATGCTGAGTTGGAACCAGCACAACTCACATGTGATTTGCGTGACACTTCAACCAAAATTCCAAATAGCTGTTAAGAATTCTACAATGTGTTATGTTACCTAGACTCTTCTAAATTTATGAAATACTCGTGTCAAACACTCGACCTTCGAATAAGGGTATGGGATATGTATCCAATATGGCTAGTTGGATATGCATCTAACAAACATGTATAAGTAATTGAGTTTACTATAGAACTAAGCATAAAACTTTCATTTTATGCATAAAATGCTATTTTTTAGTCTGTAAATACCATTTTACCTTAAAAAAGCAAAAGAAGTATTTAAAAAATATGAAATCTAGCCGAGTCCGAGTGTCCTTGACATGAGAATTAAATAACTCCGACTCTTGGACACGTACTTGCACTCGACACTCGTACTCAAGTCCGGGTAACGTAGAGTAATTTTCCAGCTTGTTGTACCCCACCTTGCCTTTGAACTCATAACTTTAACATGTGCACAACTTAGTGCCATATTTATTCATCAAAATTCACATTCGGGTTTCATTAACTTTCAGATGTCCAACCCAGCAGAGAACTACAACATACCTGATAAACATGATAAACCAACTCAACCTCCATAATGTAATACATATAACAATAG
This sequence comes from Euryodendron excelsum, assembly GCA_033060915.1. Taxonomy (NCBI): domain Eukaryota; kingdom Viridiplantae; phylum Streptophyta; class Magnoliopsida; order Ericales; family Pentaphylacaceae; genus Euryodendron; species Euryodendron excelsum. Next base: position 45,753,246 of record CM065380.1, on the reverse strand, counting down.
TAATTTCTCCTAAATGTCCCCATACTGTGAGGACACCACTTGACAACTTCTAAATATTTTTTTTTTTATTGATAAGTCAATCTGCAAAAGAGACACCCACCATCTTCAAGTGGCCCAAAAACTCATAAATCCAATACTTCAACCTACAAAACATGATTTACTGGTTTTCTAAGGAGAAGGATCAGGGTGAAGAGTGGCGATTGGCCAGATCCTCAAACTGGTTAAACCCTAGATTATAGTTTATCTCCTGCTGAAAAAGGAACTCAACAAAGTCTTCATCCCAACTTTCTCCTAGAGAGAAAACAATTCTAAGATCTATTTTCTCACGCACGCATAGCATTCTTCCAGCTAGCAAGAGATTCAAGGCATAATCCATATTATGTTTTAGTTAGTAAAGTACTAAACAAATACAAGTTGCAAAAGGAATCAGATTTGTCAGTTAAAGCAATCTGAGATACTGTTGTATAGGGACAGAATCCATTAAGATCACAGGTGAAGATTATCTCTTCCATTACAATAAATGCATAATATCAATGAACAAAATATTATGGTGATGGCAATAAAAGATATTAGAGAAATTCTTAATACTAATACGGTTTTCCTGATGTAAAGTCAATTTTGTGCATTACCAAAATTTACCTTCAAATCTATTTCAAGGCTTCATTCTATATATAAAACAATGGAGTTCAAGCAATTGGCCAAAATTCTTCTGATTTTAGCATAAACAGCCAAGCTGACAACACTTCAATTATTCCATGAATATAAAAATGCAGTTATCGAGATTATCTACCCAAAATATGTCAATTTCATTTCATTACAACACAATCAATTAAAACTTCAGAATTGGTGACTAAATAGAAAATTCTAACCTATACAAGACTGTTAATCACTAAGCATATTCTAAAAATATAAGTTTGACCACCCAGAAAATATAAAACAAACAAACATATACACACAAAGAGTTTATTAAAAAAATAAAAAATAAAAATAAAAATAAACCGATTAAAATATAAAAATTTAAAAGAGACATGCAGAGATCAATAAGATAAAAACCATCTGGAATGGAATCACAGCTTCTAGAAAGATTAATCATAGCCAAATAATTTGCCACTCAAAATCACTGAACAATTTGGTTTACATAAAGTGATTCTAACCCTAATAATACAAGGGAAAATAATAAATCTAACAGATAAGAAACATGAAGAACAAGAATTAAAATCTTCTCTGAATTGAACACCAGAATTCAGAGTGGAATTTACATACATTGGAGTTGAGCTTGCTAGGAGACATGGCTCTGGTGTAGAGAGAGAGAGAGATCGCCGAATCCCCCCTCACAACGGTACTAGTAATTGAGCAAATGACAGAAGCATATCGGTTAGAGAGGTTACCAAGTAATTGGGTAGAGATCCTCTATATATAATGTAGAAGGTAGAGGAGGGAGCGGAAGGGGACGCGTGGTGACTAACTAGAGCATGGAAATATATATATGCAATGTTATCTGTAACATACACATACATGGGAATGGAGCCTTCGGGTCAACAGTAATAACAGAGATGGCCCTGAAGCATCTGTCCTCTGGTAAAAATCAGGGACAGTGCGGACCACGGTGGTCAGCTGCTACGTCAGGCATGAGCCACGTGTCACTTTATCAAACAGCAAGAGGTACTCGTGGTCGTGGTCAATCCGTGAGGTCTCAGTGACTTTACTGAGGTAGGTCGTAGATGGAAGGAACTGCAGGTCAAACTTGGAGGCAGTACACGTGTCGGTTAGTCAGTAGAGAAAGCATTTAACCGCTGACACGTGAAAAGGGTTGAATAGACTTTCAAAGAAGAAAATACTTCATTGTTAATTGTTATGGTAGACTTACGCGTTGGTACAGTATTTTTTAAAAGTTTTCTTTATTTTATTTTTTCGCTTATAAATTAATAAAAAGGTTAAATTTTTTAAATGTTTTGGCCTTTATAAGCTAAAATTGGTAGAAAAGTAACCAAAAAAACTGAAAAAAATTAATTTTTTTATTTATAAGTCAAAAAAAACTTAAAATAAACCTTACCAAACAGAAGTTTAATAAAAATTGAAGTCTTCTTGCAAGCTAAAGAATTTAACCAGGCTATCTCTTAACACTAGTGATAACTCCTAGTCATCACCCAATCAAGAACAAATGGAAAAATTAAATCAAAGGATGGAGTGATGGAACAAAAAATGGAGTAATAGGGTTGCCCTTCCTAAAAATATAAATTATAGAAAATCAAGAGAGCTTGAAAACTTCAAGTCTCATTATTTGGATAAAAACATTAAGTACAATAATACAACTATGTCATTTTTACTAACGTGACATCTTGGGCTAACAAAATCATTCCATATGAGCATATTAAAGCTTTACCACCAGAAATATTAAATCAATTGTGCGGTACATGATATAGAGAAAACAACATAACTAACTTATAAATTTTAGGTTCTAAAATGACTATTCTTTTTTTTCTTTTTTTTTTTGGTATGGCAGCGAAGAATGTCTGGATCAACCAATGTACGTGTCCTCGACTAATCCCTTCTCTAATTCAATCAAAGACAGGCCGGGACTATAGTACCTATTTATTTGTATATGATTCTATTGGGTTGAGATATCACGTCAACAAAATGACTTGAAATATTTTCTCTATTATTTGTTTCTCTATTATTTGACAAAAATATTTAGTGTAACAATGATATAATATTATTTTGCTAACGTAGCATTACAAAGTAATAAAATCATGCCAAATGAACATGTTAAAATTATAATATACAAAAATCATATTAGTTTGAAAGAGATATCTTCACTCACTCCTTAATTTTATGTAATTAAGATAAAAAAAAAAGTTATGAATTTGTCTTAATTTCATTAACTTGTGATATGACAACATGATAGGTATCACCTTTACATTAAATATTTGATTATTTTGTCCGTTGGAGATGGCATGTTTGCAAGGGAGTAGTCGAGTCTCCCTGAGGTTTCTTCACCAAAACTACCATTCAGCATGGAAATCCCCACTATAATATCATCTCTAGAGTTGTATCACAAGAATTTGAAAAAGTAAGGGCCTCCTTTACATTTGGAAGACTCAAGTCTTGAGGACGAAGTCAGCATTTCTATTTACTTTTTAATTTATTTGTTTGACCCAAAAAAGTACTATACAAAAATTATTCAACATTTTTGGAATACCACGCGTCTTTATCCTTTTCATATGGGATGAGTCTTTTAGTAACTAAGTAAGGTAGACTTAACCTGTGAATGATGAAACAAAGATAACGTGGTGCTCCAGAAACACAAAATAATTTTTTAATAATACAATAGAAAAGTTAGATTGGTTGATAGTCATAGTGCAATATTAATTAGCTATAATTTATTTTAATAATGAGGGTGTGCCTTACACAACAGCAAAACATTGCTTCATAGCCACTTGAGTGTGATAAAAAAAATGAAAACAATCTCTTTACACAGTGGAGTAAGACTACGCACGTTGAACTTCTCCAAATACTATAATGGTCAGATTATGGTGCACTAGGTTACCCTTTAATTTATTTTGATGATGTCTGTATAAGTTCATACACATACGAACACCTATAAATGTGTGTGATGTGGTTGAGGTCCATTGTTCTTCATGAAGTGTAGTCCCAGTACATGTTTCTCAGCCACCAATCCATTCGTGTTTACTGTTATATATTTGTACAAACAGCCACTCAAACCTAGGAAATTTAATACTTGACTGAGTGTATGAACTATTTATTAGTGAAGAATGCCTCCCAAACCGTATTCATTGATTTCTGAAAGTTCAGTTGAGATGTGTTTTGAGAAAGCGAAAGAAAAATTTTAAAAGTTTTTTCTCCCTTTGTTTGATTCTACCTAAGAAAAAAAAGGGAGGAAAATATAAGAAAAAAGTAGGGGGAAATACATACACATTCTCTCTCTCTTCTTTTCTTCTAATTTTCCTTTATTTTTTCTACAAAACCAAATAGGAAAGGAAAAATAACTTTCTTTCCTTTCTCTTTGTCTTCCTTCCCTTTCCTTCCCTTTCCTCTCCCATGTTCCAAACAGGCTGTTAGTAGCTAGCTAGCTCACTAGTTTACGTACTAATTCAATTTTCAATTATTAAGATGTTTAACATAGACATAGCTTGTATAATTGAGGGTATAGTTGTAAAAATAAAAAACTTGTTTATCTGTTTATGTGTACATTGATTTACTTAATTGTTTTTAAGATGGGATTTACTTATATATTTGATTTTTTTTTTTTTTTTGCAAAGAAAAAATAAAAGAGCCTACATTTCTAAACCACTTCACATATATTGTTTGTTGATATGTGTATATTTTTTAAAATAATAAACTGCTATAAAACCTTTTTTTTATGGAATGACCAGCTATCAACAGTTGCACAACTCAAGTTGGTGCAGTTCAGGTCAGTTCTATGGAATGACTAGTTCATTTCTACATTCAGAAATCTAAAACAGATCAAGATCTGTTTAGTTTTTGGTACGGCATAGGTCTAACCAAACCTCGACCAAATGCACACCCGACATGGAATGTCATTTCAAATTAGTAATTACTTCTCTTATGAAGGTAAAATGAGATTACCACACTTAATAAGATTAACGTCCCCATACTCATTATGGAATGTCACATTACTAGACATCCAATAATTAAAAAGAAAGGCAGGCCATCAACATTTCAAGATATTATTCCCTCTGTCAGGGCCGGCTCTTCCATTAGGCCAATTAGGCCATCGCCTAGGCCCCCAATTATTTAAGGCCACAAAATTTTTTGAAACTTAATAAAGTCTTAGATAATTTTTACATTATTTTTATATAAAGTTATATATTAAAAAAAGAGAGTTCAATTTTTTAAGGCCCTAATTTTTTTTTAAGACCTAATAGGGTCCTACATAGTTTTTACATCTTTAGGTTAAAAAAAAGGCCTAAGTCTAAACGAAAAGAAAACTATCTTTTAGAAAAAGAGACTTCAAAACATAGTGCACTAATGAACTTCAAAAGAAAAAAAACTTTTGTTTGATAGATAATTAATACACTCTGCAAATAAACTTTTTTGAAGGCTCCTAAAATATTGAAACATTATATACTACAGTCAAAGTCAAATATAGTTTTCACATCTTTTTTTCAAAAAATGCACTTTAATTTAGGTGAGAAAAAAAATTCGTTAGAAAAAAGAGCATGAAACCAACTCGCCTAGTTAACTTAAAAAAACATATTAGCTTAACAAAAAATTATACAAATAAATTTTTTTTAGAGGCTTCAAACTTTGTAAAACCTTACATAGTTTTAAGGCTCTATGTCGTTTTACTTTTTTTTTATTTTTATTTTTAAAAAAAAAAGCCTTGGTCTAAATAAGAAAAATAACCACTGTAAAAAAACAGTCACAAACTTAGCACACTAGTAAACTTTAGAAGAAAAACCACAAGCTTACAAAATAAAATAATTTTTTATAAAATTTTTGTGATAACATTAAACAAATATAAAAAGCCTCATTTAAAATTATTGCCTAAAACCTCGAATCATATCACACTGGCCCTGCTCTCTGTTCTATTTGTTTGTCTTGTTTTTCTTCTTTGAAAGTCTTATTTTATGTGTCCTAGTTTTCAAATTCAAAATGTTTTACTGCTACTTTTCAATATTTTACCTTTTGTTTAAATACAATTTATAGGTTTCAAAAAATTCATTCAAATAAGACAAATAGTATTTTGTAAATCTATTATTCCAATATACTACTTTACTTGGCATGGTCAGTCATGACACCTGAAAATGGCTGAGTGGGACTTTCAAAGAAGAAAATACGCAGTTGCTAATATGCTATGTAGACTTAAGTTGGAGTCTTCTTGCAAGCTTGAGAATTCAACCATGCTCTCTCTTTCCTAGTCATCACCCGGTCAAGAGCAAATAGAAAATCAAAGGATGGAGTGATACAACAGAAAATCAAGCAATAGGGTTGCCCTTCCTGCATATATAAATTTTAGGAAATCAAGATAGCTTGAAAACTTCAATTCTCATTATTTGGAGAAAGAAAAAACATCAAGTACAATGTTGAAACTGAGTCATTTTGCTAACGTAACATTACGGCAAACAAAATCATTCTATGAGCACATTAAAAGCTTTATCACCAGAATTATTAAATCACTTGTGGTATGTGATATAGAGAAAATGACATAACTAACCTCTGGATTTTAGGTTCTAAAAAAATTACTTATCTTTTTTTTTTTTTGTATTGCGGTCAAGGATGTCTGGGCCGGTATATGCGCACCTCGACTAATCTCCTCCCCAGTCCTTAAGACAAATATACCTACATGTGGCGCTTATGGTCAGAATTAGACATCTATCTTTTAGGATACAATGATCAACACACGCGCAGATGCTACACTGCAATTTGTGTGTTTTGGTGAACCCAACAGTGGTGTATGTTGACTCCATGCCTTGATTTTAATGATAAGAAAATATTGTATTAGTAGTCTAATTACTCTACTTAGTGTGCAAATTATTAATGATCTTAATCTCTCCTAAGAATGTGATTTGAAGCTCAATTTATTAGAGAATACTAAAGAACTTGTGTATTGAGAAGCTTGACAAGGGCGTGTGAATATCTAGATTTGAAAAAGAGATCGGCATCATTTAAAAGAGATTAGCAACAAAGAGAATAAGGTCGGCAGCTCTTTTGGAAGAACTGAACCTTCTATAATATGGCATAACAAGATTAGAAAAAGATATCGGCAACTATTAAAAGAGATCGTCAACAATGAGAAAGAGGTCGACAATCAATATTGATGCCTAACTTAGAGATGCTAACATTTAAAGAATGGAAGATCAGTTGAAGAAAATATCACAAGACTTGGAAACTCTCTTAAAGATTTTGATAAAATCTTGGATCAATTAAAGAAATGATGTTGATTGAAAAATCCTACAAGTAATCAAAATGAATTAATTTCATTTCGAAGAGATTGAAAGTGTTCTTGAAGATCAACATGTATTGGAGAAGTTATTTCAAGTCTTAGAAGCCTAATCTGGAAAATTATTGAAGTGCTTGAAGGTTTGGAAGAATATTGAAGAAGACATGCAAAATAAAGTCTATGGATTGGCAAGAGTTGACACATCAACTCCAGAAGTCGACACATGAAGACAGTGGCTTGAATCTGAGCTTGCCAAAGTTAAAAGGGTCGACACCTTGGTCCAAATTGCATAACCTTGGAAATGTTTTTAAACGAGTCGACACATAGGGACAGTGCTTTAGAGATACATGTTAGAACCAAAAGAAGTTGACATTTCGTTCATCAAGAGTCGACACATGAAGACAGATTGCTTAAAAAGCTGAGTTCAGAACAAGGAGTCAATACATCCAGCCGAAGAGTCGACCCATGCCATTGTAACGGTTATATTTTTTAACATTCTGAAGGTCTGATTTCGCATTTCATGCTTCTTTAACTACCACCAACTGTTAGAATCGATGCAAGGCTATAAAATACAAGATCCCCACAACATCTATATACAAGAATGAAAAATCATCAGTGCTGAATCAAAGAATGAAGCTGAGATTTTTTTAGCCCTAACTGCTACATTCATTTTGTTGAGTGATTGGGGTTGATTGCTGAACCTACACTTGATTATCTACTCTTTGAGAGAGTTACCCATTATATTAACTTCATCTATTTCACTTGGGTGGGTTTGTAAACTTGTGAATTTGAGTGTTCTTATCAAAAATCCTTGTAAGTTTGAGTGAAACTTTGACAAAATCATTTGGAAGATTTGAGAGCTTGGGAAAAGCTCTTGTAAAAAGTAAGCTGGGCATTTGGGCAACTAGCACTTGCTGTGTAAAGGAGTTTTTGAATAGTAAAAGACTTTCAAGAGTATCTTGGGGGTGACAACGTATATCATACGTTGTGATCGAATCTCAGTAAATCTGGTGTTCTTCATTGTGTTCTGTTTTTCTTCCCTGCTCATATCACTTGCTTGCATTGCATCTTATTATTTGTTTGCTTTGTTTATAGTTTGATTAGCCACTATTACATTGCTTAATTAGTTTTTAATTGCATTGTTTGTGATTATATTTAAAGAACCTAATTCACCCCCCTCTTGAGTTACCTACTTAGGCTAACAGTGTACTCTCTTACAATGCTCTCTGCAAATGTAGAGATTAAGTCTCTGGATATGCAGGAAGAAGCTCGGATTAAAAACCTAAGTCTGAATACAAAAAAAGGTTGTGTTTAAGTAGGCACATAGGTGCCTATTCGAAAAAGACACTAGCCAGCCAATCAAAGCCTTACCACCAACGGTCATAACTTATTCAAATAAATAAATAAATTAAATATATATTAAATTTGAATCTTCTACCAAAAATATATATATATATAAGATCGTGTTTGGTATCTTATTGATCCTAATCCTAGTCCAATTCGGGGCGGGGCACGCATGTTGTAGACCCAAGCTTGGTATGTTGTGTTTAAATAGGAACACAAGTGTCTGTTCAAAAAAGGCACTAGCTAGCCATACAAAGCCTTACCACCAACGGTCATAACTGATTCAAATAAATAAATTATTTATTTATTTATTTATTAAATTTGAATTTTTTGTAAAAAATATAAGACTACATTTGGTATCTTATTGATCCTAATCTTGGCTCGGTTTTGGGCTGGGTGCACGTGATGGACCCAAGTTTGGGTAGGTCCTCCCCCTTCTACAAAACTAGGGTGCCCCTTAGGGCCCAAACCCCACTCTAAAGTAAAGCTATATAGACCCCTTAAAGAGTTCCTTTTCAATCAATGTGGGACAAGGCATTTAACCAAGTATAACATAGTAAAGTTTGAAACTTTGAAAGCCAATCACTTATTCACTCTTTCATGGATTTAAGCAAATGGATATATGCTTTTAATCTCCTCATGGAGGTTAACTCATAAAACTATGGACCCACTCAATTAGTTGCATGGGTACCATTTTAAATATGACTCAAAGTGATGAAAACATCACTAATTTCCAACAAAACTACCATTCAACTTAGAAACCCCCCACTATAACATCATCTTTAAGAGTTATATCACAAAGAATTTAAAAAAGTAAAGACCTTTTGGAGGACGAAGTCAGCATTTTCATTTACTTTTAAATTTATTTGTTTGATCAAAAAATGTACTACACAAAAATTATTTAGTGTTCTTGGAACACAACATGTCCTTACTCCTTCACTTACATGGGGTGAGTCCCTCAACTATTAGGTGAGATAGATCCACCATGTGAGTGGTGCAACAAAGATGACGTATTACTCTAGGAGTACTGAATAATTTTTTAGTAATACAACAAAAAAAGTTAGGTTGGTTGATAGTCATAGTGCAATATTAACTAGCTATAATTTATTTTGATAACGTTGCTTCGTAGCTACTTGAGCGTGATCCAAAATATGGAAATAATCTCTTCACGCGCTAGAGTAAAACTACTCACATTGAACTTCTCCAAACCTTATGATGGTAAGAGTTTGGTACACTAGTGTAAGTGAGATTTCTGGGAAGGTCTGGCCGATCACTTAAACTAATATCAATGAGTACCAACTTGCTGTAAAAGGGACAGAGAAGTTAGAATGGGTCGACCCTCTTTGGGCCGATCATACTCCAACAATTAAGTTAACAATCTTAATCGAGAATCAAATAAATAAAGACAGTGTATGCTTGAAATCAATTGTCCATATCTTGCTTCTTGAGGTTTTAGTGTTTATAGTGTAGTGCTCTCTATTAAGCCTACTCTGGTAATCATAACCTATCTCATAGGCTTATGCCGGCTCGAGTTGACTGATCGAACAAAAACTCACCTTTATCGTCATGCTCGAGTTCGACTGACCGGAAGTGAATATGGTCATTGTGTGCGACATCTCTTTCGCATTAAATGCAAGTCTGTACAACATTAAATACTGACAATCGAGTATTAAGTGCTCTAGTATCCCTGGCGAGTGCCCCAGCTCTTTGGGTTAAGAAGTCTTATGACTTGGGCTAATCTCAGGAATATGGGCCTAAGCTATATTGATGATATTTGGGTTGTTACAAGCCCAAATAAATTTGCTTGATCTTTATCGGGCCTACCCTAATGAGCTAGGCTAGAGTTTCTTAACCCACAATTGCCCCCTAGCCTTAACACCCTTTGGTAGGGGGTTAGGGCTGGTGTATCATTACTATTCAGTGCATGACGTCAATCGTTAGAAGTCTTTTAATGAGACGTGATCGTTGAGTAACTCGAACCCATTGCTGCTGTCTTGACTTTCTCTGCAGACAAAGGAGTTGTGATTACTTATCGAATGCAGAGCAATCCCTAACTTTCCATCTGTCTTATTCGCTAGGATAGCAACTCTATAAGTTCTACCTTTCTTCTCATTCGTTTCTTACATCTCCGGATAGGAAACCCTAGAACTTTTTGTCCTCGATACATAATGGGTTCACACCTTAGGAATACGCTTAACTCTTCCGATAGCATTGCTTCGTTTAAGGCCCAATACAATTTTTCGATAGACGTAAACGTTAGCTAGGTTGGTCCTAAGGACGATGGTTAAGTAGTAACTAAGGAAGGGACTCCCTTCCCTCTCGTTGCTATTGTGGAGGGAGGACTCCATTTTTTCACTCACCCCTTTCTGATTGAAATCCTCAACCATTACAAAATTGCTCCAATCCAGCTCGCACCAAATGGCTATAGGATAGTGATGGGAGTGGTTGAGTTGAACAGACAATTAAGTTTGAACCTGGAGTTTCACAAGTTCGATTACTGCTACTCGGCAGTAGAGCTGAACAATGCCCTGTCAGACCACCATAGATATTACTTTAGGGCCAGAACAAGCCCCAGGGAGTTGGTTCAATTTCTTCCAAGCTTGGGGAATGGGATTGATGACATCATAGGTAGGGTGAGTGGTCCTTGGGAATTTGGGGATATCCCAGTGGAGTTAGCCCCACCAGCACGATGCCCCAAGGTCCCGCAAAAAATAGGTTAATCACCTCTTCTCTGATCTGGCATAAACTTTTCCTCTTATCTATCTGAGATTTCATTTATTTTTGACTCGTCACCCTTTTATTTTCTCTTTGCAGCAAATTTTGGTGTCAAGGACAAGGAGACTGAACTCCTGGGGGTTGACTTAAAAGTTTTAGAAGTCACTTGGATGTACAAGGGTGAATGAGCATTAGCTAGAATTGGGCGAGCTACTCACATCTTGTTAGGATATCCAGTTCAGTACTAATCTTTTATGGCGATACACGGAGTTGCTGGCTCGGTTCTCGCTACGTAGAAGACAGAGGGAGGTTAGCATGAGATTAGCAAGTACCCAGCATTGCTGCCCCCGCTCCCTGCCCCTTTTGCTGTCGCCCCCCCAACTACCGTTGCTAAAGGTGACATAACTCCCAAGTTACGAGATCTATCGTTGGCACTGAGAGGAAGGATTTCTAAGAAGATGAGAGGGGTGGCCTCATTCTCTGTCGCCACCACTTCTTCCATCACCAAAGTCACTGCTAATGCTGGTGATGCCAATGTTCCTCCCCCCGCCGTGCACTCCGACACTGGAGCTCCTGCCACCCCCGAGGTGGTTGAACTGGATGAAGCTCCAGTATCTCACGAAGGAGTGAAGAAAAGAAAGCTGGAAAAGACTGTCGAGAAAGAGGCTGCTCAAGCAAAGATGGTAGATTTTGCTGCTCCCTCTTCTGCATTGGTAGGTACTAATCCAAAGGGCAAAGGCAAAGTGGAGGAGCCGATACCTGAGGAGTTCATATCTCTGCCAAATATTGCTGATCGGGCCATGACCATCTAAGATTTGGTCCTCAACTGTGCTAGAGCGGCTGTTGGGGCTCTTCAGGCGATAGTGCCACCTAAAGATGTCAAGGAGCTAAATAAAATTGGTAACGGGGATCTGCTGGTAAGCATCGTTCATGCGTCAATGGTGGTAAGAAGTCTTTCTTATCTATCTTTCTTATTCAAATCTTCTGTTGAGCTTTCCATTTGAGTTTTGCCCTTTTTTGTCCTACACAAGGAGCGATCCAAAGTCTGGAAATCTTGCATCGATTCTACACTCTACAAGATTGGCACAACAATTTGTTGTGGAACCACAATCGGCTGAAGGGTAGATTCCACATGAGAGATCGTGAGGCCAGAGATTTCGATGAGGCATTTCAAGATCAGTAGGTCCTTCTAGTAGAAACGTAATCCTACTATAAACAAAAAGAAAAAGACTTTGATTAAGCCAAGGCTAAGGCTGCCGATTTGAAAACTAGGCTGATCGAGGTTGATAAGTCGGCATCCGAAGCTAAAATGGCTCTGGCTGAATCTCTATTAGAGGTGGAAGGGCTGAAGAAAGAGGGTGAGGCTCAATACACTAAGGGTTTTGACGACGCCGGGGATTAGTATGAGATCTAGGTGAAAAGCATTGCTGAAGGCGTTTTTCAAGATAGCTGGACGTTGACTCTAAAAAAGTTGAAGCTGGACAAATCTTCCCCCCTTTGGACGAAAATACCTGCTTGGGCTAATGTTGAATTGGAGCCTAAGGACGAAAATACTGATGGAGACACTCGAGGTGGAGTGGCAAACACTGTCCCTGAAGCCGAGGTAGTTAACAAAGGCAATTCTGCCGAGCTACCTCCGGCTGATCTGCCCCTCGTCAAGCCACTAACTGCCAAGTTACCTCCATCTAAGCTGCCCCTCGCTGAGCCTCCAACTGCTGAGTTGCTTTAGGACCTTTTACTTTGCTTTTTTTGTTTTTTTTTTTTTTGTGAGCATAATTATAAATTTCGCATATTTTATAAATGAACAGTTTTTTCCATTTGTTGTCTTTTGTGTACATACTTTTTTGTGCTATGAGTACCTCTCTTGCAGATAGTCAATTTATATTGTAAACAAGTTTTTTGACCACTCTTGGGCTAACTTGCCAAAGACAAAACTTTCTAAATAAGTTAGGAAAATAAAAACTTGTCATTTGCTCGCCAAGCTACCAAACTTAGGTAGAAAATTGGTTTTAGCAAAGAAAATAAATGCCTCAATTAGTAAATTGTGGCCCCTGATTTGGCCAACTTACAGGGCTTGGGTCAGGTTGAGTCAAGATACTTATCTTTTGATTCTTTAGTTTTTATGGCTTTTTTTGGCTGACCTTCTTGACTTAGGCAGAACCAAGGCGGGTCTTGGTTATAAGCTTATTTATAAAAACTGTAGCCTTCGTTTAGTCGACCTGCCCAACTTAGACAGGACCAAGTTTTTTACACTTGGTTTTTTTGTGACCTTCATTGGCCGACCTGACTCTAAATGGTCCAGGACCAAGTATTTACACTTGATTTTTTATAACCTTCATTGGCCGACCTGTCCAATTTGGATAGGACTAAGTTTTTACACTTAGTTTTTTATGACCTTCCTTGGTCGACCTGGTCATAAATGGTCTAGAACTAAGTTTTTACACTTGGTTTTTATGACCTTTATTGGTCGACCTGCCCTATTTGGACAGGACCAAATTTTTACACTTGATTTTTTATGATTTTCATTGGTCGACCTGGCCATAAATGGTCTAGGATTAAGTTTTTACACTTGATTTTTATGACCTTTATTGGTTGACCTACCCAACTTGGATAGGACCAAGTTTTTACACTTGGTTTTTTATGACCTTCATTGGTCGACCCGGCCATAAATGGTCCAAGACCAAGTTTTTACACTTGGTTTTTATGACCTTCATTGGTCGACCTGGCCATAAATGGTCCAGGACCAAGTTTTTACACCTGGTTTTTTCTTCCTTCAGTGTTTTGTGTTTTGGAGTAGCATCAGACAAATGGATTTGTTCGAATGACTTCAAATTTTTATTGATTGTATAAAATTTCAAAAGGACTAGACATTGCTGAGTTGTTACATCGTACGGGAGTCAATTCTACTGGTAAAATTTCTTTAGGTTGTTGGCGTTCCAAGGTCGGGGTAGCTATCTCCCATCTTCGACAGTTTTCAGTCGGTATGCCCCCACGCAGACTTAGAACGCCACTCGGTAGGGATTCTCTCAGTTGGTGCCGAGCTTTCCATCTGCTGGATTCTTTGTTGCCCCCAATACTTTCTGTGATACTAAGTCTCCTGGTAAAAAGGCTCTTGGATGAATCTGTTTGTTATAGGAGTGACTCAATTGTTGATGATATCCAATGAGTCTAATCAGGGCAACCTCCCTATTTTCTTCGGCAAGATCCAGATCTTTAGCCAGAGTCTGGTTGTTAACTCCAGTATCAAATGTTGTTGATCTAATCGTTGGTAGCCTCACCTCTAAGAGTATAACTGCTTCCACCCCGTAGGCCAAAGAAAATGGGGTTTCGCTAGTAGATCTCCTCGAGGTGGTTCTATAAGACCATAGGACACTAGGCAGTTCCTCCACCCATTTTCCTTTAGCCTTTTCCAGTTGCTTTTTGATCCCGTTCAACATAGTCTTGTTTAAAATTTTGGCTTGCCCATTGTACTGTGGATAGGCCGGTGTTGAATAGTAATTTCTGATCCCGAGCTCGTCGCAAAATGACCGGACATGTTGCCATCGAATTTGGTGCCATTGTTTGAGACAAGCGCCCGAGGTATGCAGAACCTTGTTACTATGTTCCTCCAAACGAACTGCTTAACATCAATTTCTCTAATGGTTGACAGGGGTTCTGCCTCCACCCACTTGGTAAAATAATTTGTTGTTACAATAAGGAACCTTTTGTTGCTTGGAGCTCAAGGCAAAGGCCCGACTATATCCAATCCCCACTGGGTAAAAGGCCAAGGGCTGGTTAAGGTTGTGAGGTCCTCCGCAGGCTGATGTATAATTGGAGAGAACCTTTGACACTTTTCATATTTCAGTACGTACTGGGCCGCGTCCTTTTGCGTATAGGGCCACCAGTATCCTTGTGAGATAGTTTGGTGGACCACAAATCTCCCACCGATATGACTTTCACAGATCCCTTCATGAATTTTGAACATGACGTCCTGCACTTTTTCTAAGTGAACATAGTGCAAGTAGGGACCTGTGAAAGATCTTCAATAGAGTTCCTTAGTTGGTGACAGCAAGTATCTAAGGGTTTTGTGCTTGACTCGTCTGGCTTCATTCTTGTCTTTGAAGAGTTCATCTTTGTCCAGATAGGAGATGATTGGGACCATCCAGGATGGTCCCAATTGTTCAATTGCCAAGGCTTGCTCTTCTTCTTGAAATATCCTAAGATTGGCTAGCGTCTCTACATGGGTTGTTCTCTTAGAGCCTGACTTTAGGGTTGTCGTAAGCGTTGCTAAGGCATCAACATGAGCATTGCTGTCACAGCCAATCTGGTGGAGCCTATATTTGCTAAATTTGGACAGTAAATCTCTTGCTTTGACCAGGTATTGTGCCATTCTGTCGCTCTTTGCTCCGTACTCTCTTGTGATCTTATTCACTACTAACTGAGAGTCTGAGTAGATCATGACTTCAAAAATTTTAAGATTGATAGCTCGATGTAGCCCGGTGAGCAGAGCCTCGTATTCTGACTCGTTGTTTGAAGCAGTGAACTCCAGTTTGATGGCCTGCTCCAATGCCATACCGTCTGGTGTGATAAGGACTATCCCCGATCTTGCCCCCTAGTCATTTAATGCTCCGTCAATGAACAATTTCCAATGATTAGCATTTTCCCAAAGGTCCAACGAGAGGTGATTATTTTGGAAATCGGCAGATGGTGTTGGGTTGTTTTCCTGCGGCAATTCAATAGAGAATTCAGCAATAAAGTTAGCCAGTACCTGCCCCTTGACTGCTGATTGTGGATGGAACTTGATGTTGAATTCTCCCAGCTCAACGACCCACTTAGCTATCCTGCCATAGAAGTCGACCATTCTCAAAAATGGTTTTGGTTGGTGGTCCGTGAGAACGTTAATAGTGTGGGCCTTGAAGTAGTGCACTAGTTTGCGTGACACTACTGCTAATGTAAGGGCCAGTTTCTTTAATGGTAAATACCTACTCTCTGCCCCCAAGAGAGTTTTGCTAATATAGTAGACCGGCTTCTATTTTCAATCTTACTATCAGAGTTGTACGGCACTGGCCACATGCTCTAACACTACCAAGTAGAGGAAGAGTTCTTCATGCTTCGATTGGGTGGAAAGTAGGGGAGGTTGGCTCAGGTACTTCTTCAAATCTACCAAGGCTTAATCACATTCCTAGGTCCAACTGAATCACTCTTGCTTTTTAAGAAGCTAAAAAAATTGTCGACACTTGTCTAAAGATCGGCTGATGAATCTATTGAGGGCCGTTACCATGCCAGTCAATTTCTGTACCTCTTTGATGTTCCTTGGAGCTTGGACATTCTGAATAGCATTAACCTACTGTGGATCTATCTCAATACTCCAGTGTGTAACCAAGAACCCCAAGAACTTCCCCGAGCTGACCCTAAACACACACTTGGAGTCATTAAGCCTCATTTTGTACTACTTCAGAATGTTAAATACCGTCGTCAGGTTCTCCAAATGGTGACTGCCGATCTTACTTTTGACCGCCATGTTATCGATATAAACTTCCACAGTGTTGTCGATATGGTCTTTGAACATTTTAGTGACCAGTCGCTGATAGGTGGCACCGACATTCTTTAGTCCAAAAGGCATTGCTTTATAGCAAAAGATGCCTCTTGGAGTTATGAAAGCGGTTTTCTCTTGGTCGTTTTCATGGAGCGGGATCTGGTGATACCGAAGATAAGCATCCAAGAAGCTCATTCTTTTGAAACCAGCCGTTGCATCTACCAGTTGATCAATTTTGGGCAGAGGGAAAGGCTCCTTAGAGCACGCTTTGTTTAGATCGGTGAAGTCAACATAAACTCTCCATTTGTCGTCCTTCTTTTTCACAACAACTATGTTTGACAGCCAATGTGGGTAGTGGATTTCTCTAATTGCACCAGCATCAAGGAGCCTTTCAACTTCTTCTACGACAGCATCAACATGTTGTGTGGCCGCTCTCCTGCCCTTCTAGACCACAGGTCGGCACTGTAGGTCCACACTTATTCTGTGGCAGGCAACCTTTGTGTCAATCCCTGGCATGTTGTAAGGAGTCCAAGCAAAGATCTCAATATAATTTGTCAGAAGCTCGATTAAGGAATTTTCTTCAGTCTTAGATAGGGAAGCACTAATCACAAAGTACTTCTCCTTATGTCGATCTATATGGATTTTCTTCAATCTTTCGATGACCTTTTTCCCTGGTATCTGCCTAACGTTATCAATCGTTGGTGTGTCCTCGTGAAGCTTTATCATCTGTACTTTACCAACTTTCACCTTTGTCACACACGCCGTAAGAAAGCATTTTTTAATGACCACTTGGTCCCATCTTATCTCTTGCACCCCCTCTGGGGTCGAGAATCGAATCAGCCGATGGTAAGAAGACGGGATAACTTTCATGAGATGCAACCTTGTTCAGCCTATGATTGCATTATATGGGAGGGTACATTGACCACCAAGAATTCTATCTACAGAGTAATTCCTCCCACGGTTACAGGAATAGTTACCTTTCCTAGCAGCCAAATTGGGTCAGAACTAAACCCAATCAATGGATTAAGCGAGGGCTGGGGGTCGGCATCCTTTAGCTCTAGCTTCTTGAATAGATCCTAGTACATAACCTAGGAGGAGCTCCTCTGGTCAATGAGCAGCCTCTTCACGTCATAACCTGCTATTCGTAGAGTCATGACCAGTGCGTCATTGTGGGGGGTCTGAACTCTCACGAGATCTTCATCAGTGAAAGTTATGGTCGCTATATTACTGTTGATCTTGACCTTCTTGTACAGAGGGTCTATCTGCATCGCCTCCCTTAAGTATGCAGTCTTTTGTATCTCGGCCCAGTATCTATGCCGGTCAATAGCTTCTGACTCTATTGACCTATGCAACACATTGATCACTCGGACCGGTTCGGCTCTATCTTCTTTCTATGAGAGGACCTCCAGCCTAGAATGCACGGCCTCATGTTTTATCTTCTCTCTGTCGATGTACTGGTTAAGATAACCAGCCTTTGCCAGATCTTTCAGATGGCTTTTGAGATGTTGGCAATTCTCCGTTTAATGCCTAATCTCCTTGTAATAGAAGCAAAATTTCCTTTGATCTCGGGCTGTAGGGTCTCCTCCCAACTTCGGAGGCCATTTGAAGAATGGCTTGTCGCGAATTTAGAGCAAGATTTTACAAATAGGATCTTTAAAGACAGCGTAGACACTGTTATTCGCCTTCTTACTCCAGTTGTTGTTATCTTCCCGCCAAAACTTCTTTACATCTCGTCCATTCCTCTTCTCAGAGATAATGCCGACCTTCTCAGGGGTTAGCTGTGGCACATCTTCTTCCAATCTCGCATATCGCTCGATTCTCGATATTAACTCCTACATCGTGAGGGCCGATTTCTTCATTAAGGACTGTCGTAGGCGATGCTCTCTTGGCAAGTTGATCTTGAACTGAGTTACAGCTAACTGCTCGTTGTACTCGTCAATCTCATTTTAGGCCTCCTAGTAGCGCCGCGCGTATGCCCGTAATCCTTTTCCATCGTTCTTCTATAAGGTAAGTAGGAAGTCTACCTCCCTAGGATGCTTGCTATTCGCTATGAAGCAGTGAATCGTTTGGCAAGTTGTCTCCAGTTTAAGTCTGATTTGGACGGCAACTTGTTGAACCATCGTAGGGCCATCTCTCCCAGATTAGATGGAAAAACTTGACACATCAATGATTAATCTCCATTCCAGAATGCCATCATCTGCTTGTAGTGCCAAACGTGACTGATTGGATCCGCCTTTCCATCATATGATGTGAACTTTAGTGGGGCAAACTTTCTTAGAGGTTGGCGGCAGCTGATCTCCTCTGTGAAAGGTATGGATGCAATCTGATTTAGGGCTCTACTGACCATGTCCTGGGTAGTGCATGCCTTGGGGTGCTACTCTCTGTTATCAAGTTTTTCATTTAGCCACCTTTCCCATTCCTTCTGTTACCGACCGGCTTTAGCCCGATCTCTGTCCCGCGGTGTCTGGCTTTTCTTGTGTTGGCGATTTCCTTATCTTTTGTTGTAGCAACCGGTACTAGAGGCATGACTCCTAACAATGTGCACTGGTGTTAAGCTTATGATTCTAGATTTCGATTCCTCCTATCATTGCGATGGCCTGGTGATCCTCTTCTAACTCAGTCATCTTTTCTGGAGATTGCATCCCTTATAACCCTGACTTGGGAAGTGAGTCTAGCAATCTCCTTGTCGCGTCGCCGAAGTTCTTGCTCAGCAGCATGACGCGAATGGTCACTAGGCACACGTCCATTGGAGAGTGAAGGTCCCAGGTCCCGATGGCAATTTCTACTGAGGTTTGGTCCCCTGACATAGTATGGGTTCCTCTGTAACTCATCTCGTGCTTCCTGGAAGTTCCCAGTAGGAGATTGGGTCTCCGATCTCCTTGGATGACCTCGGTTGCTTCTTTCCGGAGTACTTTGGTGGCCAGCCGAATTGGTATTGCCATTGTTAGAGAGAGTTTTCTTCCCTTGCCTAGTGGGGTGGACTCCTCTTTTCCCCTAGAAGCTAGTACACATACTTGCTTAGACCTCCCACAGGCAGCGCCAATTGTAAGTGGGATTTCTGGGAACGTCTGGCCGATCACTTGAACTAATATCAATGAGCATTAACTTGCTGCAAAAGGGACAGAGAAGTTAGAATGGGTCGACCCTTTTTGGGCCGATCATACTCCGACGATTAAGTTAGTAATCTTAATTGAGAATCGAATGAATAAAGACAGTGTATGCTTGAAATCAATTGTCCATGCCTTGCTTCTTGAGGCTTTAGTGTTTATAGTATAGTGCTCTCTGTTAAGCTTACTTCGGTAATCATGACCTATTTCATAGGCTTACGCCGACTCGAGTTGGCTGATTGGACAGAAACTCACCTTTATTGCCATGCTCGAGTTCGACTGACCGAACGTGAGTATGACCATCGTGTGCTGCATTTCTTCCGCATTAAATGCGGATTTGTTCAGTATTAAATGCTAACAATCAAGTATTGAGTGCTCTGATATCCCTGATGAGTGACTCAGCTCTTTGGGCTGAGAAGTCTTAGGACTTGGACTAATCTCAGGAATATGGGCCTGAGCTGTATTGATGATATTTGGGTTCTTACTGGCCCAAATAAATTTGTTTGATCTTTATTGGGCCTGCCCTGATGGGCTAGGCTAGAGTTTCTTGACCCACAACTAGGTTACCCTTTAATTTACTTTGCTAATGTCTATATAAATACAAACACATGTGAACACCTATAAATGTGTTTGATGTGGTTGAGATCCATTGTTCTTTATGAAGTTGATGACATATATGTAGTCCCAATACATGTTTCTCAACCTCCAATACATATGTGTTTATTGTAAGATATTTGTACAAATATCCCACTCAAACCTAGGAATTTTATTGCTTGAAAGAGTGTATGAACTATTTCTAAAGGAAGAATGCCTCCAAAATCGTATTCATTGATCTCTGAAAGTTCAGTTGAGATGTGTTTTACAGCCTGTTTGAAACTTGGGGGAGGGAAATGAAAGGAAAATTTTAAAAGTTTTTTTTCTTTCCTTATTTGATTCCACGTAGGAGTGAAACGGAACGAAAACCGGGGAGGGGGGGGGGGGGGAGACACACACTCTTTCTAATTCTCTCTCTTCTTCTTTTTATTTTTTCTACAAAACCAAATATAGAAGGAAAAATAATTTTCCTTCCTTCTTTCTTTCCCTTCCCTCCCTTAAGTTCCAAATAGGCTGTTAGTAGCTAGCTAGCTCACTAGTTGACATTCTAATTCAATTCTTAATTATTAAGATGTTTAACATTGACATTGCTCATATAATTGAGGGTAGTGTAGTAAAAATAAAGGACTTGTTTAATTGTATATGTATACATTCATTTACTTAATTGTTTTTGAGGTCGGATTTACTTATATGTATATATTTATTTTTGGAAAAGAAAAAAAATTAGAGCGCCACTTCACAAATATTGTTTGTTGTTATACGTATGATTTTTTAAAATAATAACTCAAAACAAACCAAATTTTTTTACAAACTTAGCTTACAAATGTGGCCTGTATTAAATGTTTTCTTTTAAAAACACAGACTAACGTGTCACATGCAGCAAGGTGCCATGTGGGTTAGTAAAGTTTTTTTTTTTTGTTTGGTTTTTTAGGGGTAAGTGTAGCATTTTTTCTTTTTAAAATAGAAACATAATAACATTAAGGACATGTGTAGATGAGATATTTTGGAATACAAATTTTGCATTACTAAAAAAAACACATGAAAGTTAATTTTTCTCGTAATTTTTTCTGTCCATATTCCACCAATTCTCTAATTTGTTTATGTAAATTATTTTGACAGTAAATCACAAATTATGGGTAGGACCTTGGACGCCAAGCCGACTTACAAAGCCTACACTACAAAGGCCCAAATGTAGGACCTTTATTTTGGATGCAATTTCAAGGAAGTGGGTTACTTCCAAAAGGCCTACCCAGTTTATTTCCCCAAGCCCAAACTCTATCCTCTACGCATTACTATATCCTCTGCTTCGCAAAGAAAACGCAGACACGCTTCCCTGGCGATTTCACTTTCCCAACCTTAACAAATCCTTTCCCCAGTCCTTACTACTCTCTCTTTCTCTCTCCTTCCATATATACATGTATCTCCTCTCTCTTCTCTCTGCATAATGGATGGCCTTCCGGTTACTTACAGAGACGGGGACGATGGCAACGACTCATCAAACAACGACAACGACAACAACGAAAACAGTGACATTGTCGTTACCGATCCAACCCCACCCCCCACCACCACCATTGCCACCGACGGCGCCGCCCCAATCGCCACCACCACCACCACTACAACCACCACCACTTCTAGTACAACTCCTGATACAGAAACTGAGCCCCTAACCGACGCCAAAGAGGAACCTATTTCCTCCGAAGACCTGTCGGACGACGAAATCCCTGACAACCCACAGACCCAGAAACCCCAACAAGACGAGAAAGACCTAAGAGATTCGCCAAAATTCACCAAAGTCTCTGAAGACGACGACGATGAAGACGAAGAGCCTCCGCCGAAGAAGCAGAAACAGCTTTCTTCGTTGACATCCCAAGGAACTCAGGCACAGCTACCAGCAATTGCAAGACAATCGGAAGATAAAGCGGTGGCACTTACACCAGCACAACCTACAACGAAAAGAATGACTACAACAAACACAGCAACAACCACCAAGAAATCGAAGAAGAAGGGCAACAATGTGTGGACGAAATCAACTTCACGAAAAGGTAAAAAGAAAACTAAGAACAATAACCACAATGCCCAAACAGAGGACACTGTGTTAATCACTCCAATTCCACGGTTCCCGGATAAAACTGATGATACCATAGATATGAAAATTTGTTTGTCGAAGGTGTACAAAGCAGAGAAAGTCGAATTGAGTGATGATCGGTTGAGTGCTGGTAGTACAAAAGGGTATAGAATGGTCAGAGCCACTAGAGGGGTTGTGGAGGGTGCTTGGTATTTTGAGATTAAGGTCGTGAAGTTGGGCGAGACGGGGCATACGAGACTCGGGTGGTCGATGGAGAAGGGGGACTTGCAGGCACCAGTTGGATACGATGCCAATAGTTTTGGGTATAGGGATATTGATGGGAGCAAGATACATAAGGCTTTGAGGGAGAAGTATGGGGAACAAGGGTATGTGGAAGGTGATATTATTGGCTTTTACATTAATTTGCCGGAGGGAAGTTTGTATGCACCAAAGCCACCCCATTTGGTGTGGTATAAGGGGCAGAGGTACGTTTGCGCGCCAGATGGGAAGGAAGATCCTCCTAAATTAATACCTGGTAAGTGACAGTTTTTAGATTTGCACCTTTTAGCTAATTGAAGCTGGTGTGTTTGGCTTGCAATTATGTTTTTTAGTCGCCTGGTGTGCATTTCCATAAACTGTTGCTCATTCATTGATGTTGGTATTTATTATTGCTGAACTTTTACCTTTTCTTGTTTGTGCTCTATAATTTTGGAGGTAATTACAAAAACACTTCTTAAATTATGACTCAGTATCTCTAAACCCTCTTAAACTCTAAAACGTGACACATTGAACCTTGAGTTATCAATTTGTATCAATTAATACCTTTCGTTAGCAATATATTAGCAATTTTTTAGGAAAGTAAATGGCAAATTGTCATGTGACTTGGACTTGTTCACAAAAGTATGATTTTATACTTAAATTGACATTTTTTTTTTGTAATAATTGTCTAATTACTAAAATACCTCTTGGATTGCTCCTATATTTACACGTCATTCCAAGGGACATTTAAGTTATTAGACAATTATTATTATACGAGAAGATCAATTTAGGTATAAAACTATCTTTTTGTAAATATGTGCAAGTCACATGACAATTTTTCATCCGCTTTCGTAATGGACCGCTAATAGAAGGTGTTGATTGATACATTAGTTGTTCAAGGGTCAATGTGTCACAATATATAGTTTAGTGTGGTTTAGTAATATTGAGTTATAGTTTAAGGGGTGCCTTTTTAATTATCCCACAATTTGACAAGACTTGGTTGCATGCATGTGGACTATGAAGTGTTTGTTGTTTGAATTGCATAATTTCTTGCACTAAAATATGTGAGGGTCCCTCTATCATGTCATAACTGTGGTTTATCGTGACTGTTCTCAATATGGTTGTGACTATCTCCCTTTCAAGCATGTAAATACTCTTTCTTCACTGTATCTTTTACTCTTTTAGGTCCAAAATGTCTTCAATATTGATGGAAGGCCATTGTCTAATGTTTTGGAGTGTCCTTGTTCTTATATTTTCTTTAGATTCGAAGGTTTATTTGAGGTTGAGGAAAGCCAATGTCGTTATACGGTGCCGGAAAGTTCCGTCACATTGGAATTGCCCTGGTTGTGTGTCTTGTCAACTTATGTTTGTTTCCAAGGGGAGGGGCAAATATCTTTTGGTAATTTGTGTAATTGGATGTGTATTTCTTCAACTATTTTACTCCTGGTCTGTCTAATCTGCCTTCAATAGTTCTTCCTAATGGGTGGAGAACTAAGAAGCATGGATACATACACGAGTATGGATATGGACACAAACACGGACACGGAATATGGCATTTTCAAAAAAATAAGAAAACAGTCACGGACATGGGGGGATACAACAAAAAAGTTATTTTTATATATTTTTATTGCTATGTATAGGAATGTAACATCCATAAATCACCAAAAATAAGATGTAAGCAACTAAACAAGTTTACAATTATAATATAACAACTCATAAGTTAAGGATTTGAAGAATTGGCTGTGGGTGTTTTTTGTTTTGGTATTTTAAAGTTTGAAATTTATAAATTTAACTCCATCTAATACTTTTAATAATAACATTTCAACCCCTCAATGTCCCAAAATGTATTCAAGTAAGGGACACGTGTGTCTCTGATGTGTCCACAAAAAAAAAATAGTAGTAAAAATATTAGACATGCCCATTGGTGTGTCCGACATGTGGTTGGCATATTGAGGAGTATGTGTGTCTGACACTCATACGGCTCCCTGAATGGAGTGTCCGTGCTTCCTAGGTGGAGGCCTATAGAAAGCCAGTAATTGTGTTAAAATCTTATGAAGTGAGGGGCTATTTAGTTGTAATTTGTAAAGCTGGGTTATATATGGTGAGGTGAATTTCCCTTGTCAAGGACAGGCATTTTAATGAAATAGTAGATTTGGTTCCCTTGCTGATTCAGTTTCTCTTTGTTCATGTTCTGTGTTCATGGATAGCGGCCTTGTTTATTCAATACTTACTGCAATTATCTTCTCTATGAGCTTGTCGATAGAATTGGGTGCCTCAAGCCCAAGTTATATTCGCCTTCAGAATATAAAATTGTAAACTGCAGAAATTGAATTGCTGATTTTTGAATAACAATATTGAATTTGATATTGTTAATTGCATAAAATGATCAATGTGAATTTGGTGCCTCAGGATCACTATAGTACTTCTTGTGTCCGCCTCTCAGAAATCATGCTAGGAACAGGGAGAAGCTGCATCATGATTCGGAATTTGGGAAATACATTTGGTGAACACTTTGTGTCAAGTAGGATTTTGGACATGTGGAACCAAAGAAGAAGCTCAGGGGAGATTAGGAGTAGCTCCCTTGACATAGAGAAAAGAATGTATTTTAGTGGAAATAGTGGATATGGCATCAATATTTGTCTTTTATTTTGAACTTTTTTAAGCAGCAACATTTCTTTCCCTGTTAGTGCAATTTTTTTTGCCACTTAATTTGTTATTTTCTAGATTATGTGCCGCTGTTTACTTTATGTAAGCTGACAAGTCTATATTGTGTATGGGATGAATAAATCATTTGTTAGTTTTCAGATTAGTTGCCGTTGTTTACTTTATGTAAGTTGAAAAGTCTATAGTATATACATTACAAATAATAATGTCAGTCTATAATAGTTTTTTTCTTTTACAGTGTAGTTATATGTAAATAACTGCATACATATATATATTTATATATATGATGAAAATTTAATTTTGTGTCGATATAATTAATGCTAGGTAACTTTTTTAAGGATTTATTTTTCAATACCTAAATGTTCTATGCATTTACTAGTTTTTATGTATAGTATTGTGGGTTTTGTTTGTTGTGGTGTCTTTTAATAATTTTCATAAATGTTTA
The DNA here is from genome assembly GCA_033060915.1 of Euryodendron excelsum. NCBI lineage: Eukaryota > Viridiplantae > Streptophyta > Magnoliopsida > Ericales > Pentaphylacaceae > Euryodendron > Euryodendron excelsum. The sequence continues at coordinate 45,727,614 of CM065380.1, read as the reverse complement.
TATTCTTTATTTGATATCAACATGAAAGCAATTTCCCTACTCGTATTTGTGAATTATAAGAAGGATCTTGGAAACAGTATAGGGATTCATATTTATATTTATTGCTCCGTTGAAACTTTGTTAATCTTCTAAAGGAAAACCCGGCTTTCTTGCAAACTATTCTTCTTCTTCTTATTCTTTTTTTTTTCTTTCTTTCCTTCTTTCTCTTTTACCTTTTGTTTTCTTACCTAATTTTTATTGTTTATTTATTCCTGGGTTTTTTTAAGGCGTTAATCTATTTCCACCATATTATAACTATGATTTGCAAGCAAGAGAGTAGAAGGGATATATAAGAGCTAATATAAGCTGGGTTTGAAGGTGTTTGATTGAGCTTTGCTGAGATACTTAAAATCATGATCGAGTTGTGCCTAATAAAATACTCAATTGACTTGGCTTGACCTAGTGGTGAAGAGTGAGTTTGAGAAGAGTAGAATTTTCCTTAACGGTGAGATGACAAATTCCTATTGGACTGTGTTATCTGGACTCTTCATTTTGGAGCAGAGTATCCATGTCGACACGACACGACACGACACGACATGACACAACATGGGTGTGGGTATAGGATCCATGTCAGAGATGCTGCCCTCTTCTTTTTGGACACGGCTGGCTTGGTCGAGCATCATCATCGAGTCCATTGACTACCTCCATCGACTGTCAAGACTTATGTATTGTATACACTGCTATATATGCTGCTACATATATACAACAACAAATGCCCCAGTGACTTCTGTGAGAGAAAAAATGAAAAGCTTGTGTGGGGAAGATGATTGAGACTTTTTTGGCACTTTTTGGCCATATCCCTGTACCCGTGTCCAATTTTTGGATACATTTTTGTCGAGTCCTTGTATTTTAGAACTCGAGGGGGAGGTGAATCCGACCTTTAGATGCATACCCGTGTCCGACACTAGTACCCGAATCCGAGTAACATAGCTATTGGATGTAAACCTGGACTAAAAATAGTAATGCAAAACGCAAAATTTTCATTTGTTTTCTCCGACAAAAAGTGAGACGTTAGAAACATAATCTAGTGACTTTGGGCCCAACAAACCGCTAACTAGGTTGTATTCCTCAAAAAATAAATACTACAAATAAAGAAGGAAAAGTCTATTGGCAAGTGCTATAAGACTGCTGTCATATGATGATGAAAAGAAACAATGAAGAATGCCATCATCATTCCTTTATGATAATGATTAAACCACGTGAAGGAGTTGATCAATTGCTTTAACAAGCCTTATTGAGTCGAGACAAATCGAGTAGATAGTTAACTAAGCTCAACTAAAAAATATCCCTAGTTTTCAGCGTAGTTATTAGAATCCTATGCTTTACCATTTAAATTCTATCGTCTGATTTGGATCAACTCCTTATCTATTAGAATTGTTAGGTTGAATCCAATATTTTAAGGAATCTTAAACTTCTAGAGAATGTCATGATTTTCATTTCATGCGATTCAGTTGTATTTCCATTTCAACAACTATGAAGGTCCCCTGTTGTTTCCTTACCAACCACCCCCCCCAACCAAAAAAAAAAAGGAAAAAGAAATTAAAAAATAAGCCTCCTACTGACTTTAAAAGGCCTTTTGCTTGCATTTGGATGAATGGATTTAATAGGAAGGAGGTTAATTATTGGAGTTGTATTGAAAGGCTTGGAGGGAAGATGTATTTTACTAGGATCCTTGCAGCTAGAATATTTCCTTGGGTGTATTTAAAATAACTCCCTTCACCTTGTTGTTGCAAGTCCACCTGTAAACATCTCCACCTTGGTCTCACGTGTCAACTTGATGAGGTGACACATGGACCAATAAGGCATCTTCACAATGCTCCCCTATGTGCTGAGGATAATGCATGAGGCGTCCCCTTCGAACTCAAGGACCAAGGGGCTTTTGCTCACAAGCAGCCTCGAGGCACCCCCCTTAACAAAGTTGAGGGAATCTCTACCAGAGAGCACCTCGCCCATAGTCTCGTGTTTGTCACCTCATGGCTAGACCATAGAATCTCTTTGTCGAGCGTGCTTTTTCCTTGAGCCACCTCTCCATTACTTGGCCAAGATTCTCCATAGAAGAACTCAATGATCTAGGTTGGCAGTAGGAGCTAGGGACCCCCTCAGGGTCACTCTCATACGAGGCCATCAAAGGACAAGTGGATTGGAGGTTAGTGTTGAGGGTTCGTCAAGGTGGCCTCACTCCTTCAAGGGCCTCATCCCTTTTGGCCGGTCTTAAAGAAAGAGGGGTTTCCATCAAGGATATGCCGTAAGAGCATTTATGAAGAAGAGAACAAAGGCATTTAATATAAGTCAACTACCAATTCTTAGCTGAATCCTACCTACCTTTGAGCTATCTCAGATGCAGAGTTGACATTCTGATTGTTAGATGTAGGGGGACGAGCCATTGGTCAGGGCACTCACAGGTTGGCTCAACCCTAGAGTCCCATCACCTATAGAAAGGGAAGTCCTCCTTCCCTTAGTGAGACAAGTTAGAAGCCACTAGCCTTAAGCGAGCCTAGGGCTCTCACCTCCTGGACTTTTTACTACCACACCCTCTTCTTAAGACTGCCTTAACTCTCTCTCCTATTCCTTCGGTGGTCCTTTGCCGTGTTAGCACCTGTGATTACCATAAAAAAATTGGATCTCCATCAACCCGGCTGATTCAATCCATTAACCCGGTACCCCACGCACAAACAATAAGCATTTTACTATCAAAAAAATTGGATACCACAATGAAGCTTAGGACACAGGCCTAAGATAACATAGGCTCTCAAAAAGAGAACATACTAAGACACTAAACCTAAGTCTTAAAACATCTACTTACACCCCAAGTGGCTAGGCATGGAAGAAACATACAAGTAATAGCAACTCCATCCTAAAAGCAATTCTCACAACAATCATCCAAAGGCACCAAGAGAAAACACAACCTAGTCTAACCATTTAAGAGTCTCTCACAACCCGAGAGGATAGGTACACACATTTGGCGGTTTCCTCAAACGTGAGCTCCTCCTCCACATGCTAGTCAAATTACTTAAGACTTTTCCCTAGCTCCCTTAGGACTTTTTGTTGTCTCCTCCAATTTCTTATTTGCACCCCTAAATGGAGTATTAGGTTTTATAGTCATGCTTTATGAAGTACTCTCACTTTTATGCTCCCATTCACTCGTTGGGAGTTGGGGCTTTCCTTCCTTCTTGGGCTCTTTGTCCCTGTTCATGCCTTCAACCTTCTCAAAACCATGCATCAATTGTGATCCTTGGGCAAATGGTTCTTCACAAGCCTTTTTTAATCAAAGGCTCTCATATCCATTCTTGCTTTTGTTGAAATCTGAATCTAAACTATTAAATCTTACTTTTAAGTTACTCCCTTTAAATCATCAAATACAAATCTGCTAATTTCAAATTTGCAAATCCAAAATATATACATAGGGCTGAAATATAGTATTTAGTGCCTCTTCCCTGTTTTCATGCTGTTGGAGATCTCTAAGGATTTCTTTTATGAGATACAGAGATCTGTAGCTTGGCAAAGGTGGTGATGGGAAAAAAGGGGCCACTTGCTGAGGTATATTAGAAAGAACCTATCTGGTTAGCAGGGATAACTTTTTTTATTTTATTTCATTTTTTTTTTTTTTTTTTGTCATAGGTAGTTTAGGTCTGGGCAATTAGGACAAATGATTTGGCTGTGAAACGATATGTCAACTTGTAAAACGGTAGGACAAATGATATTGGAATGCAAGGGCTGGTCGTCTGGTCTATAAAGCAAGGAAGAGAAAGTCTGAAAGAGGAATTCTCTTCCTCGCAGAACAATCTCTAATTGTTGAAGAAACAAATTTCAATTCCTTTACACTCACATGTGGACATGTTGGTAGTTGATAGACTGACAACATTAAATTCTAGCCACTAAGCAACTTTATATCCCAGATATGTTATTGTAGAAGTCCTTTAAAAAAAATGTTACTGTAACACTAACATGTCATACTACAGTAAAATGACCGCTGCCATACTATGTTGTTAATTTAACTGCTACAGTATCATCACTGCTAAAGTACTCTTTTTTTTAATTTTTTATTTGGGTAAGTAACTGCTGAAGTACTAATTTGTACATGGTTTAATTTTGCATCACTAATATTGTGCTTCTCAACTTCGTTGTAAATTTGAAATTAGGGAGTTCCATAAGCTTTCTTCCCTTCTCCTACCCCTCAACGACACGGGCCTCTGTCTTTCTCAGAGCATAATGGTTGATGTCAGTGTCGCACACAAGTGGAGCTTTTCAGCTCAAGTCTTTTTGGTTTTTTTTCTCCATGGCCCTATCATGTTTTCTCTTGGGCTTGCCTTCTCCTATTTGAATTTAGTTTAGAAGTGATGGTACCTTGTAAGCAACAAGCGTTTTGCTTTTATGGTGGTTTATTGAACTCTGGCACTATGGACTTTTGTTAGAGTAGAAAGTCTAAAGCCTTGATACTTTCTGCTGAGAGCTCTTTGTGGTGGAGCCTCCGGAGTTTGTCCTATGAGCTGCTTGCTCCACTTGGCATCACTTGGATCATGGAGAGCGAGGCTGACCTGTCTAAGAGAGTCATACAGGGGCCATCCCTGCCTAAGGTGGGTTATTACCTTCAGTTATAAAAAAAAAAAGGGTGGATTATTACCTTCCTTCAAGGTTGTTTCTGATAGTTTTTAGTTTTGCATTTACTTCTTACTTGTGCTCATTTCTCATCTCAATATCATAACACTGAACCCTATGGTCTGAAAACAAATTCACATGCTTATGTTTGACAGTCTGTGCCTCTTAAGTGGGTTTCTTTGCTGTTTAATCCTTAACCTTAGTTTTCAAGACACTTATGTAGTAATAGGATGCTTAAAGAAATTTCCAGTCCTGATAGTCATATTTCTATGTATATTAATACTACACTAAGATGCTAATTCAGTGAAGAAAGATAGTTATTGCAAGTTGCAACTAGGACTGAGGAATTGTGCTAGAACAATGAAGTACCCCAACACCAAAGAGCAGAGGTTTATGGAGAAAGACCACTCCATCCTGAATCACATAGAAGAACAGACTTTGAAGGATGAGATGGTTGAGTGACATGGTATTGGCCTCGAGACTTAAATGACTATATAGAGTCACTTACAAGGCGCTCACAAATCAACTCATGTTGAATAATCTTTAGATTCACTGTCCTCTAGAAAGCAAATACCTTGAGGAGAGGGGTTAGCCCAGTGATAATGGTGCCCCTACCCATGTTTGCGGTCATCAGTTTGATTCACCTTCCCCCTTCCTTTGGGCTTTGGCCATCTGATGTACCAAAAAAATAATAAAAAAGAAAGCAAATACCTTTACAAGTTTTACGACAATCCTTGAAATGCTTTCCTATGAGCCTTGACTGCGAAACATTTTACGAGGTAGCCTAAATCCAACTGGAAAAGAGCTCCTCTATTAGAATCATCTGCTGGCATGAGCTTTTGTGCTCTGTGTGTCTCCAAAGCCACCTTCCTAATGCCTATTCATTGAGGGAGGAATATAAAATACTAGATCTCCCAGTGTTATTACCTAAGGGATAGATGAGATATCCGTGAACCTGGCTTGAGAAGCGGAAGTCTTTAGTTCTAGTCATTTCCCTTGACTAGAACTAAAGACTGCGTGCCCCCTGGTTTCTCTAAGAGGTCCAGACACCTCATTCATCCCCGCCTCCCAAAAAAAAAAAACCAAAAAAAGAGGGGAAAAAAAACTTCTTCTGGTGTTATTGAGCCTGCATACAGCATTCTCCAACAGATGGTACTTCTGAATTTTATCTATAGTTCTCTCCACACCCTAACACACTAAATGTCTCTTATGTTATGTTGCTTTTGGCTAATGGCTGCTGTGCTTGATTGCTCAAGTTGCAACTTTGGATAGGACAATGAGTTAATCTACCATCCACATTCTTTTGACTCACCTGCAAGTGAGGAACAGTGAGACGCTAGAGGAGTATATTCTAATCTACAAGAAAGGTGCTTATCAAAAACAAAAATTGCTAAAAGAAGGTGAAAACCACTGTCCCTGCTGCTATATAGCAATGTGAGGAAAAGAGAGAGACTAGCAGACTACAGCTACTTTATAATAATTGCATGTGGAGTAGTATAGCCATGAATGTCAAACCGTTGTGCCTTGTCTCTAAGTTGGGGCAACATAGAAAATTTATTGAAATAAATATCTATATGGCATAAAAAAAAATTTGATAACTTTTTAGTGTTTGATGAGGAGATGTTATATTCATATTAAAGAAAATTTCGGTAATTCTTTACTGTTTGATGAGCAGATGTAGAGTTGTTATATTAATGATCCTCTCGTTCTAAACTTTAAGTAATTTGCCAAGATAGAGGTTTAAGATGGGGTAGCTTTGTTGCTTTTTATTTGCAGGAAGTGAAATATCTTTCTTCAAAAATGGGATATGCCAAGGGGTTGCTTTTCAGGATCTCTACGGTGGACGATACTACCCTGCAGCTTCAATGTATACACTTCCCAATCAACCAAATTGTGCTGTCAAGTTCAACTTTGGCCCAGATTTTGAATTGTTTCCAGAAGACTTAGGTGGCCGCCCCATCCCAAGACCCATGATTGAAGTTCCTTATCATGGCTATGATGGCAAAGTTGAGAATGGTGTGTCCAGTGAGAAGAAACATTAGCAATACGACATCTAGCAATTTTTTCAGAACATAGCGGATGTTGGGGAGGGATTCATGCTTAACTTCTATTGTAATCGTTCGAAATTTTTTATGTTATGTCTGGCAAATGAACAGTGGATTGGTGTAAACTGAAATTTTCTTTGACAGAGGAAATGCGGGATTAGTTGACTGCATGAATTTTAAAAAGATGTTGCATGGGTTCAATGATACAACTATTTCTTTTAAATTTATGTATTACAGGCTCTCATGATTTTACATTTACATCTTATGAGTCTTGAGGTTTCTTTAAGCTGGACTAGTTACTGTTAGCAGTGATTGCATTTATTAAGGTTGTTTGAATATGGTTTTCTCCCCCTTTTCCACCCTTGATTTTTCCTGTTGAGGAGTTGATATATGAGAAGAGAAATTATCAGTTCTTTCTCTATACTTGATAGATAAAATTAGAAATTTATTGGTGCTCCTGTACCTAATTTTTTGTAGTTGATTGGAAATAGTAGTATGTGCCATTTAGTTATGTTGATCCTATATCTAGAAAAAAACTCATTTTTCACTAACGTGGCTCCTATTTTTACATTGCTTTCTTCCTATTTTTTTTGGAGATGTAATGTTTGACCCTAATATAGTGGTTGTGGGTTGTGTGGTGAGAGATGGACATGGCTGTCTAAGAAAAGGAAAGTGGAACTTCTAATTAAGCATCATGTGCACCAAAAATCCTAGTATCTTTCAAACAAACAAAACCCCCCTCCCCCCCTCTGTTGCCTTTATTTTGTTGATTTTTAATTTTTGTAAAAGGAGGATGAATGGTTCTTTCTTGTTTTGGTCTGCTGGCCAATTTCTATAAACCTAAACTTTCTTCACATGGCAGGTAATCCATGGGTATCCATGAGAATGTGCCCTATGCTGAAGGTGGTAAAAGAGCAAGATACTGAAGTTATGGAAGCTGCAGATGTGGCCAGTTAAGCATATGGAAAATGCACAGGTTGGTTGACTGCACTTCCAACTGAAAAGTTGTAGAAAGATGCTTGACTTTATATCCTGCACTCTCGTCATGCTTAATGTGTTTGCTATGCATGGGTTGTCATCTAAGTTGAGATTTGGAGGAGTGCCTTACACAGAAAATATTGTACACTTGAGATCCCTTGTTAATGTAGAATATGTCCATGTTCCACACATGCTTAACTCTATGTTATAGCACTAGCATAACGGGATTTACCTAGAGAGTCCTGCAATTTGATGTGGACTAGTGCCATGTCGTACTTGAATCGACATTCTCACATCTAGTAGCTTGAGCTTTTACCGTTGCTACAAGCAATGGCCTTTTGTGTCAATTTTCAGTGGACATAGTTATAGACATGCTAAGGGGAAGGTTGATATTATTATCGTTGGTGTCACTAGCCTAATTTTTACTTCAGTCTTCTTGTTATTCTGACTTTTTTTGTCTAGTTCGTGTGCTTGTATTTTGCTTGAAGTAAAGCTTTTTTTTTTTTGGCTTATCATCATTTTTTCTTTGGGGTTAAAATGCTTATCATGCTCTTTACATGATTTTCCCCATGTTGTTGAATATTAGTTCGTGGAGGTGGGCAAGGAAAATCGAGTTTGCTTCCAAGGAAGTGGTACCTACAAAGGAGAAACGAGAGAGGGGGGGTGGTTTGAAAAATGATAAAAAAATCCATGCCATTTGTCCACAGTTGAAAATTTAATACAAAAAAATGGAATTAGTTATTTTTAGGGAATAACAATCAAGCATAGATTGCTTCCAAATTGGTGATATCTTGATACATAGGAGGTTTATAAACCATGAGCATTTGGTAAAAAAAATTATTATTGGTTCTTTTTACCCAATAACTAATCTGCCAATCCAACCATGTGATTAGTAACTAAGTATACATGAGATCTCTGATGCCTGTAATGTCTTACTAAATTTTTATTCTATAAATATAGAGAATTCTGTAGTTTTCTTGCACAACTTGGCATGTCAACTCAACTTGTGGCAGTGAGTCAACTTCGCCTTATTTTGTGAATTTATGATATTATTACATCCATAGTTATCCAATTCTTGTACGACATGACTTTTTGTTGTTGCTAGGTTTAGGTGTTGTTTTTCCTTGTTAAGTTCAAAAACTACATAGGTGTCCTTGGGTGCTTTCTTCCCTTAACATGTGGCGCAATCCGATTGGCTATGCTAGTTGGTGAGGGGATGCGGCTTTATTTAACAAATTGTCTACTGATGGGATATTGTATAGTATTGGATAACTGCTAGAGTATTGCAAACTCAGTATAAATAGAGGATTGTTGAAAACTTATAGAAGATAAAAGCATGGTTGGCGCCCTCTGGAAGTTGCATATTGGGTGTAAGAGAGCGTTGAGGATGTATTCGCCTGTAAAACAAGATAAAAAAGCCCAAATATGGAAATAGGATGCATAAGTGTATTTTGAGAGGAATTCATGGAAGATGCCACGAGAGAGAGAGAGAGAGAGAGAGAGAGATGGACTTGAGAACTTGTTGATTGGAAGCCAGAAGTCAAAAGCTAAATGCTGATGTTGGTAGTTAGATAAAGTTGAATAAATATAGATGAGGATAATTAAGTTTCGAAGTTGGAAAGGATGACTTCAACCTCCAAAATGGGGGAGAACCTAAGCGGCTTAGACTGGTGAGGTTGGGTTGTTGCTAAGTTAATGCTAAAGGGCTGCTAAACAAGTGGTAAGAGAGGAAGGTTGAGAGTTAAAATTGTACAAGGGTTTTATTGACAGATTTTTTATTTTTATTTTTATCTTTTTTCAAAGTGTAAGGAACCTTTTTGTCATAATTTTATAATGCATGACATAGAAAAAGGTGTATACACCTTCTCACTTGCCATGTGTCATAGATATGCCAAATAATTCTAAAAACAAATTGCCATAGATATGCCATATAGACGTGCTTTATATGATGGCATAGTAATCTCGATTATCTCCATGTGTCAACTTCCTAGAGGCACACATATGAGATCAATCCTAGTGATGTGGTTTCGGCCTTGCCGAATGGTACGTGTTAGCTACATTGAACGATTTGGAGCTAACAATAGTTATTGCATGCCTTGACACTAAGGAATGCCTTGTTAACCTGCCACGAAAGTTGAGAATCAAAGACGCAAATTGCACGACTTCACCTAGCCCAAAAGGGAGGGTTGGGCATGCCAAAGTGGTTTGACGGCCATTGCGGAACTCTGGAGTCTTATGGCTTGGTAGTTAGGGACGAAGGTCTCACTAGGACACTTAACCCCACAAAGGTTCTAGTTGCCTTTAATCCTAACTAAGAGAGAGATTTTCTTCGAAGACTGTTCCTAGAAGACTAGTTACCTAACCAACTTGGCAAGGTCCCCAATTGATGAATTTTATGAGATTATTTTCGATAAGCTCTATCTTATTTGGGCTTTATCCTTTCTAACAATGAAGGCCGAACATATATTAAGGCAAAGATTGCCATTCATTTCGATAAGGACTAGACTGCACCTGTCTCTCTAATACATAGTTTATCAATCTCTTACCTAGCCATCTCCATAGTCCTCTATGTCATCTAATGTGTTTTGCTAGCTCTCCATAAGCACGAATACTCCGTTTAGAGTGTCGTTTTCGTGTTGGACACGTTTTAGACTCATACTCCTTGGAGATATCGGGACACATGTTAGACATGTCAATTGGCGTGTCCAATATTTTATTACTATTGGTGTTAGTGGACACATCTCGAACACATCAATTACACACATGTTCCTTAGTTGGACAAGTTTTGGGACTGTCGAGATTGAAATGTTATTGTTAAAAATATTAAATGGAGTTGAATTTATAAACTTCATGACTTTTATTTTTAGATAGGGGACCCAAGGCACTTACAAAGAGTTAGAAGCCTCAACAAACACTAAGGGGACTAAAGAAGGTGGAACCTCCTCCATCCACACTATTTAAGAATCAAAATTGCAAGTCATTCTAGCAAAACAGTGAGCAACACCAAAATATAGAACACCCAAATTTATTTTTTCAAATCCTCAACTTGTTAGTTATTGTGTTTTAGTTGTGAATTTATTTAGTTATTTTTATCTTGTTTTTGGTGGTTTATGGATGTTATCTTGTGTCTACATCCATGTTTCTTAGGCTAGCTCCATGGTAAACCATCATCTCTTATAGGAAGTTGCATTCAAGATCATGGCACTTCATAAAACACAACCTAGAGTATTCATGGAACTCAAAACTTTCTCACATTTCTGCCACCCCAACTACCCAAAGTCTTAGTATGTCCTGCTCGTCTTCTTGTATCCGCCGAACCAACTAGAAGGACTATCAAGAGAAAGGTCAAATTAATATAGGAAATGACAATAAGAATAGAGGAATACAAGATTTTCCTTAGCTTTTTTTCAATGCCCACCTCTTTAGGTCACTCCTCTTTGCTTCCTAACACCGAACAATCCTTCCTTTAGCCTCTCCCTCTTCAGCTCAGTATTGTTGGTCCCAATTTTATTACAGATAGAAAATATGGTGAAAGGATTACGTGAGAATGGATCACGCTTGGGAGGAACCTTGAAAGCGTTGTCTTTTTCGATAATGGTTTTTGGAGTTTGACACTCCTCGATGTCATTGATGATCTCCTTAAAGGTAGCGAGCTATAGTTGCAAGAATGCACTCCACCGTGGCATCACCAAACCAATTCAGTGGATACCAAGAACTAGAAGCCCTTTTAAGCAAAGAAGGGTAGCATTGTTGAAAAAGCAATGATGGGCAAACTCCTCATCAATGGCCTCATCGACACTGAAAAATTCGCGTTTCTATGGTTCCCCTTTGATCATAATCAAACTGGTGAGCAACCTTGTGAGGATTGTAATTCACCAAATAGAAAAATTCTTATTTTAACTCCTTGTAATATATTGGGAGCCCAGCCTTAGTCTACTTTTTGGCTTAGGAAGATCAATTGTCATTACTAATGGGATCCTTAAGGAGCTTTTCTTCTTAAAAATCAACAAAGTGCTTTGGCGGTGGTGCACCATCTCCATAAAAGAGACCCAAATAGGTCGATTCATTATAACAAACGTGCAACTGTTGATGATTAGTGTTGAGTGTGTTCAAACGCTTGAACAAGGTCCCCATTAATAGGGGACCCAGGGGCATTGAATAATCATTGGCAAGGACGATGACTATCTAAAAAATGTTAGAGGTCATCCCATCTTTGCAAGGGTGTGAGTTGGTTCAAGAATATGGCTTGAAAGCCATAAAATGTAGCTTGCGAAAGTGTACCATGTATTAAAACCTGGTCTTGACACAGAAGGATGGCTAGCACCCGTCTTCTTAGCACCTTAACTTCTTTTTTGGTGGGTAATCTCTAAAGATGTGGCGCATCCATTGAATGAATGTGTTCTTTGAGCTAGCTTGTGGATGCTTGTCCAAACTCCACCCTCACTCGTCTAGCACGAACCACATTTGTTTGCCAAGGGCAAATGGGCCTCTAAAGTGGTAAGTCTCATTCTTTTCATTAGTGAATTCGCATTTGCAAAAGTCAACTTCATTGAACACCTCTAGTCCGAGGACATCGTACACATTGCCTAAAGAAAGACCAAATTCTCCCCAGCTAGCCATGTAGGTTTGAGTATCTAGGATCCACCGCAAGAGAAGTTTGTAAAAAAGACCTTGTTTCTAATGATGGAGAGGCCCTTGGTATTGCAAGTGGCATATAAATGAACGATTTCTCCATAACATCAACATAATTCTTTAGGACATGGTCAAATAAATCTTGTTCTCTAGTACAGGACTATAGCTTTCATTGCAGATAAAGGTATAAGTTGAGTCACTCGTATTCTCAGGACTGAATCGGAACATGGAAGAGGGGTTAATCATGCAGTCTTGTTCATTGAATTCCTCCTCTTCACAGAGCACCACAGTATGGGGCACGTCATATTGGGGTTGGGATTCTTTTCAGGCAAGAGAGCATGCTGTGATGGTTATAGGCTTAGCATACTGGGAGCTCCCTTCTTGGCATAATAGAGAAAGGCATGAGCTTCGGTGGGGAGTCATTTGTCTATCTCTTCGAGAGATATAGTATGGTCTCCACAGTTCAGAAGGAATTTAGAGGATTAGGAGTTGGAATCAATGAAACCTCTGTTTGCAATGTTGTATGATTGTAGAATCAGTAGGACATGTGAGATTCAATGTTATGGAAAGTTTCAGGGAATGGTTCCTTCTCTGTTCACTTGTTTTAAAGAGCTTTGTGTGGTTAAAGGAAAAGCCCGTATCCCTGGAAAGAAATTTGGAATATTAAAGCACCTCTGAAGGTGGTCTTTTTTACGTGGACAGCTGTTATGGAGACCACCTGAACGGTGGATTATTTAAGAAAGAGAAGGAAAATTATTTTGGATTGGTGTTATATGTGCAACAATGGTGATGAGAAGGTTAATCATCTCCTTTTGCATTGCCTAGTGGCTCGGGATATTGGGAACATGATATTATCTTTACATGGAGTGGAGTGGGTGATGCCTTCATCAGTTGAGGCCTTGATGCAATGTTGGGGTCATGGTTGTCCGAGCAGGAGGGTTAGCAAGATTTGGGTTGTCATTCCGCTTTGTGTTATGGTAAATATTTAGTGAGAAAGAAATAGCAAATCTTTTGAAGAAGTGGAGCACCCGATACACAGTTTAATGGGAATTTTTCTCATTTCCCTATTATCTTGGATGTCTGATGCTACTCCTTTTTTTTGTTTCTTTCGTACACTTATTGTGCAATTTGTATATGCATATAAATATATAGGCAAGGTAAGCTATAGGCTATATGCTAGTTGTACATGGTTCTCCCCCTTTTAGGCATTTATCCTAATACTAATTTATTTTATCAGAAAAAAAAAATTTAGACTAGTAGAGTAATGAGAAACGGTGAAAACATCCTCTTGGTAGAAATTGCCTTAGAAAGATTTTAGAGAACCAAGAAAGTTCAAAGTGAGTCTAAAGAACACAAGGGACCTTTTATATAGGGTCTTAAAGATGCCCTTTTCGTACAAACATAAGCGTGCACTGTTTTTGAAAATGACGGAGTATCGTATTTTGATCTAATGGTGTGAATTTGTTAATGCACATTAAATTTCCATAAACGAGTCAACATATGTGGCACATGTGTCCACACTATGTGATGACCACACGCGCAATGGGCAAAATATAGTCACCTTTTGACTGTCCATGTGTCATGTTCCACGTAGACGTGCTTTACATCTCAACAAGGCAACTTGGCTATGCGTGTTCAGCCTCGTTGAACAGCATGTGACAGTAATATTGAATGACCTAGAGCCAGTCACACTTTAGTGTGCAAATTACTGCGTCTTAAGAGTCAAGGACACAAACTGTCCAACTGCACCTAGGCCAAAGATCTACACATGCCAAAGTGGTCTGGCGCTGTCACACCCCGAGTTTCCATGCTTGGAAAATTTGAAGGCGTGAAATGACCTGCTAAACAAACACAAGACTAGACAAAATAATCCGAGAACCAAACACTCATATTCTAAAATCATTAAATAAATTTCAGCGTTGAACTGCTTAAATTAAATTTTATTGCAAGACTTAAACTTACAATCTTAAATTACTATAATTACCCTGACTCCTATTGGAGTCCTTCAAAACCATCGGGTATGATGATTTTTTTTTCAAGTAGACATTTGAAATATTTTTCATAAAATAGGGTGAGCGACGAAGCTCAGCAGCAGTGTAATATCCAACAACACAATAAGTTTGAATTAAAAAAAAAAATTCATAGGGTAATAGAATGGTTATGAGATAGCTAAGAAAAACAATTACGATAATGTAAAACAGTTCACAAATTTCTTATTTCAACATCTACATAGATATATTCTAAACCACTTTGAGTTGTAATATCAACCTTTCAATATGTTTCATTTTCAGTTTAACGAGGCTTAGTGACTAGCCTACAAAGTCCAAACCACGCCAGGGAGCATCATCCTTATTCTCTGGCATACCACACAGGCGTGACAGTAAGACTTTTATGTCCTCTACTAGACCGGGACACACGACACATAATAATAAAATCTCTATACCGCCCTTTGTACTCTGGCATATCACATAGGCTTAGCAGTAAGGTTCTTATGTCCTCTATAAAGTCGGGACACATTGCACCATAATAAAATCTCCATGGCACCCTTATACTCTAGCATACCACATAGGTATGTCAACAAGGCTCTAATGTCCTCCACAAAGTTAGGACACAAGGCTCAACAATTTTAGTTATCGAGTTTCAATACTGCAACTTCCAAAATCAAGTTTAAAAATGTTTACAAAACTATCTCATGTTTGAAGCAATAGATTTTTCAGATAATCATAAGACAATTCCAAATACAGAACAAAATCATGCTTCACAGATCATGTTCTTGCTTAACAGTTCAAAATATATAATTTGAACAAAATATCATATTGAAATTACTGGATTAGTATCCCCTACCTGATAGTTCTAGTGTTCAGCTAGTTTACAGAATGCTTTCTCGAGTTTCGTATTATTCTGTCAAAGTGTCATTGTAAGAAACTTTAGTTTCTTGCCATAATCATTGTACAAATGATGCAGAGTCTTAAAATTTTACCAAACCCCTCATGTAACTCTATGTTACTTAAAATAGCCATCAGGTCATTTTCGAATATACTCGGTCAATTTCGGTCTGAGTTTGGACTGCTAAAATTATCAAAAATATGAATAAATTTTTACAAATTTCAAAATTAATTTATAAAGGATTTATTATAATATTTTAGCTTAAATAAAAATAATAATAGTAGTTATTTTTCTAGAAGTTTGAAATTTTGCAACTTATAGACAAGTGAGTATTTTTTTTTATGAAAACAATTAAAAACACATATTAAATGACAGAAGTACTTGAAAATTACTCACTCTTCTTCCAACATGTTTGAAATAGTTGAAAGAATCGATATAATAATTCTCAAGAGTTCATAATTAATAAAATCTCATTTATTAAGTATATTTTTTATTTACAAAATGTATAGTAAATTAGGGGTGGACAAATAACCCGATAGACCTGAGAACCAAGTCGACCAAGTGGTGTGGTTTGGTTAGGTTTGGTTTGGTTCTATAACCACCTTGGTTCGATCCTGGTTCAAGAAATACAAGAACCAAGACCCTTGGTTCGGTTCTGGGTTGGTCTATCAATTACTCAAGCTAACTCGAACCGAATCAAACATATACATAAATTATTGTTGCTTCACATATTTATACTCTTGAAAACCAATACATGGGAGTCTCTAGCTGATGTGAGAAAGAATTTATTAACAACACTCGCATTAGAGTTGTTTGTCCCACATCAATTAGATGTTAAATGCTCTCCCTTCACACACTATAAATTTGCTTGTGATTCTCTTACTTCCTACTTGTCCCAGATCCGTGGGAAAGCAATATGTTCTCTTCAACTCTTCTTATAAAAGTTAAAGATGCAAACTATTCAACTACCATTGTGGTTAAGCAAGTCAACATGTTGGTGGGCTTTAGCAAACCAATCAAATTGTATTGGTGGGCCCTTAGCAAATCAATCAAATTGTACTAATTAGCTTTTCTTAGAACAAACCAAGTTGATAGTTGAATTAACGGTTTGGAATCAGATCGAACCGAATTGAGTTTTTTCGATTTGGTTTGATTTGGTTCTAAAGTAGTAATGGTTCAGTTCTGGGTTGAAATTTTTGGAACAGTTGAATGTTGGTTCAGTTCTAGGTTGATGCTCGACCTGAACCGAACTGAACTAATCCTTACTGATCCATGTGCACCCCTATAGTAAATATCTAACACTTTTGGAAGTGGTCGAAAAATACATAAATATAATTTACATCTCATGTGGGACCCACTGATCTAAACGGAGAGTCAAAAAGTCTGTCCACGTGCTCACACGGGGTGCGATTGGACTTTGTTAAGTTATTGTTCATCTCTTTCAATCTTCATTTGTGGCCAGATTTGACACCATTCGGTAAATCAGTTGTTTCTCTTTCAATTTGTAATTGAATTAAGTGATTATTGAGTTGAAATTATACTACTCAAAAAAATCTGCAACTTACATGTTTTATGATTTATCAATAGAGGTCGTTTAGGCCCTAAAAAAAGGCCCTGCTAGTGGGTTGGTCTGTTCAGATTTTCTAGATAGACATGCAACTCCAGTTTTAATATTAAATCTCTTCATTCTAATGTGCTTTTAGGTCATACATGACTATTCTAACATATATACTAACTACCCATAGTATTTAATCGGATTAAAATATAAAAAATTAATGTTCTTCTATGTATGCAAAGCTAAACACCCATTTATTTATTTATTTATAAAATGAGACCCATTTTTGTTCTAGGTCTCTATAGCCTTCAAGATCAGATTTAAAACAATTTTAATATTCTTAGAAATACTTTTCAAAAGGCTAAAATTAGAATGCATGGCTTCCATTTCAGTTTCTAAACATTTTCCCAAACTAAGCTTTAACCGGTTATGGAGTTTTCCGGTCACTTTCGAGCCAACTACGGCCACCGAATGTCACATGCAAGTATAAAATGTAGTATAAAACAGTGATTATAATAATATACCTCAGTTTGGTGTGATTTGGAGTTGATTTAGGCTATGTACTCAATTTTCCCTCTAATTTTCTCTCACTTTCTTTCATTTTCTCACCTCCCAAATATTTTTTCTCTCTCTATATCTGCCTTAGTACGAATTAGGGTTTTAAATCTACTGGAATGGCTTTTATATAGCCATGTATTGTATAGCAAGGGCTCCCACATGTTTGACACTTATCTCCAAGTGTGAGATAAGTATCCTAAGGATCAAAGTGCAAATTTGAAAAGTTTAATATTTCCATACAATGTATTTCTTATAATTTGTAGTCCATAATCTGATTGAAATTAGTTACAATCTACCTTATTTACTATTTGCACATTATTCACATTTATTTAGTTACTCTAAATAATTATTATTATAGATAATTCAAACTTCACAATACTAATTTCTCGGTTCATGCTAACGGAATACTCTATTCTTAATTTTCGTGCTTACACGGATAATATAGGGTTTGAAAATACCAAGTGTTACAGGCGCCTACTAGGCGACTTTGGGGTTTTATTGTTTGATGGCTAGAGGTGAAGGCTTCGTCATGACACTATACCTTGCACAGATTCTAGTTACCTTTAGGTCAATCCAACTAAGAAAAGGAGGGGTTCTAGAAGCGTAGTTAGTTAACGTATAAGGAAAGGTATCTTATAGATGAGCTTTATTAGCTTAGTCACCGTTAAATTTTATATTTTATGAGGAAAAAAGTCCTAGTGGTTAGGTATTACTAAATTTTCAGTAATCATCCTTATTAAATTGTGAAAATGTGGTGTTTTATTACAGCAGCAACATTAATTTGCTACAAATGGAGCGACTTTTAAGGAAAAAAAACTCTACACGATGATAGGCATGAGTATTGAAAAACTCAATACTACCACCTTTTTTCATTTCTGTGTTTTATCCTATCTGACAACGAAAGGCAAACCTATCTATGAGTCAGAGACTACTCTTCATTTCAGTAAGAACTCTTTCTCTCTCTCTCTGTCTCTATCTCTTGAGATACTAGGCTGTTCCAATGTCTCACCTAACCATCTCATAATCTCTGGTGGCATCTGATGTGTTTTACTAGCTCTAGAGTGAAATTCTACATCTAGGCATCCTAAGCTTTTACCATTGCACAAGTAATTACACCCATGCTTTAAGAAAATTATCTCCAAAAAAACTCTCTTTCAAGGAGGGTGTACTGAAAATATAAAGCCAGTGTGGTATGACAGATAATTGAACAAACTTGTAGGCATGAATTCCTAGTTATGGGGATTTACAGTGAAAGAAACGAGCATATTTGATCTTTTTATTATTATTATTGATTATACAGTCAAGGTTGCTCGGGCCAGCTTATACCTACCTCAACTAATCCCTTCTTCGGTTTGGTCAAAGGTATGCCATTCACGTCAGGACTAGGGGATTCAAAAGAGAGAAATCTCTTGCGGCTTGACCCCCAAGATTCGTACTCAGAACGTCTAGGTTTACAGCAAATCCATGTCTCCATGGGCTACCCATCAGGGTTGAGCATATTTGATCTGAAGCACCTATCGGATAGGCCCAACGAACAAATTCAGTTTTAGCTTGTGAAGAAGCTCCTGCTTGGCATAGCCTCACACACTTGGCTCAACAAGCACTTCTTGATCTAGGTCAACATTTAGTTGACGTTGAAAATGATCTAAGCACGGTATGAAGACATAATCAAGTTAGAAATACCATCAATGAAATGGGTAGAGTGGGTTTTGGATCCTCTAGTTTGGTAAAGAACGTTAGTGTTGAGAATATATTAACGGGTAAAATTTCAGTGCAATGTAGAATCATCTCTCCTTCTTAAGCCCTAGCAAAATGAAAACGCACCAAATTTGCAGGTATTATAGAAAGAGAGAGAGAGTTGGTAAACCTGGTAGGCAGCCTACTAGGAGAGTCACTCTTGCTTTCAGCAGTAGTTAGATCGAGTAGTTAAGTTTAAAACAACGAAAACCGTTCTCGGAAAATCATTAATCATTAAAAAGAAAAAAAGGTTCTAACGCTACGGCTGAATTGGAGAGTTGAGACCCTCTTGAGAAGATAGTGAACGCATAACTTGGTACCTCTGTGAAGGAAAAGGTGGTGTCTTCCTGAATGAAGGCCTCTTACTGAGATGTTGCAGAGTTCTCTTCTTATATAGTCTTCGAAACACTGGTGAAGCTCTTTCCTTTAACTTGAGAATGGTGAAGAAGAGGAGTCTGTAAACTACAAGAATGACTATAACAGCAGTTAAATCCCACCACTTGGAATGGTCCACTGAAACGCCAAGCACAGTGTTGATCATGACCTCGCCCTTAAGTTTTGGATCTCCCGGCTGTAACGGATCAAACTCGAGCCCAATCATGTCATTCTTGTATGCTCCCTATCATAAACAGCAAGGAAATCGTGTTATCCAATGTGATGAATCCTGTTTTCACCCTCATGTTTGTTGCTAAACATATCAGACACGAAGTATTAATGCAGTTTGGTAAATGTATGACCTGCCATAATCCTCGCGAGAAATGTGTTGAAGGAAGATAGTTGATTGTACCTGTAATGCCCATGCCATATAATTGATATACGAAATTGGGTAGCGCCAAAATGGCTTGGGAAGATCAGGCAAGAATCGAAAGGACCCGGCTGTCATCATCATAACTCCCTGCACACAAAGATATGGGGTTACAAAGATTCTGAAAATGATGGCCATAAACTGATGGTTATGACGAAAAACAAGAAGCTCGAATAATAATGTTTAGGTAGGAAGCAGCCTTGCTTACGATGATTCCAGCCCCGGTTATGAGTCCCATTAAGAAATTGGGAACCAGTGAAGCCACAACCATCATGCAGCTCTCGATGATAGCAATGCCGCTCACAAGATCAAGGCAGGAGTATGTAAAATGTGATAAGCCGGGCCGAAACTTCACCATGTAGTAAGTTATACTTGCAGTACTGACTGACATCACGGCCAAGTATGGAAATGAAGAGAGGAAGTTGGAAAGAATGAATACGCCAACTCCGTAATGCCTGTTGAGCCTCTCTTTATAGAAAATCTGTTTCAAGAATGAAAACAAAGCATTGCAAGCTCAATACATTGATCAGTAAATTGAGTTCTATGTTAAATGGATTAGGGTACGAGTATGCTTTTGAGTGTTGAATTCATCTTATTCTCATGTCAAATAATACGGTCAGATTTTAAATTTCTTAAATGCTTTTGTTTTTATAAAGGATATTATGGTACAATAGATATTTTATACATAGTTATATAGTATACTTGGCTATTTATGTGTATTCGTTGGGTAAATGTCCAACTAAACATGTCGAACACGTACACTGTACGATGTTCAAGTGTCGAGTGTCTGACATGGGTACTTCATAAATTTAGAAATTAGGTTCATTTACCTTCATTTCTTCAATGAAGGATGGGAAGCCTCCTATGGACATGAATGTCATGAAACCAGATATAAATCCGACGCAGGAACCGTGCGCCGATATGGCAGAGTAGCTGGTGCCAATGTCAAAAAAGATGGAACCAACACAAATAGATACAGCTATATATGTGATTATCCTTAGCCAGTAATATCCCACATCCCTTGACATGTTCACAAATGATCTTCTTGTCAAGGTTGAAAGTTGCTTGCACCATGATGCCCGGCTCCTAGTTGTTGTCTCGATCACAAGTCCTTCCTGCAACAACGATGGGTTGCTTGAATCATTATTTTCTGATATGGTTGTATAAGAAACTGTATTCTTGTGAAGTGCACTGTGAAATTGTTCTTTCTTTTACGGTTTTGGTTTCAGTTTTTTATTTACAATTTTTGAAATTTGCCTAGGTAAAGTGGTATCAGAAATTTTTTTCGTCGAGATCACATTTAGTAAACTGGTTCCGAAATTTATTTTCGGAACATTTTTCTGAAATTTCTTTTTTGCCAAAGTGGTAGCAAGGGGTTAAAAAAAAAGAAAAAAAGAAAGTGTTTTATGAGTTTTCAGATTCGTTTTTGGTAGTAACATTATTTGGTTTTCAAGAATACGAAAAACGATAAGTTCAATTTTCTAGTTTCTGAAAAAACGAAAACCAAAACCAAAACGGATCTGTAGCCAAAAAGGGTAGCAATAAAAACAAAAAGATTTAAAAAGGGTTGATTTTAGAAGCATGAGTTGAGTATGAAATGTTTACAATGGTTGAGATTTCTTGAATCCTTGCTCTAGCTCTTCTTGCATACTCTGAGCACTTGTATTTCTCAACCAGAATGCCCTTGATTTCTGCTGTTGCCAAATTCATCAAATGACTAGACGAATTTTGTCTATCCTGCGATTAGGTTACCATTAAGTAATGAGTAGGAAACGTAAATTTGTAATGATACTTGATAACTAGAAAGTTAATTCAAGGAGGAAACTGAATGGTGTTTGGGCATGCATGGGTTTTGGTAAAATAAAATTTTTGGTAGAGAAAAAGACTTAAAATTCATCAATTAAAAATGTGATTGCTTGAAATGGATGTATGTATATACGTATAACATATTCTTAATGAGAAGGTTGGTAACAAGCATACTTGCAATTTATCAATAATATTTTGAGTCGTATCTCTCTATTTGGCATTGTTTTCAAAATTTTCGTTCTATTTTCTGTGTTTTCAAACACAAAAATGATGAGATGTTTGAAAACACCATCATTTTTATTTTCTTAGGGAAATAATTTTCAGTAATTTAGAAATAATTTGAAATTATTTCTGAAATAGTTCACCAAACGAGTTTTATGTATTAGTTTATATTTTTTATATTTTTGAAAACAAAAAACAGTTTCCAAAAACAAAATCAAATGCGTAAGCGCTGTTGAAATTTTTTAGTAGGTGTAGAAATATATTTTTGGTTATGCAAAATTAAATTGAAACATATACCTTATCAAGGAATTGATAGGGAAAGAGTAATGAGAATAGTAGTAGTAGTAAAGCCGCAATACATACCCATATTCTATGTGATCCCATAATCAGAGTGGCTGTGACATTGTCGAAGTCTGAATTTATACAACGAAGGAAGTGATCAGACGGGTTTCTTCTACTTGGACATGGGAATCCCACTTCACCAAAGAACTGCATGTAAACATTATTTAGTCTAAAAAAACAAAAAACAAAAAACAAAAAACAAAAAAAATCATGTTAGGATGAAATGATGATGATTTATATGTATATTAGAATTATGATGTATATATATACATGCGTACCACCTCGTGCAAAAAGAAATACTGTAGTATTTCAGACTTAAGAATGCTAAATATTTAGCTGTTTGTGCTGGCATCCATTGTCTCTCTCTCTCTCTCTCTCTCTCTCTATATATATATATATATACACACACCACATATATATAAGTATATATATATGTTTTGCATTGTTCACTTTGCACATTCTATTCCCCAAACGTTCACTAGTGTTTTCATTGGCAAAAAGATGTGATTTATAATTCAACATACGAAGCATCAAGCAGTAGCAAATTTGTCACCCAGAACCAGAAAACAAGAAATCCATGCATATATAGACATTCCAGTACACGACAATTTTTGACTTGGTAACAAGAAAACAAATATATGTATATATATAGATATAACTATATCAAGCAATCCTATATTATGGTTGATAATCCATGCATAAAATTGCCTGTTATTTTATTTTAGGAGTAAAATGTTATATAAACAAAAAAAAAAAAAAAGTGCAATATATCGAATGATGTTGCTAAACTGGAACAAATTATTGTAAAACAAAGTATTTAGGAAAATGAATTTTGATTATAAATATATCATCACATCATCATTCTAATGTTAGTTTCTGTATAAAGTTCTATTATGAAATCTGGAGAAATCTATCTGATTAGTTAGGGTTCCATTTTCTTTATTTTGTTTTTGTTTTTTAAAATTTGATGAAATCACGTTTAACAAATTGGTTCTGAAAACTATTGCTATTGAACCTCATTTGGTAAGCCGGTTGTAGAATTTGTTTTTGATAATTTTTGCAGAAAGCATCACAGTTTTAAAAACTAATAAAAAAATATTTTTTGAGTTATGGGAACGGTTTTCATTAAAAACGATAAAAATACAAAAACAATGACGTTTTCGATGAGAAAAATGATCACAGAAGTTCTCAAATTTTTTGTGTTTGAGAATACGAAAAATGAAAAAGTATTACCAAACACGGAAACTCTACTACTATATGCCATACCTCCACTGCCATCTTTGCTTCTCCAAAGTAAACCGTTTCACCCCCAGAAATCAAGAGAAGATCATCAAAGAGAGCGAAAACTTCGCTACTCGGCTGGTGAATGGAAGAGATAACCGTTCTGCCATCATCGTGAGCAACATTTCTGAGAATTTGAGTCAGGAAGAAGGCCGAGGCGCTGTCGAGTCCGCTGGTAGGTTCATCGAGAAACAGGAGACGGGGCCGGGTAAGGATTTCCAGTGCAATGCTGAGTCTCTTCTTCTCCCCGCCGCTTATACCTCTCAAATGCCAGTTTCCGATGAGGTGATCGGCACAATCTTGAAGACCCATTTCCAGAATTGTTGCCTCTGTGATTCCATTCACCTCAGCTTTGGTCATGCTTGGTGGTAGCCTCAGATGGGCCGAGTAAGTTATGGTTTCTCTTACTGTAAGTGTTCCCAACAGTGCATCCTCTTGTGTTACATAAGCCTGCATTGATTTCATAACAAAAAATAGGCAAACAAAAAAAAAAAAATGGTAAATATAATGATAGATGTTTTTGTATATATTATACTGTATATTTTATATTTGATTTTCTTAGGAATTTAGTTTCGTAGTTCTCTACTTTTCTATTTAAGATTTTTATATTTTAACTTTGTTTTGCAACAATTCATAAATTTGACATTTTGAAAAACTTCATCTATGCTAATATTTATTTCAATCTATCAAACTTTCATCATCTGATTGTAGACTAAGCTTAGGTTTGAAAGTTGAAACTCTCGCTTCATGTTTGGATTTTGAATTCACAGACGAAAAAAGAAAAGAGAGAAAAATATAGAAAAATGTGTTTTATTTACTTTTAATATATTTTCCATTGAAAAATCCAACATCTAAAAATATAAATATAGGGTTCTTTACCAAAAGAGATTTATTTTAAAAAATATTCATTTAATCAGAATCCTTATAAATTTATTTACAAGACATTGGTTAAGCATCATTAGAGTTGATGCTTTTAATAAAAGCGTCATTTCTAATGACTCTCTCAGCCTTTTATTTTTGTTTGTTTTATTTCATTTCTTTGTAATGAGAATTGCATTTGGGAAAATATGGAAAACATTTTGGAAACAAAGTAAAAGAGTCATTAGTAATGATGCTTTTAGTTCTGGCTATAAAAACGTAATTTGACGCTTTCAGTCCTAGGAAAATAAAAGCATTGATATTGCTTTTTATTTTAAACTAAAGACGTCATTTCTAATAACGTTTTCTTAAGAAGGAGGCATCAATAGCATTGACGTCTTTAGTGATTTATACAAAAGGCATAACGGGTTTTCTCTTTTAGTTTGCTCGAAGTCTCAGTGTTTGTTCGAAATGATTCGTTCTTCTCTCTCAAGCTCTCTCTGCTTTCAACAATTAGTGAATCTCTCTCTCTCTCTCTCTCTCTCACGAAATAATGGAATTTCACATTGTTAGGTTTTTGGAATTTTAGGTTTAGAGTTAGGGTGTTGGAATATATTGACAGAGGGTCCATTGCCCAACTTCGTAGCTCTATCCTCTCCTCCCTTCCACTTGAAGCTCTACAACAACATGTAAGTGCTTCAACAATGTGTATGTGTATATATACGGTTTAAATGTATACTATGCTTCTTTTTTTTCATTATATATATAAAATGTTATAGTTATAATTAGATGTACACGACATGGTCATCAGAGTCTAGATGAGGGAGTTAGGCTGTATTTCTCTCTTGAACACTTGAATGTTTTTGATAAGGTTGTACTGGGTATCGGTGATACCAAATTAAGCAAACATTTTCCATCGGACACAAAACTTGACATGCTGCATGGTGTTGGCATACAATATTTGTGAACACAAACGGCACGGTCATTAAAGTCTCGGTCGGGAGTTAGGCCATGTTCTTCTCTTCCTGAACACTTGAACATTTTTGATAAGGTTGGTATCTAGATTTGACAATGCCAAATTAGACAAATAGCCTTTGTCAGATACAAAATTTGACACGCAAAATGGTATAGGCACACTGAATCTATGGCTGCAAACGGCGCAATATTGGAGCGGCCGGGGAGTCAGGCCCTATTCCCCTCCTAGACACTTGAATATTTTCGGCAAAATTGGTATCAAGGTTCGGCGATTCTAAATCAACCAAATGGCCTCATTCGGACATGAAACTTTATAAGCAGCACAGTGTAGGCACTTGGGATCTACGGGCATAGACAGTGTAGTTATCGAAGTCCCGATTGGAGAGTTATTGCACAAACTGTTTTAGAACTTAAATGACTTCTAAAACTAAAACCGTAATAGCTAGTGATGCTTTCAATTTTAAAATGGAAAGCGCCATCAGTGATGACGTTTTATTATTGGAATAATATTTTTGGAAATTCACTTATATTTTTCATAAAATAAATTAAATAGGCAAACATAAAAGCTGAAAGCATCATTAGAGATGACACCTTCATTAAAGGTGTCATTAGAGAAGACATCATCTCTAATAACGCTTAACCAGGGTCATGTAAATATGTTTAAAAGGACCTTAGTTAAATAAATAATTTTTAAAATAAATATCTTTTGGTAAAGAACCCCATAATTATATGAATGGATATAGTAACTTAGCAAGTATATATATGTATTTAATTACTTACAACGACACCATAGTCTAGTTTTCTCTTCCTTCCATTAAGGAGAACTTTTCCGGTCATGACAACATTTCCTGGCAGTCTACCTGTTGCACAAAAAAAAAAAAAAAAAAAAAAAAAAAAAAAAGTCTGACAGTCCAACGGATTAAAAGCAAGCGAATGAGGCCAACACATAAGAGAAATTTTCTAGGTGTGATAATTTATTCATGTAATATCATGTATAAAGATAAACAATACTCTTTGAAAAATTACAGGTATTATCCTAGTTATAGGGTGATTTTTAAAATTTAAAATTCTCATTGTTTAAAAAATTTTACACATGTCACAATTTGAATGAAATGTCACACAATATTAACATAATGGTGTGATGTGACGATCACCTTGAATAATTACCCTTCGCAAAGGACCTGCAATCAACCTTGAACTTGAAGCATACAATTGTTATCTTTTTCCTAATAATAATTTAGTGTCGAACATTTTAAATCAGGAGAGAATTTGAAGCACAAAAATGTATATTTTTTTTCCCAATAACGATTTAGTATTGAAAATTTTAAATCAGGAGAGACTATAAGTCTTGTTTGGATTAGTTTATAACATGACTTATTTAAGTAGTTAATAACTTTTCACTAATTTTGTTTTGATTAAAAAAGTCAAAAGCATAACTTTCGAAACCCATGAAATTTTAATAATTCAAAATTTGATTAAAAATGCCAGGAAAAAAACTAATAAAACAAGGTCATCGCAATAAATACATCTCAACGACGTTTTATTTCGTATGGTGTACCACATGAGTGGAGGTCTCAGAAATCAGAATACAGTTGAAATGACCGTAGATATAGTCCAACCTTTTTAAACTGGTGGCCCCTATTGTAGTCCTACTGGCATAAATACTTATGAATGAACAATGATTTCTTTTCTTTTTTATTTTTGTTTTTTTATTTTTATTAAAAAAATATATACAAATAGATTATTTCATACATTTGTCAGGAAGTACTATTTTTTAATTCCTTACAGCTATTTGGAGGGAATCCTACCACATTCATATCGAGGCCACATCGAGAAGTTATGAAAACTTAAAATCAAACATTAAAAATTTTTACTTACTAAACTAACCACTCTGTGAGGAACAAATTGCCTTTCAATTCAAGGTGCCAATTTGTGCTGTCATCATAAAAAAAAAAAAAAAATGCACTTACTAAAAGGGAAATGTATAGTAGGGCTAGGGCCCTTTGGTCTTTGGAAGCCATTAATTAATGGTAACCAAGACTCTGAGCAAAAGGGCAAACAAAATATAATGCATTCGTACATGTTGTCTTCATATGATGATAAAAGTTATTATCTTTATGGAGCAGAAGAAGAGTGAGCAGACTAGGGTTAATATCTACTGTCACTCTCATATATGAAGTAGAGATGACTTGAATTTGTTATGTCCTAGGTCTGTCAATAGAGTAGATGATTCCGACTTTAAAAACCCTTTTTTCCTTTTTTTTTTTTTTCCCATTTCGTTCTACACGAATTTAAGAACATATTTGTTTGGTTGTATTTTCTTTGTTTTTTTTGGTGCTCTTAAAGATAAAATAAAAACAAAAATAAAAATGTAAACTTCTCTTTTTTGCGTCTCATAAACAAAAAAAAGTGGAATCATTGGAAACATTAATCCTTTTATATTGTTTTGATTGAAACGGTTCTGAAAACATTTATTTTATATTCTTGAAACTAAAGTGGTTTTTGAAAGATTTATTGAAAATAAATTTTGAAATCGGTTTACAAAATGGGGTCTAGTAGAAAATAATTTTTAAAACCAACTTACAACCCGCGATCTTGACAAATTTTAGAAAACAAAAGTAGATTCGGTAACCCCACCGGTAGTCTTAACTACCCCAAGGTATAGTGGCTCAGTTGGGATTAGCCCATGGATGGGAGTGAAAAACTATCACTTGAAATTGAAGGATACCCAATAGGTTATATTATCCATGCATCCAAACTAACCTTAGGAATGGTGGACATTCTTGCTTATTTGGGTAGTGCTAGTTTTGTATGGATACTTTGACATTCTTTTCAATAGAAGTACACCTTAAAAAATAGAAACTGAGTTTGACTTTATTCCAAAATTAAGACCCATCCCTTTGCTAGGACAGAAAAATGCTGCAATCTCATTATTATCTTCCCCATTTTTGCACACAAACACTTTTCCAAGAGATACTCTTATCTTTTTTTGGTTAAAAAAAATGATAGTGTAGCTATGGTACCCAACACCCCTGTCAGGTGCAGGTATGGTTCCAAGAAATACTCTATCAATGGTGACCTACGGTGACTCATTCTTAAGATCAAGATGTATACAATTTTTGGTGCATATTTTAAGGAAGATTAGAACATATTTGATATAAAAAATCCAAAAAAGCAAAATATTATTCTTTTAGAAAATCTATACAACTGTTTATACCAAAATGATGTGTCAATTTTATTTTTATAATTAAGAACTATCATAATGAATATTTTTCTTTGTTTTAAAATGAAAAGCACTTATTTAGTCCCATCATTATATAAAAATTCAGTATGAATTATGATAATATAGTATTAACCCAAGAAATATAACTTGGTTCAAATTTTGGACTGCATGGTATTATGATATACAGCAATAAACGACTAGAATGACTCATGCAAGAAACCTTTGATCCTAATAGTCCACGTCCACCTCTAATCGTTTGCAACTATTTAAACTTGGATGTGAACCAGTTGGTCTTGAAAAAAAGAATCAAGAACAGAGGAGAGAGAGAGAGAGAGAGAGAGAGAGAGAGAGAGAGAGAGAGAGAACCTGCCAATGAGTCAAGAAGGGTGGACTTGCCGGATCCGGAAGGACCCATGATAGCCATGATCCTACCAGGCTCAGCATACCCAGTAAGCCCATTGAGCAACCTCTTTGTGGGTCCATTCCCGAAGTTGGGAAGCACCGCCGTTAGATCTTCCCAGACCAAGTACATTGCCGCTTCATCTCCACCACCTGATGCCGCCACTCCCTTCTCGAGATCGATATCACTACCCGCAGAGTCATCACTTGCTACCTCTATTTCCATATATCCTCTGATTCTTCAGTTTGAAGCAGGGGCTAACACTTAACAAGAGAATGAAGAGCAAAGTCCCTTACTGTTATTATATAGTATCGTCAAGAGAGCATAGAGAGTCTCCACCTGTTTTAGTTTCTGACGTAGAATTTAACTGTTGTCACCAAACCTGCTTCAATGCTGTTATCAATAGAGCTGCAGCCTGCAGGAGAGAGAGAGAGAGAGAGAGAGAGAGAGAGAGAGAGAGAGTTTGCCACGTTCTTGCAACATTATTTGTTTGTTTTCTTTCCTTTGTAAACCCTTATAAAGTTGAGCTTATAACTAGAGAGAAAAGTATAGTATTTAGATAGTACAATAAATCTCGATAAATGAGTGTTTGACAAAGAAATGACATCGCGTAGATAATAAAAAAACTTTGATTCTGAATAGAGTCTTTGTATTAAAATAATAATTTCACTTAATGCATAAAATGATAATTTTTTCTAATTTTTTTTAGGACCCATCAAATATATAAATAAATAATTAATTAAAATACCAAAAAAAGGTACATAAAAACATATGATGGACTTACCTAACAACTTTAATTTTCAATATCCTCCATGACAGCTAAACCACTTTCACTGAACTTTCTATAAGAGTTAATTTCATGTCTTGGCTTGAAATACTCTAGCCAACCACTTGAAAAATTAAATTTTATAGCTGCTGTTTCACCAAACATTTTCAACAAAAACTCTTTTGCTTTGGTTTAGATCGTTTCTCCAGTCATATTCACTTTCTCTTGATATTGGAGAAACCACTCATACAATACTTTTTCTAACTCAGGATATTTTGCTGATTTGTGCCTCTTCACATTGCTATTTTTCATCTCATCTAACAAATACTCTGTTGACCTTTTAAGAGTGTTTGATATTATTAATTGGCTGATGAATAGTTGATACTTTTCTTGAACCCATTGTTGCAAATATTTTTTAGTAGAAGAAGGATGCTCAATTTTATACTTACATAATGCTCTCTTCATCTCATCAGTTAATGTAAATTTTTTTCACTCCTTTCAAAAGAGATGCCAAGGAAAAACAAGATGACATGATTTTGAGTCTTGTTTATATAGAGATCATGTTCTATGTTATACATGAGTATTAAATTCTAAACTATTTTATCTTTTAGTTCTAGGAATATGTATATACATGTATCTTTAAAATCCTTATATCTTCTTATTTTTAATGTTCATTAGAAAGTTTGACTAGTACATGAATCTATAGTTATGGCTTTTCATGAGATACATGCACAAATTTGCTTTGAAAACAGAAAATTATTCATTTATCGATAAATATAGAATCCCATTAAGATAATAACTTTCCCGGTCGCGTGAGCATTCATTTATCAATGTTTTACTATACTGAGTTCTTGGTATTAATTCATATTAAATAATGATACGTAGTGTTTTAATATATCAACATCATAAATTTGTCATAAAGTAGAGTGATTTTAAAAAAAAATATGACATGTCATAATCTGATAAGCTATTTCTTTAAAGTCTCCTACTATACTACAAATACTTGCTAATGTATTATCACATTACATATCACTATTGACTAGCGATTACTATCGAATACTCAGTACTAACTAATCACTGAGCTTTTTCCCTTCCCCCTCCCCCTAACTAGGGTCGAAGAGCTAACCCTATTCATATAATATTAAGAAAATGTGCAAACTTTACTTGGAAAGTAATGGTATATTCAATTCTATTTCTCAATTTCCATTTTTTCACTCCTAGACTAGACATAAGCATATAGGACCTATGTTAATAGATTCATGTTAACCCCTTCACTTTTTTCTAGGAGTGAAAAACGTGATTGAGAAATGGGACTAAGTATAGCATTTTTCCTATTTGTGTGCTATGATCTTCTCCTTTTCTATAAAAGATGCTATAAATATTCTCATTTCCCACAAAAATTTCTCATTTCTAGACACAATTGATTGGTCCTGTGTGCATTTATAAAAATGGATCCCATTGCCTAATGATCAGGGTCAAATTCAAGAACAGCGGTGCAACCATTAATTAAAAAGTCAGAATTTTTCTTTCATAACCAACAATGGGTTACTTAAATTCAATACATATGTATAATGCATCTGCTGTGTTAATAACATGTTTAAAGGATTGTGTTTTTAAAGGATATCGTAATGTAATGCTGTAATATTAATAGCATGTTTCTCTTTTGTGTGCTGGAGTAGCTGAGACATAGGTTTACAATCTTTTTATGCTTGGTCTCTCTTTCTTCATTTAATACGAATTGGCAACAGCAATCTTTTTATGCTTGGTCTCTCTTTCTTCTTGTTTCAAGAACATTTTCTATACTTAATCAGATAGCAAAAGCTAGCTGAAATTTTGCTATATTGAGCATATACCTATGGTAACCGGAATAATTCATAAAAGACATGAGAATGAAAAGAAGTGACATGTAGGGATTATACAACTGATAGTACAAGTTGGGTAATGTTCCACATAATATACCACTTATTTTCTTGATTGAAAAGAATACCAAACATTTCTTGTACATAGGACTGCAAACAAGAAGTCTATTTCACTTATTTTTCTACCCTAAGAAGACAGCTATGCATCACCAGTTATCATTTACCTTTCTTCTCACAACATGTTTCTGCATACAGAAATTCTAGAAGAGCTATACAAGTCTTTTAACAATTGAAATTTGTCAACAGTATAAACTGCAGAAGAGCTATAAAACTTGTTAACTCGACGTGTGGCTCGATCTCTGTGCCTTTTAGGGGATAGGAGAACCAAGACCTTCTTGAGAAGACAATGAATAGAGAACGTTGTGATGCCTGCTGGAAGAGAAAGATGGTTTCTTCATGAGTGAAGGCCTCTTGTTGAGATGATGAAGAGTTCTCTTGGCATAAAGAGACCGAAACAACGGCGAAACTCTCTCCTTGAACTTGAGGACAAAGAAGAAGGTAATTCTGTAACATATGAGGATGACTAGTATGGCAAATAAATCCCACCACTTGGAGTGATCAAGGGGAATCCCAAACATGTTTTTTATCACATCTGCACCCTTCAGTTTCGGGTCACCAGGCACTAGAGGATCGAACTCGAGCCCAATCAGGTCATTCTTGTAGGCACCCTGCAATTTTTCATGATGTATTGCACTGATGAAGTCAATTCATTCAATCAAACTGACCTTTCTTGTAAGTCAGTCTTTGTGCTAAAACCAGTTTCGCAGCATATTGGAAGGTACATTGCTATTGTTTAATATTATTGTATCTACACACAAACCAGTTTTTTGTACAGAAAAATACTAACGCTATGTTTGAAACCCGAATTTATTAAGAAAAAATAAAAAATAAATAAAAATGAGAGAGAAAAGAGAAGAAAATGAGATATTCCAAATTCTTACTTATTTATTTTTTATGTTATTTTACTCTATCTTTTCTTTAACAACTGAACACACGATGTAATTTTATATCATTTTTTCTCACCAAATTCTTAATCCAAACCCAACATTAGAAAATATTGAGATGGAAAATTTCATCAGAATGAAAAATTCAAATTTCTTCGATTGTGACTCTTACCTTTCTCCTGGAGAAGAAGCATCTAAGAATATTGACTTTCTTGGTTGTGTGTATATGTAAACAAAAATAGTATATTATTAAGTTGTCATTTATATGCATCATATTGATTAGATTTCGTGATCTAAGTTCAGTCCTATACAGTGTCACAATGCTACACACACACACACACACACACACACACACACATATATATGAAGGCCTGCATTTTAATATGTTATTCTCACAGAACTTGATATTAACTCAATGTCAGACTTTATATTTGTAGTTCAGGATCATCAGAATTCATGGGAAGGCTATCATGAATTAAGCAATGATTAATTTATTTTGTTTTTTTCATTACTGAATTCACCAGAAAGACCTCTTAAAACATCCATGACTTTAAGTAAATATACCTGCAGTGCCCATGCCCCATAACTCATATATGAAATCGGGTAGCGCCAAAATGGCTTGGGAAGATCAGGCAGCAAACGGAAGAACCCAGAGGTCATCATCATGATTCCCTGCACATGAATACCTCTTGATTGTAACAATGACCATGCATGGTGGCAGCTCACGATGATGAAAGATGAAAACAACTCAAGAAAATGTTTTGTTGTTCACTTACAATAATTCCGGCCCCTGTTATAATTCCCATCAAGAAGTTGGGAACCAGTGAAGCTACGACCATCATGCAGCTCTCTATGACAGCAATGCAGAGGAAAAGATTACAACAGAAGAATACATAGTGAGAAAATCCTGGCCGAAATTTCACCATGTTATAAGTGATAGTCCCAGTAGAGACTGCGATTGCGACCAAAAACGGAAACGAAGAGATGAAATTTGATAGAATAAACACGGAAACTCCATAATGTCCGTTGAGCCTTTCTCGGTAAAAAACCTGTTTTACAAATAATGAAACATCCAAAGCTTAAATCCACCGAAACCAAATTCCTTAGATCAAATCTCCTTAAACATGAGTATGGCATATTTTTTCTCGTGTTAGAATAAACCACAAAGAGAAGAAGAAGAGAGAGAAAGAATCATACCCATTTACATTAAATTGTTTATTATAAAGTATGTATTACAATTAATGATAGGAACTCTATATATAGGCACACTGAAGTGCTGTACAAGAAATAGGAAAAAGGAAATTATAGAAAAATAGTAAACTAACTAATATTTAAAATACACTCAAAACTCAAAAAGGTAGTGCAGAGACTAACTTGAGTGTGGAAATCAAGTCATGAAAACACGGCAGTGGATGTGTTATGGTAAAGATGTCAGCGGTTGGATCAAACAAAGAGACAGAAGATCCAGAGGGTCAGTCTGAACCACCATAAATAGATCAGAAATACGAGAAGAGATTGTAGAGTACAATAAATAAAGGAGCAACACAAGCCCTAAGTTCACCAATAGTGATTGGGCTTTCAGAAGAGGTTATGACTCTGATACCATGTTGGAGAGAGAGAGAGAGAGAGAGGCATCGAATATCTATATATTACATTGTATATTATGAAGTATGTATTATTATGAGAGAATCCTCAAATATACATATATATAGGCACAACAGGAGTGATGTACAAGAAATAAGAAAGAGGAGAGAAACTCCCGCAATGAAGAAAGTGAATACATAAGAAAACTGACTAATATTAACATCGTGGATGTAAAATAAACATGGAATTGTTACCTTCATTTCTTCTATGAAGGATGGGAAGCCTCCAATGGACATGAATGTCATGAAACCTGATATAAACCCACCACAAGCTCCCCGAGCCAAGATTGCTGTGTAGCTGGTTCCAACGTCATAGTAGATTGTACCAACACAAATGGAAACGATTATGTAGATGATTAACCTTAACCAGTAATACCCCACATCTCTAGACATATTCACAAAAGATCTCCTTATCAAAGTTGAAAGTTGCTTCCACCATCCAGCTTGGCTTCCAGTTTCTCTTTCAATCTCACGCCCTTGCTGCAATACACGAACTTGGTTAAGAGACTGTTGTTATCAGTGAACTGTTTGGTTTGCAATCCACGCATCTGAACCTAATATATATATATATATTTTTCTTCTTCTTCTGTTTGGACAAAGGTAAGAATTGAAACCCTAACCCCAACCTTTTGTTTTCATATGACATTCTGTAATTGGTAATCAATATAATAGTTTTTTTTTTTTCTTTCTAAAGGTTGTGTCTGATGAGAGAGATAGCAGTTAGATGCTACAGGTCATGAACATCCCATAAACTCAGCCAGAAAAACTTCAAGTTTTGTAGAACCCTTTACTGTTAAACAATATTTAATATTAATTTATGCCTGATTCTTGGGTTAACTAGCTTCTGGCGGCAAGTTTATTCTATGAAACTCTAAACCAGATTGCGTTATTATACTCAGTGACGAAGCAGGAATTTTGTTGAGAGAGGGCAAGGTAAAAAAAAGTTTTAAATTTTGAAATGTCAAGATAAAATTTTTGAAGTTTTGTGATGACCAAATTAAAACGTTTTTGTATTTTTAAAGGCCAAGATAAAATTTTTTGAATTTTTTTTGTTTTGGGTTATACTATTTCTTAGCATAAACAGGGGCGGTGACTCATGTATGCTGGTGGGGTTTGCTTACCCCATCAGCCTTGGAAAATTTTTTCTTTTAAAAAAGTTTCTTTTGGTGTTATATATTTAAAAAAAATTTGTTGACCCCCAAAAAAAAAAGATGTGGCGGCATTGACCCACACAGATTTCAAACCTAAAAGGACTTTTGGGGAGAATGAGAGAGAGAGAGAGAGAGCCCGCCCCGTTGTCGCTGTGCTAGCTGCTCTCCACTGAGTCACCGGCGAGTCGACACTATCCCACGGCCGAGATCACAAACTATTGTGCTTATCAGGTTTTCTACTTCTTCTTCATGCGCTTTTTGCTTTCATATTATTCTTTAAATATTAGAGATTAGTGAATAAATGATTGTTTAGTGACATACATTGAGAAGGATATATTTAATAATATTAACAACGAGATTAGTATGCAATGATTTCAGAATAGGAAACCTCGTCGACGAGAATTGTAATAGTACATCTATTTACATGATTTTTTTTTCATTTTTTTGCCAAAAAAATAGTATCAATATATGATGTTATTCATTTATTATTTTTAAAAATTTTGTGTATGAGTTTTTGCATGAATCCATTAATCAAAATTCTTGGACCCGCAACTAATTATAAATGCTTCATATTTATGGAACCTTATAAAATTTTGTCAAAGTGGCCCCCACTGTCTTAACCTAGTTTTATCCTTGATTATACTTCATTTGGTTTCCACAAGAAGAACAATATCAACAACAATAGATTGAACCTAGGGAGGAAAAAGTCAAATCTAACACAAATATAGGAATTAAATCTTAATCTTGAAAGGCTTGAGTTTGAAATGCTTACAATGGTAGATAGTTCTTTGATTCTAGCTCTAACCTTCGCTGCATACTCAGAGCGCTTGTATTTCTCAACAAGCCTTGCTTTGATCTCCACTGTTGCCAAGTTCATGAAAGGGTCTGATTCTTTTCTTTCATCCTGCTTATAAAGGAACCAAAAAAAAAAAAACAAAAGAAGGGAGAGAGAGAGAGAGAGAGAGAGAGCCCGGAAACATGTGTTATTGTTTACCTATTTCTGAGAGAAATCAATTTGTTTAGCACTGACTAGCATACTTTGACGACGTACCTTACTAAAAAAGCAGCAATTTTTTTTTATTACTTTCAATTGTAAAACTGCGAAGAGATTCATAATGTTTTAAACTTTGGAGAGAATGCTCAAAAAGATCGGGAAACCTAAACTCTGCTCAGCTTCAAACTTGAAGAAGCAGATCCTGATGCAGCACATTCTAAAGGGTTTGCTTAAGCAAATGAAAGTAGACAATACAGCAACTAATGCAGATATATACGTACACGATGTCTTTGTGATCCTTTCAACGTAGCTGTTACAATGTCAAAGTCTGAATTAACACAACGCAAGAAGTGATCGGAAGGATTTCTCCTGCTCGGACATGGAAATCCCGCGTCAGCAAAGAACTGTTAAGAAATAATGCAAAAGGACATTATTAGGCTCATAATAATAAAATTTAGAGTCAATTATAGTGTACTTTACACCGAATTTCACTTCATGACTTTTAATTTTATTTGTAACAATTAAATTTTTACATTTCTCATCTGTTACAATGTCAACTTTATACTAACTTCCGTCAAAGAAATAAACAAATTTACATGTGCAAGCACATAACTTTTTTTAAAAGGTAAATATTTAAAATTCGGCTCTTTTTCGCACCCAAAGGTTCATGCATATCTCAAGTAAGCCAAATTGGGTATTTTTACATAAAACTTAATTACATTATATACATAACAGAGTTGATTACAGTCGTCAATTGTGTTTTGAGAGTGATTTGAGAGGAATTTGAGGCATATAATGAAGAAAAGGAGGTAGGATTTATGGATTTGAATTCTCTCCATTTTATGAATTAGAATGGAGATCTCCATTCCCTTGATTGAGGTGTTGACACATCAGCTATCATAAAAATGAAGGGTTCAGATGAGTTGACTTAAAATTTATTTAAAAATAAATAATTTTAAAGTTGTATATAAGAAAATAAATTTTAATACAAAACGACGTAGTTTTAGTAAGACATGTGAAAAGATTACATCTAAGCTATTGATTATGGAATGGAGATCTCCATTCCAATTCATGAAATGGAGAGAATTCAAATCCGGATTTTATATCTTTATCCCTTGAAAAATGTCATATGCTTATTACATGTAAATTTTTTATCTATTCTCATATAGAAAATTGACATTACAACAAATAAAAAACGTAACTACTTAGTTACTACAAAAAAAAAGTAACGGTGCTGAAGTAAATTTAGTGTAAAGCATAATTAACCCCAAATTTTTTCATATCATGCGTGGAGAAAACACATCAATGGGTTTAATTTCTTACAAAATCAGCAATTAATTTTTATGAAATTTCTTCAAAAATAAAATATATGGGCACGTAAATTTGAAAATTTTAAACTTTTTAAGTTTTAACCTCGTCTGTAAGATAACATTTATTCTTCAATACCTGTATAGCCATCTTTGCTTCTCCAAAGTATACAGTTTCGCCACCGGATAGTAAGAGAAGGTCATCAAACAGTGCAAAAACTTCACTACTCGGCTGATGAATAGAAGACATGATTATTCTTCCATCTCGAGCGACATGTCTAAGGGCTTGGATCACGAAAAAGGCCGAGGCACTGTCAAGACCACTAGTGGGTTCATCGAGGAACAAAAGAGGGGGCCGAGTAAGAATTTCGAGTGCAATGCTTAGTCTCTTCTTCTCCCCACCACTTATGCCTCTCAGATGCCAGTTTCCGATCAGCCGATCAGCACAATCTTCAAGTCCCATTTCCATGATTGTTCCCTCTACAATGCCATGTACCTCTTCTTTGTTCATAGTGGTTGGAAGCCTCAAATAGGCTGAATATTTGATGGTTTCTCTAACTGTGAGTGTTCCCAACAATACATTTTCTTGTGTGACATAAGCCTGAAATTTCCAATAGAAGAAAATGTAAACTACAATTCGAAAAAAAAAAAGAAAAGTAAATTAGAGGACGAGGTTGTTATAGGATAAAGATCCTCTCCATTTCATTATATGCCTTCCCAACAATCAATTATCAAAAAAATATGAACTTGCCAAAGGTTTCAAATTATGAATGTCCTACGTACAAAAAAAAAATTAAGAATGTTAACATTTCAGAAAAAGAATTTGGTGTTAGATATTTATTTAAGCTAGCAAACGAACTTCACCCGAATTTCACATTAACATGGTGTTTTAAACAATTTGGTTAGGCGTTGAAATGAATGATTTGTAAGGATGCAAAAAATGCTTACCACAACACCATAGTCTAGTCTTCTCTTCTTCCCATTAAGTAGAACGTTTCCAGTCATGACAACATTTCTTGACAGTCTACCTGTAGCAATGTCAAGCAATTGTTTGACATTGAAATATAATTGAAAAAATAGCAAAGTATTCTTCATAAAAAAACTTTTTATCTATTCATTTTTGATGCATCATAAGCACAACACTGAGATTTCGAACTCAAAAGTAATTATTCACAACAACCTCAAGCAATCTTTCCAAGTATTAAGTGCCCATTTGGTAGGGCTTAAAAACCAAGCTTTTTTAAAGCTTGCTAGTAAAAAAGTCAAGTTTTTCTAGCTTTTTTATTTTTCTGATATTAGTTTAGATAAAAATAAACAAAAAAGCAAAAAAAAAAAAAGAGCAAAAATGCTAACTTTTGTTGACTTTTTTGCTTATAAGCTTATCAAAAAGCAAACCCATAAGCTGTACCAAACGCAGCCTAAGTTACAGCAATGAAAGAGTCCAAGTTTACCTGTAGCGTTCAATTAAAATTCAAATTCTGTAAACTCTGACCTCTGAAAAAGTTATCAATATTAGAGTATTTGAGATGTATTGTTGGGACCCTTATCTAATAGCTTAAGTTGTTAGGTACTCGAGCTAGATTGGAAAGAGGTCTAGTGTTCAAGTATCTCTGTGACATTTGTTATCCAATTGCATTTTATTTCTCTCTCTATTTCTGTATGCTGCATCTCCATGTGCAAAGCAAGGTTGCACGAGGGTGTTAGGAATGACAACTTGATTGAGAAAGTAGGTCTCTGCTCTGCCTAACTCTAATGAAAAGGTTTTGGGGGTTTAATAAAAGGGTTAGGGGCTGGTTATGGGGTAAAGGACATAATCTAAAATGGAATGGGTTTGGGACAGGGTGTTAGAGAGAGAACCAAATCCGACTCCAATCCGATTATGTACTAAAATAACTATAATACCCTTATTATATTACTACATAAATACCTCTTAGCACGTATATAGAGAATTTATGTAACAAAGTATTGTTTACCTCTTATTTTGTAAATTAATTGTTATTTTTTAAAAATATGTGAGATTACAAAAATATTATTTATTTACAAAATAAAAAATATGTGGACTAACCCAACCCTGCCTAATTTGAACACATATGAGAATGAGATTGGAGGATTTAACCCATAACAGGTATAGGATGGGGTGTGGAGAAAATTTTTCTTATTAGAGTTGGGATTGAGTTTGGACAAACTCGTCCTATTCCCTGACTCATTGCCATTTCTAGAGGGTGTTGCCACAAACCAAATGGCTGCTTATATGACATCCCACAACTTATTCCTTTATGAGGTTGTACAGGTAGTCATTTAGATCATAGTGGCCATTTAGATTCAAAAGCTTTTATACAAAGGCCAATCACTATTGTAATCAAAATCATTCATAACTATGTCCCAAAATGACATGCTACTGCTCAATAAGGCTTCAGCCCTGGATGATCCATACTTAATTCAATACTCATCGGTATGCAAAACTGTTAACATAGTCTATTAAGACTGGGAGATTCTGATTTAGAATTTAAAGTGAAAGAAAAAAAAAAGAAAAATTAAAGATTGCCCATATTTAGCTGGACCCATCTAATAGAAGAAGAAAGAGAAGAAGAAGAAAAAGAAAGAAAGGAATAGAAATTAAAGATTGCCCATATTCAAGTGGACCCACCTGGTAGAAGAAGAAGAAGAAAGAAGAAAGAAATAGAAAATAAAGATTGCCCATATTCAGGCTGACCCATCTAATCAGCTTGGCAAGGACCTTTATAGCCTAATAAGTGAAGGGGCTGGTGAAGAATCAACTTTTCTTTTATTTCCTCAACTGCCTTTGCTGGCCAATTAATGAAAAGCAATTCAAATTGTCGGTGCTCAAAACTGCATTTTCAAAATGACTACATCAATATTTACCAAAACACATTCACTAGCTCCTTTGGATGTAAAATTTTAATAGGATTTTGGCTTTGATATATGGTTTTATTTTCTTAGCTTTTAGTCATACGCTTAAAAGTCGGTCAAAAAAACCATATGCCAAAGTCAAAATCCGTAAAATCATGATGTATAGTGACTATTGTCAGTCGGTTGTCACCTTTGGACCCACCCCAAAAAAAAAATAAATTCATGAATAGTTTTGACTATAGCGGACACACTGTTCTGGTTCAGGATAAATCTGATCCTGATTTAGTAACTTCCCGAATAAAAAATAAAAATAAAAAGTTCTCAATTAGTTAGAACTGTTTTTTCACTCCAGAGAAGCAAATTTTCTAGGAAAGGACAAACCTACAACAAAGATGGTAAGGTAATTAATCTCAGAATCTGTCAAAACTGGAAGATCTCCTATCATAGAAGATGCTTACATGCCCATGCATCCAGATTTCCTGATTTACGTATAGGAAACTCAACCTTTTACTTTGCTTTATGCTATTCGAAAATAAGATTAAACCAATCACATACAAAATTGCTATTTTGGCTCCTATAAACATTCAGCCCCAAAAATTTTCAGACATGTATGCATAAATCTGTAGAGAGAGAGAGAGAGAGAGAGAGAGAGAGAGAGAGAGAGAGAGAGAGATACCTGCCAAGGAATCAAGAAGGGTGGATTTGCCGGAGCCAGAAGGACCCATAATAGCCATGATCCTACCAGGCTCAGCATACCCACTGAGCCCACTGAGCAACCTCTTGGTGGGTCCATGCCCAAAGTTTGGAAGCATAACCGTTAGATCTTCCCAAGCCAAGTATGCTGCTCCCTCATCTCCACCACCACTGAATGGCACTCCCTTCTCGAAATCAGCAGCAGCAGCACCACTACTAGCAACAATAACACCGCCACCGCCACCGCCAGTACAAAAGCCATAGCCGCCACCAGCACCACTAGAAGTTGCCACCTCGATCTCCATATATAGTGAACAGTACCAGGTATATAACTTCAAGCGGGGCGCAAAGAAGTGCTAAAAATAAGAGTGAAGAGAAGATTAAGAAGAGCAAGCTCGTTTACATATGTGTTGCCGTGAGATCTCATTGAATTAACGGTGGTCACCAAGCAACAGTCCTTTTCGTGCTATCATTTAAAGAGAGAGAGAGAGAGAGAGAGAGAGAGAGAGAGAGAGAGAGAGAGAGGACGGGTGTTTGTTTGAACTTTGAAGAGCAACATCATATGGGTGGGAAGTAGCAAGTGCCAAGTAGAGAGAGAGAGAGAGAGAGAGAGAGAGAGAGAGAGAGAATTTAATGTCAGAACCAAACTTTGTACAGTTAACGGTTGCATTAAACGAGGAGTTGGCCCTGTTAGGCAAGTGTT
The DNA here is from genome assembly GCA_033060915.1 of Euryodendron excelsum. Classification (NCBI taxonomy): domain Eukaryota; kingdom Viridiplantae; phylum Streptophyta; class Magnoliopsida; order Ericales; family Pentaphylacaceae; genus Euryodendron; species Euryodendron excelsum. Next base: position 45,685,685 of record CM065380.1, on the reverse strand, counting down.
ATCTCCATCACACTCACGCTGAGACTTCAAAGTTACAATGTTTGCTCTAAAACTATCTAAACCTACCCATGGAAGTCATTACAATTGGGAAATGCTATTCATTTATAAAATTTATAAAATTAATTTTTTTAGTTATGAAAGTTTTTATAATTAAGATTAATTATAATGAATGTTTTATGCTAAAATGAAAAGCTCTCATTTGTACAAAAATTTTGTATGAATTTTTTTTATTGTGTAGCATTACTCTATTACAATATGAAAGCGCTATTTTTACAAAATATTTGTGCATTAGCTTATGTAGCTATTGATTGTATTCTAAAAATGCAATTTACATGCCTTAATTAGTTTCTTGTTAGACCTAGAGTACGATTAATTATATAATTTTAGTTCTAATTTATATATAATTTAGTTTATTTTATGTAAACGGAAATTTTAGCTTAAAAAAGACAAAATCAGACCAAAAGTGGAACAATCGTTTGAACGGTTGTAAAGGCATTCGAACGGTCTGCATAACCTACACTTTTTAGAAACCTATAAAAGTTAGGATTGTCTTCTAGTTTAGGGTTAGCAAGTTTATATACGTTTTCTTTAGGTCTTTGCAGCAACTTTAGAATAGTTTCTAGTCCTTTTACGTAGTTTTTTTGTAGTTTTCTTCAATTCCTGTAATCAGAATTTAGTCTTTCAATAATATTTCAATACATATTTGCGTATATATTATATCTATGAGTAGCTAAGTCCCATTTGAAAATTAATTGAGGATCTCGGATGAACAATAGAGGTAAATTAGTTTTAATGTTCTTTTTCTTAATTCTTTGGAATCAAAACCCTTTGATTATACTTGGTAATATTCATGCATAAACCCTAGTTTGATATACTTATTATACAAGTCGATAGTATATATCTTTGATTCTAAACTTGATTTATTCTAGATTTAATTGTTAAAGAACAAACATTTTTATTGCTAAGTATTCAAAATAAAAAACTCACGACGCAGTCAATGATTTTAGTTATCAAAAGCTTCTATTGAAATTTCAAGTGAAGCAATTGGTTGAAACAATTGGTCTCTAGACTTTTCTTTATTCAGAAAACAGTCTTCGTGGTCTAGTTTAGAATAAACAAACCACCTTCAAATGAATGATTTTTAGTTTCTTTTTAGAAGTAATTCTATAGTATTGTGCTTTCTAAGAGAAGTGAGACACCTTCTTCATCATATTGAATTTTCTTGGGGATTCAACCCCAAGCTTCACAGGGTTATACTGTTTTGCTATCCTACACTTGAGATCATCTGAGAATCTTTCTAAAGATCACGTTTGGTGCAAGTCAACTGTAACAATAGCAGTTTTGTAATTAAAAACTGTTATGATGAGTGTTTTATTTTGAAGTAAAATATTCTCATTCATACATATTATTATGTTTGAATTTTTTGTTTATATAGCATTATTCTTATAACATATAACCAGACAAATGTTACATTATCTGATTGTACAAAGTGTGAAAACCATACTGCATCACAATTTATAATGCTTTGTATTATGAGACAGTCCATACTTAACATGTGGCCATAAGGAACATGTTGACACATATTAGCAACACTCATACAACAAGAATCACTATTTTGAAACTCAAACTACTTTTAAACATCACCAAAAAGAAAGAAAGAAAAAAAGAAAGAAAGAAAGAAAGAAAGGGGGTGGGGGAGCACAAATGATTAACTCAGTATATTCAAATTATTTGAAAATTTCACTGAAGTTAACAGAACTAGTTATTTATTCCTCTATTTGCATGTTGTATATGAGCTAGTAATTTTGGTTACAGATAAAATACACAAATTTGGTATTAACTTGTGAGTTGAGAGAACTGCCTGTTAAAAAGGTCAAGCACTCAAGCTTATTGGCAATTTTAGGCCCTTAGCTCCCAAAGTTCATCACTGGCCAAAATGTACAAACCCCTAATATATGTGTATATACGTATTAATTTTATATCATTAAATTATGAAATCTACTTTGTATTTGCATCTTAATATAGTGGTTGGTAGATGGGTATCCAATATTCTGGGAGGCGAAATTGTTTTTTTTAGACTTGCACGTGCTTGGGTCAGGTTTTGGGGTCAGAACCTCCTAAGAATCCAACATGTGTTGGGTTTGTTTATAAATAAAGGATTTCTAGGAATTATAGAATTCGCCAGTTAATTGAGAGTGTTTGTTCTTAGAATATTTGGTGTGACACACCAACTTTGAGTCATTATTAAGATAAGATCCACATGTCTGTTTTACTGGGTCCAAGGTATTTTATGTTCTTCTCCATAAGGAGATGAAGAATAAGCATATACTTGTTCAAATTCATGAAGGTTTGAATGAGATAATGGTTTCTAAAGTAGGTACCATGAGTATCATTATAGGGTGGAACTAAAGGCTTGTCCTACATTAATTTTCTATTAGAAGAATTGATAGGTATATAAAGCCTAGGTTTAGAGATGGGTTTGGGCTACAAGAGACACCCTACTTTTGTGAAAGGGGAAGGACCCATGGAATTCATGGGTTGACCCAATACTATACACGGGCACGCGTCGCCACCAACCGGCCTACTCGGTTCGGTGCAGGTGTGATTAACATGATATTAAAAAGGCTTGGGCCGTTTTAATATTAATTTTTTGGACGCGGTTTAAACCATAACTGTGTGGACTGGGTAGAACCGAACCGGTTCAAATTTGAATTTAATTCCAAATGTTGTGACCCTCCCTAAGGGCACATTTGGCTAGCACCGTTTCGTAAGGGTGCGAATCTTTCTATATATAGAAAGATTTCCCTCCGAATTAAAAATAGCTTTGATATAATTTTGTGTCATCTCTCTCTCCCTCTCTCTCTCTCTCTCCAACGAACTGCTACAGTGACGACAACATTCTGCCCAAATTCCAGCGATGTCCGTTCGCATCTCCGGCAAAGTGTTATCTAGATTCCGGCCACTGTTCCAAACATATTCTAACTGTTCAGTCAGTTTTATTTCGTCGCTTTCAAACTTAGAAATTCTGTACGAATTTCTATTCAGATTTTTCTATTCGATTAATTATCTGTTTTACTAGTTCGTGTTTTCAGATGATTATTTTTATCGATTGTGTGATGAATTTATGTGAAAATTCAATCACTTTATTCTATGTTTCTGTATTGAATTTCAATATTGAAATTCTACAGAATTGCAGTAATTTTTTGCGTAGAAAATATTGTCTTTTATTATCATGTCATATTAATTTTGTCAGAAACGGTGTAGGTTTTTATATGAAATTTACTATCATAATTCTGTGTTGAATTAGATAGAAATTTTTTGTGTTTTTCGCTCATGCATATTGCATTCATACTGTACATGGAGAGAGTAGAATCTAACGTTTGTCGGTGGACCTAAATATTGTAGTGCTACTTATTCAGTGTCGTGATCATTTTATCCTAGAGATAAACACCAATTAATTTCATGAGCACCTGTGTGGGGGACGAGTCTATTTTAATGAGAGAGTGTGCAACACTCTACTTGATCTACCTTTCATTTTATAGCTTATTGCATTATTGCCTATAAATTGTTTAGTATGCTATGTGATTGCGCTTCAAAAGTACAATTATAAGGCCTTAATTAGTACTTTGGTAGCATTAGTTTATGATTATATATGTCTTTTTAGTTATATTTTGATATTAATTGAGTTTATAATGCCTTATGTAGGTTTTGAGCTTAAATGGAATGTTTTCAAATGCAATTTAATCATAGGTTTCAAGAGGTTGCTGCCAAGATATAAGCTACTGAAGCTGTGGTACAAGCTGTTGAAGCACGTAGAACTAGAACTTTGGAAGCTCATATCTTGCTAACTAGAAAAGCTATTCAGGCCCATAATATATCGATTTCATATAACATTTCGAGACCTACAACTTTTGAAAAGTGACCCAGCCCATCTGACTGCTTTGTAGAAGTCGTTTGTACGACTGACAACGGGATATATAGATTAATTCACTTTTTAGTTAAATATAGATTAGTAGGTAGTAGAATAGGTTTAAGAGTTTTATATTCTGAAGGAGGAGAAGAATTCTAGGGTTTTTTTTAGAATTTTGGAAGGAGGAATCATCTAAGCTTTGGAGGCTACGAATCTTTTCATCTTTCAAGGGAGCATCTTTAATCTTTAGTTTTTATTTCTTGTTTTTATTGTGAATTTCAGATTCTATTTCTTTAATTATTATTTCTATTTTTGCAATCTTTATAATGCATTTTAGTAGCTAAATCCGTTCTTGGTATGGGTTGAGAAAGTAACTAGGGTACAGGTAGAGATTCAAGATAGTTATTTATTTTACAAGATTTCAAGATCTTGGACCAAGATTCATTTTCTTGCCTATGAATATCTTCGAAAACAATACTTTTGATCATATCTAACATGTATGTATAGACTGATTTATAAGCAAAGATACGTATACCTAGAATTTCTGATAAGGATATTAATTATAATTGCATATATGTTCCTATTAAGAGTACTTTAGAAATCTCCTGTTCTTGATTAAGCTTCAAACATACCTTGTAAACAGGTTTATAAATTGCGATAGGTATGAATGGGACCTTGGTATGAACACTAGTAAACAACTAAATATTGATTTTAAAAAGGTAATCGAATCTTGAGTTTCTTTAATCAAAACTATCTTGGGAACTTACCTGTAGGCCTATTACTGGATCAACTCTACCAAGATCTTTTTATAATATTTGAATACATCCCTAAAAATTAGTTTAATTTTATTGTCTGATAATTTAGATCAATCATCTTTAACAATTGATTTTTATTTTCTTTTTGGAAGCTTTCCTGTGATTTTAATTGACTCTGAACTTGTTATTATTTTGTTCTAATTGTAGACCTTGCCAGATTAAGTTTATTTCTTGTGTTCCCTATGGATCGACCTTGGACTTACGGAGATATTATTACTGCATCGCAACTGCACACTGGTAGATATAAATTGCATTATTTAGGAGCGATCAGTTTTTGGCGCCGTTGTCAGGGACTTACAAAGCAAATAAGCTAAGGTAAGAAAAACAAACAGGGAAAAAAAATATATACAAGAGCAAAAACAAAACAAACGAACTCGAGAGGAATTAATTCTTGCCGAAACAGTTTCACCATCAAACTACAACAACGAGGAAATTCAATGGCTTAATTTGGTAATCTCGTTCCATCCTTATTATCTGTGAGCATATTAGATTTTCTTTTCTTTATTTCACTAGTTTCTTTTAGATAAATTATATATATTTGTTTAGTGGAGGTTTAGGGTTTAATTGCAAATTGGTGGATATTTTATGTGGAGATTGTTAGTTCGGTTGGAAATTTAAATTAAATATTGTTTATCCCTACTTTACTGTTGTGGCAGATTGGTGCATTTATGTGCATTGCATTGCATGTCAGTTTAGCGAAGGGACAGTACACAGACTTTTGAGAACAACCCCACCTGTTTACACCACTCGGTCTAGAGTTTTTTCTGATATTACACCAATACTTATAGACTTTGACATGGCTCATTTATTGGGTGATGATGGGAATATAGATGGGGGTAATAACATGCAACCCCCGTAACCCCAAGTACCTACACCACCACAGAGAACTATGAGAGATTATCTAAACCCACAAAGACAGACTCCAAACTCTTGCATTATATTACCTCCTGACCAAAATGCATTCCATCTTAAGTCAGGTATCATGCAACTAATCACACATTTTCATGGGATGGATTATGAAAATTCATATACCCATCTTAAAGGGTTTGAAGACGTCTGTAACATGTGCTTTGATAATACCTGCTCTGTCGAGACCATCCGTCTCAAATTGTTTCCATTCTCATTAAAGGATAAAGCTAAAATTTGGTTAAATTCTTTAAGGCCGAGGTCTATTCCATCATGGGATGTCCTTCAGGCCAAGTTTCTAAAAACGTTATTTCCTGAGCATCGCACAGGGGTGATTCGTCGCCAAATTTCATAGTTCACTCCCTTTGAAAATGAAACATTTTACCATAGTTGGGAGAGATATAAAGAACTTTTGAATTCATGTCCGCATCATGGACAAGACCCATGTAGGTTGGTTAGTACTTTCTTTTAGGCCTTGACTCCCGAACTCAAAAGGTTTGTGGAGACAATGTGCAATGGTTCTTTCTATGATAAATCTCCAAAAGAAGCTTATAATTTCTTCGACTTTCTAGCTGATAACGCGAGAGATTGGGACACCACAGGGACTAAAAATTCCGAGATTAGAAACGACTTAAGGATAGGCACCATATATCTGGTAAGGCATTTAGATGAGGATAATTCAAAGATAACCACATTGACTAAGCGATTAGAGGCCCTAGAAATGAAAAAAATTACAGCAGTTGAGAGTGAAACCCAAGTTAATTGTAGTGTGTGCGATAGTAATGAGCGTAGGACAGATCTTTGTCCCATAATTTTAGCCTTTAGGGAAGTGTTGCATGGTCAAGTAAATGCTATTGCCCCTTATAGTAAACCACCACATGCCCCACAAGGACAAGAAAACCCATATGTACCTACATATAACCCAAGGTGGATGAATCATCCCAACTTCAGTTGGAGGAATGATGGTAACTCAGCACCCCAACAATTTCAACACCCACAACAATTTAATGGCCTCCTTAATCAATACTAAGTACAAGGTCAACAATTTTCAACACCAACAACAAACGTGTACAGACCACCTCCTCTAAAACCTGTAGAGGATCCTTTGACCCAATTCATACAGGTACAACACATGAAGGATGTTAGTGTGTGATATTGATACACTTGAGTTATACTGCATGGTTAGTGCATTAACATGTGTATCTTTCTTGTAACTTTCATGTCTTAGCCTTGCGTGACTCATGTTGGAAGTTGAGTTGAAAATTACCTTGAGTGAGTCCTCGTATGCCTTAATTATTTTCTCTACCACTGATTGTTTGAAATGAATAGATGTTTGTGGGTATCATCACTGCAAGTCCTCACGAGACATCACTCGTCCACTAGGGGTAACCTAGGGGTTTAAAGGCTTCATGCATAGGCTAAATGCATTCGTGACTTCTACGAAAGTGAAGATTATGTTTTTGGTTTTAGTATTTTTGCTAGGGACTAGAGAAAATCTAGCTGGGCGGTGTGATTGCGCTTCAAAAGTGCAATTATAAGGCCTTAATTAGTACTTTGTTAGCATTAGTTTATGATTATATATGTCTTTTTAGTTATGTTTTGATATTAATTGAGTTTATAATGCTTTATGTAGGTTTTGAGCTTAAATAGAATGTTTTCGAATGCAATTTAATCATAGGTTTCAAGAGGTTGCTATTAAGGTACAAGCTACTGAAGCTGTGGTACAAGCTGTTGAAGCTGTGGTACAAGTTGTTGAAGTGCGCAGAGTTGGAACTTTGGTAGCCTATATCTCTCGAACCATAAAGGCTATTCATGCTCATAATATATCGATTTCATATAACTTTGTGAGACCTACAACTTTTGTGAAGTGACCCGACCCATTTGAGTGCTCTGTAGAAGTCGTCCGTACAACTGGCGATGAGATATATAGATTAATTCATTTTTTAGTTAGATATAGATTAGTAGGTAGTAGAATAGGTTTAAGAGTTTTATATTCTGAAGGAGGAGAAGAATTCTAGGGTTTTTCTAGGATTTTGAAAGGAGAAATCATCTAAGCTTTGGAGGCTACGAATCTTTTCATCTTTCAAGAGAGCATCTTTAATATTTTGTTTTTCTTTCTTGTTCTTATTGTGAATTTAAGATTCTATTTCTTTAATTATTATTTTTATTCTTGCAATCTTTATAATGCATTTTAGTAGCTAAATCTGTCATTGGTATGAGTTGAGAAAGTAACTAGGGTACATGCAGAGATTCAAGATAGTTATTTATTATACAAGATTTCAAGATCTTGAATCAAAATTCATTTTCTTGCCCATGAATATCTTCGAAAATAATACTCTTGATCATATCTAGCATGTATGTATAGACTGATTTATAAGCAGGGATACGTATATTTAGAATTTCTGATAAGGATATTGATTATAATTGCATATATGTTCCTATTAAGAGTACTTTAGAAATCTGCTGTTCTTGATTAAGCTTCAAACATACCTCGTAGACAGGTTTATAAACTGAGACAGGTATGAATGGGACCCTGGTATAAACACTAGTAAACAACTGATTATCGACTCTAAAAAGGTAATCGAATCTTGAGTTTCTTTAATCAAAACTATCTTGGGAACTTACTTGTAGGCCTATTACTGGATCAACTCTGCCAAGACCTTTTTATAATATTTTAATACATCCCTAAAAATTAGTTTAATTTTATTGTTTAATAATTTAGATCAATCATCTCCAACAATTGATTTTTATTTTTATTTTGGAAGCTTTCCTGTGATTTTAATTGACTCTGAGCTCATTATTATTTTGTTCTGATTGTAGACCTTGCCAGATTAAGTTTATTTATTGTGTTCCCTGTGGATTGACCTTAGACTTAACGAGATATTATTACTACATTGTAACCGCACACTGGCGGATATAAATTGCACTATTCAAGAGCGATCACTATGTCACATTATTACATACACATTATTCATTACTTTTAATTTCACTTTATTATGGCTATAGTTCATATGGAAAACATTATACAATATTTTTTCAACAATATTAAGACAGATTGTGTTTCTACTTGTAAGTGTTTTTCATATGTAGTAATGCTGTGAAGGTGCATGTGATTGTGTGTTGTTGAGTATATGATTTTTATAATGAATTTAGATTTGACGGTCACGTAAAATTTTTATGTTTCTAAGGCACTAAATTTAATTTATTTGCCGCCTAGAAAGCGATTGTTCATCTCTGAAATGAACCTGTTACAAATCTAGAAACTTGAGTTTTGTATTACATAGCAATTGACATGAATGCTAATGTTGTGGTGCACTTAACTTGCATAATGGTTGTTAACTTGTTAAAATTCTATTTCCATTGCATGTTTAGCATAATAAGTTGTATCAGTATATCTTTATGTGTCTTAAATGCTACATGTTGTTTGTCGTGCCATGCTTATATGTTTTTGGTGAAAGCATGACTTTGTGGTTAAGCAATTTTTATTACTAGAGTTTTTAATTTCATTTGAGAAATTAAAATGGTGTTATTCTATAGTTTCTAACCTTAAGAATATGGGCATATGATACTTTGTGTATTAACAAATTTAATTGCTAAAATCTTTAATTTTTTGCAAGAAATTAAATTTGTGTTATTCTATGATTTTTAATCATAAAAATATTACCATGTGTTTGCAGTTCACATGATCGACATTTGGAAAGAGGTGGATCAGAATTGGTTTGGTGAGGATGAGTCAGAGAATCCTGCATAACCAACGAATCCTCCTGTGTTACACATGATGTATCATCTTCATGGCCTAGAGGACGTTGTTCTTCTTAGGCCAGTGGCACTAACTATCGAAACTACTACATGAAGATTCGATACACTACTCGCAAGAGTGTTTCGTGTCCTGCTTACTTTCAAAGGTTGAGGCTTTTAGCACAACCTAAGGGTTCTCACGATGTGAACTCTCCTTATCAGCCAAACACCCTTGAGCGTGCGCGGAAGATGACGCTTAATCCTGTGTTAATAGTGATTGAGAGTTCCTCATCTGAAGGATCATCTAGTCGTTACTAGTTTCTTGTTATGTTTTAGTATAGTTAATTTGGTTAGTATGATAACTTGTTTAGTTGCTAACCTTGGAACATTTTTAGTGACTATATATGTATCTGTGTATATCTATGTTTGTGATGGTTATGACATATCTAACTTTTACGTTAATTGTCATGTGTTGATTGTATTTTATAATGTTCTTTGAAATATAATGAAATTAAGAAGACACCATCGAAGAGTATACTTATAGTTATCCACGTTTCTAGTGGTACTACTGGAATAGTATATTTAAAGTAATCAATGCACATGCTATAATGTTCAAATGAGTGTGAGAATTGTTAGGAATTTATACTAAAAGACATGCTTTGTGTAATAGTTTTAGTATTTATTAATAAATTAGTTATTCTATTTTAATGAGAACCTGTTGAGCAATGGTTGCATCGCGTTATTTATTTAATACTTATACATGTGTGTCTCTTATTCTGTATAGTAGATGATTTGGTGTGTAGAGTACGGCATACACACAAAAGATCAGATCATCAGTTCTTATGGAATATAAGTTTATCGTTAATAGTCTTAGATGAAACTGGATACACCATCAGTAGGACTGTAGTACAAGGTTTTAATAGGTCTGTCTTGACTATGGAGAACGGTATAGTTCCAACTCCTTGTACTAGTACACTTTGTGTGTATTGAATAAAACCGTGTTGAGGTAATTATTTTTATATTGACTATATGAAACAATTAATACCTCATGATTATTATGAGTGCTTATGCTCTTAATCCTAATATAATAAATAGACATGTGCATGTAGTATTTATTGTTTTAATTCACAGAAGAGTGAGATTTTTTATGGGTCAATAAACGTAGTGAGTTGAACAATAACATTACGTGTATGGTGAATATTAATTATTGATGGAATCCACATCCCGGTATAGGAATTGATGATACCTTCCTGAGGAAGTTTATAAGTTTTGATTATGTCAAATCCTGCAGGTTAATTATGAATTCGACATATCAAATAAGCTAAGTGAAAAGTCTCAAGGAATTAAATAAGTCTATTAAATTTAATTGTCAGTAATTTAATTTAATAGATGGGTATCTGTAATCTTAACGTGGCGAGATAAATAAGTATTTAATAATATAGAGCTCGAAATATAATTTCTAGTATGATAGGGAGTGCAATTATAATTCATTAGTAGTATCAATTATAATTTACGTAAACAGGAATTAATCCTGGTTGGATTAGGAATCCTTATATGTGTAGGAAGCCCTAATTATACTAATCATATGGTCCTGTTATAGTCTCTATATATATACGCACTCTAAGAGCAGCTATGGTTATACTTTGATTATAATTAAGAGATACACGTTTTTGTGAGAAAGAGAAATCCTAGCAACTACGAGCCCACTCTCTCTAGAGCAAGGTGTATACGAAGAATACAGTAGAAGTCTAAAGGTTGAGTTCGAGCAGTTGATTCGTGCTTGTTGCTATTACTTGACTCGTGCTTGTTATTTGGGATCAAACTAGAGAGATCTTGAATGTATGATTCTAATCACGTAGGTTGGGCTATGCGTATGCACTATAGCCAGGTCATGGGAAATTCCGCAGTTCCAAGCAAGAACGAATGTAGTAAACGAGTAAAAGGTGTTGGACATGGTGATGATGAAACTTTAGTAGCTTAACGTCTAGATTTGTCTATCTATAAACGCCTAGTTGATTTAGTAACTTGATTGCTGAAAAAATGAAATCCAACTCTTCATTCAGTTGATTTGTACTACTTTGTTAAATTCTGGATAATCTAGGAAATGTGGAGGGAAGCTTTATTTTCTCAAACACACGTTCTCGTTAGGACACCCCACAGAACACTATGTTAACATGGATAGAATTATAGCTCGGGTTATCCATAATCTAAGTTATAAAATCATGTGAGGGTTTATTCCCCGGTCTACTTGAACACAGTTGTGCATGTGAATGCCGTGGTAGACGATAATCCATCTAATATTCTAGAATCATTCGAGAAAGTATTTCCTAGTTCTAGAAGTGAGACATTCTTTAGGAATAGACTTCCTTGTGCATTTGTTTTTCACTCTAAGAGTCTTGAAAACTTTATGAGTTAACAAGAGATCCAAGACTCTAAGTCTATAGTTGGAAGGAAGAATAGTTCTAGATAAATAAATGAAAGAGTGACTGATCTGAATGTTTCTAACTTTTAAAGTTAGAGGTGAAACCTCAAGAGAAAAGAAACTAAGTGCAGTCTCAATAACTTTAGTAAAGTAAAGATATATACGGAGTTTCGTTATATCTGAACCACAATAATAGTTTACATAGAGGTAAAACTAAATGGGTAATGGACGATCTTCCGATGGAACTCAGAATGAGGTTATCCAAATGGTCCAAAGAGTAGAGTTTAAACTCAAATACTTAATAGATATGTGACGAGATCTAGTCTCAATAGTTGTGACTTCATGATAAGAGTTCACGCAAGTAGTAAGGGTAAACATATCTTGGCAGGAATAAAGTATTTTATTCAAAATTAGGGTTAATCCACTGGAAGGTGATAGCCAAATGGGCAATTATCACATATACATCCAGAAGTACTAGAGAGGGTACACTGTGAAAACTGGATTTATGGATCAAAAGACACTAAATCCACAAATGGATAAATCTTAGAAAAAGTGCATTAATTTCTTAGGAAATTGTTGCAATGGAAGTAAATAACCAGATTCCACGAAGGAATCAAGAGCTAGGGAAGAAGTATTAAGTGACTTCTTAAATGTCTTAAGACACATAGAATTCTCGATAATGACAAAATACGACAAACATGTCTGTTAAAGGTCATTACTCGCAGGAATGTAATATCCAATGATTAATAATTTATTCAAAGGATATTGAGAGATCATCTTACTATTAGGGCTGGTAAGAGATTAAAATTCATAATCGAGAGGATTAGGTATTGAAGCCTATTATTTTAAAAGTTACCTTAATAGCAACCCAACCTAGTTGACTGGAGATCCTAAGATCTAGGTTCAACGGGACAATCGAATTAAAGATAACTTAGTATAAATCAATGGAGAACTTTGTTCCACTACTAAATTCTATGGTGAAATATTGATTACCTGAAATATTGTTAGGATAAATTATAGCTTTTAATGTAGAATGAGTAGGGCAGGCTACTCATATTAATAAGCCTATGCTTTTAATGATTATTATTACTAAGATATCAAGTGGAGTATGTATATCTACTCACTCTATAAGAAATCACCTATATGAGTGAGAAGGGGCCGCTTCTGTGAGAATTGTAAAGACTTCAATTCTCTAAAAGCACTTATAAATACCAAGATCACTCAGGGCCAAAACGAACACAACCGAAAAATCAAACTTAGATAGGGAAGAAACTGTGTGAGTATTATTATCTCGGTTTATATAAACGGCAGAACAGTTCAAGACATCATGTTCACTGGTCAGCCAATAAACCTGATAGTATTTCACTAAGGAAGGTTCAAAGCCAAAAAACACCTTTCTTGATGCAGTGACTTTTTTGCTCTACTCTCTCTTTTACATTTGTGCATTAACATTTTTTTATGCATTGTTTTTTGATAGCCAATCTCATTCATGTTGGGGATTATTGGAATATTTGGTGTGACACACCAAATTTGAGCCATTGTTAAGGTAGGACCCACATATCCTTTTTAGTGGGTCCAATGTGCTTTGTGTTCTTCTCAATGAGGAGATGAAGAACAAGCATCTACTTGCTCAAATCCATGGAGGTTTGAATGAGATAATGGTCTCCAAAGTAGGTACCATGAGTATTTTTATGAGGTGGAACTAAAGGCTTGTCCCACATTGATTTTTTATTAAAAGAATTGATGGGTATATAAAACCCAGGTTTAGAGATGGGTTTGGACCCCAAGGGGCACCCCACTTTTATGGAATGGGGAGGACCTGTGGAACTCATGAGTTGACCTAATACTCCAAACGTGAGCACGCCGCCACTGTCCGGCCAGCCGGCTGGCTAGGTTTGGTACGGGTGCGATTAACATGATATTAAAAAGGCTTGGGCCAGTTTAATATTAGTTTTTTAGACGCAGTTTGAACATAACTGTGTGGATCGGGTAGAACTGAACCAGTTCAAATTTAAATTTAATTCCGACGATTGCGACCTTCCCTAAGGGCGCGTTTGACTGACACCGTTTCGTAAAGGTGCGAATCTTTCTACATATAGAAAGATTCCTTTCCAAATTAAAAACAGTTTTGATATAATTTTGTGTCATCTCTCTCTTTCTCTCTCTCTCTCTCTCTCTCTCTCTCTCTCTCTCTCTCTCTCTCACTCCGACGAGCTGCTACGGTGATGACGACAACATTCTGCCCAGATTTCGGTGACATTCGTTCGCATCTCCAGTGAAGTGCTGTCCAGATTCCGGCGACTGTTCCAGATGGATTCTAACTATTTAGTCAGTTTTATTTAGTCACTTTCAGACTTAGAAATTCGTACAGATTTTCTATTCAAGTTTTTCTATCTGATTAATTATCTATTTTACTAGTTCGTGTTTTCAGATGATTATCTTTATCTGCTGTGTGATGAATTTCTATGGAAATTCAATCACTTTGTTTTGTATTTCTGTATTGAATTTTAGCGTTTAAATTCTACAGAATTACAGTAATTTTCTATGTAGAAAATACTATATTTTGTTATCATGCCATATTGATTTTGTCAAAAACAATGTAGGTTTCTGTTTGAAATTTATTGTTATAATTCTGTATTGAATTAGACAAAATTTTCTTGTGTTTTTCACTCATATATATTGCATTCATACCATACATGGACCTGAATATTATAGTGTTACTTATTCAATGTCGTGATCATTTTATCCTAGAGATAGACACTTGTTAATCTCATGGGCACCTACGTGGGGGGCAAATTTGTCTTAATGAGAGAGTGTGCAACACTCAACTTGATCTACCTTTCATTGCATAGTTTATTGCATTATTGCCTATGAATTGTTTAGTATACTATGTCACATTTGTTTATCCAAAGGGTGATCTTCAATGATAGTAATTGATTTTGATGATCACAAAACCTAGTCATTATGATCTAACATGTTTAATTTAAGTATGCAGCTTAGTTTAAATGGATCAGATTTATGGAACAATTTGAACTATCACAGACAATCTTACTAGCACTTCATAAAAGTGCCAACACCATAATGGGTATATGAGCAGGTTGTGAGAAATCAAGCAAATTCTGTCTCAACCAGATTGAAGACACTGAAGACACTTGCATATGGATATAGATGATGATATCTATGGCAAACTCTAAAAACATTCGATCCTCATTTTCTGTTCCACTAAAAGAATCATGCAAGCTTGAACATGTCACTCTCAAATGCATTGTGAAAGGAGTCCAAACAAGAAGTATGTCAAGATTGATGCAAATACAAAAGATTGGCAAAACTTGACAGAATGAAGAGACTTCACTACACAAGCAGATTGCTGACTTCAAATGGTTTGATGAACCCAGAACTACAAAGTGGTATGAAATACTTAAGGAGCTCTCAAAGTTATGAAGGAAATCAGTAGAGCCAAGACATGTCTACACCATCAAAAACTGATTGACAAAAGGGATAAGTTAAAGTTTTTGGAAAGCAACAACAACTGCAGCAGAGAATCAGATTGCTGACAATCTTGATCAAAGGCAAATGACAAAATAGACAGGGAGATAGATTGACAGCACAAGTTGGATATTGCTGACAACAATATGGAAGATCAAGTCCCAAAAGAAGCAAAGATAAAGGTTGGATGCACGAAGTGAAGTTTACAAACGGCATCGTTGAAGAACAATGACCAATACAGGGGCAAGTCAAGATTGGCAACATCAGAAAAACAATTGCTGGCACTATTAGATTGAAAAATGTCTGGAACCCAATTGGCAGCACCAGTAGAAGATTTCTGACAATCTCGGTAGAAAAATGAGAATTCAAAAATACGCTCCAACGGTCAGATTTTTCAAAATTGTCTTGGCCTTTCGGGCATTTAATGCAGCTCCAATGGCTCTAATGGCTATTTTTTATGAGAAACTATAAATATATGAGTTCAAATTCATTTATGGGTAAGAGACAAGGATCTTAAAGTGTAAAAATCCAAAAGCCTTAAAACTTTCTCATTACTCTGCAACTGCCATCATTCGTGAGGAGTTATTGAGCTATAACTTGTATTATCTTCACTTCTAAGAGTGACACTGATTATCTTGTAACTTTATTACCTTTGAAAAGGTTGTTGTAATCTCTGAAAGCTTGAGTGTAGCTTGACAACACTCTGTGAAATCGAGAACTTGGTTGAAGCTTCTCGGCTGTAAGGATTTGGTATAAATCATTGGATGTAATAGTGAGTTGGACACTAGAAAAAAATAGCAGCTATGTAAGAAGAAGATTACATAGTGGAACACCCTAAAGAGGATCGAGGAAGAGAGGACGTAGGCAGGGATTAAGCCGAACCTCTGTAAATCTCTTGTTCTCTGCTTTCTATAGTTCCTATGTGTGTAGATGTTTATTGCTGAATGATTGTGCATGATATTGTTGATTGACAGCAATTTGATTTCATGTTTGCCTTATCTTTTAATTGATGTAGTTTAAACAAAGTTTGGTTTTGATTAACCGAAAAATCCAGCAACCTTTTAAAGATCCCAATTCACCCCCCCTTCGGGATTTTCCTTGACCTAACAATTAATATCAGAGCTTGGTACTCACATATATAAGTTTTACATACTTGAGTAAGATCCATGGCCAACATAGCTGGAACATCCTTAGCAGAAGGTTAGTCCACAAACAGGCCTCCCTTGTTTAATGGCACGAACTATAATTACTGAAAAAACAGAATAAAAATTTACATTCAATCTGTGGATTTTGAACCGGGGAGAGTCATTATGAACAGACCTAGAATTCCCACTAAATGAATCGAATCTGGTGAAGTGGCCAAACCTAAAGATGAATGGGATGTCGATGACTTTAGAATTATGCAAACTAATGCAAAAGCTATAAATGTGATGTACTGTGCACTTGATCACATTGAATTTAATAGAATTTCAACTTGTGACACTGCTAAATAGATTTGGGACAGGCTAGAAGTTACTCATGAAAGAACAAATCATGTAAAAGAATAAAAAATTAATCTTCTTATACATAACTATGAGATGTTTAAGATGAAATTTAAGAAATCGATTATTGAAATGTTTACCAGGTTTACTGATATTATAAATGGATTAAAATCCCTTGGAAAGATTTATTCTAACAGTGAACAGGTAAGGAAAATACTCAGATTCTTGCCCAGGAGTTGGGAAGTTAAAGTGGCAACAATAGAGAAGGCTAAGAACTTGAATACATTGCCTCTAGAAGAACTGCTGGGGTCACTTATGACCAATGAGCTAACTCAAAGACAAAACACGTTAGAAGATAAGGAGAAAAAGAAGAAAATTATTGCCTTCAAATCGACTCAAATGAACCAAACATTGATGAAAATAAGGATAAGGATTTAGCTCTTATTACCAAAAAATTCAAAAGGTTCATAAGAAAGAAATGGAGGAAAGGCAAAAAGTTTGAAGCTAAAGGAGATCCAAGCAAAAGATATTCCACCATAATCTGCTTTGAATGCAAGAAACCAGGACATATTAAGTCTGAATGTCCTCTATTTAAGAAGAGAAGAAAAAGATGCAAGGAAGCTGCAGCAATGGCAACAACCTTGAGTGGCAGTGAAGAATTAAGCCCAGATGATGATTCTGACATAGAAGAAGTAGCAAACCTTTGGCTGATAACCCAAGAAGAAGAAAATGAGGTATCTAATTCTGACTATACTTTAGATGGACTTCAAGATGCCTTTCATGATTTAATGGAAGAAGTAGAAAAATTGGGAACCAAAAACTGTTTTCTAAAGAAAATGATTTCTACTTTGACTGAAGAAAATGAAATGTTGATCTCTAAAAATAATTCTTTGACAGAAAAATTAAAGATTTGGAAAACTCTCTTGAAAAATTTGTCAAGGGAGAGAAAACATTGACTCGATTTTAACTAATCAGAAATGTACTTTTGATAGAGGAGGAATTGATTACAATCTGTTTATTAAAAAAAAGTCATACAAAAATTTCTTTACTCAACCAAATGCCTCCTGTAATAGATGTTTTTACTGTAAAAAAATTTGGTCATTGTGTTAGTTAGTGTTGGTTACGAAGAATCTCCTTAAAAGACAACAAGATGAAATGGGTACCAAAGGAAATTATTGACACTAACTCTACTGGACCCAATATGAAGTGGGTACCAAAAATTAGAACTTGAAATCTGCTTTGTGAAGGTCTACTTAAGATCTCATGTGAAGAAGGAAGTATGATATTTGGACAGTGATTGTTCAAGGCACATGATAGAGGATAAAAGTCATTTCTCCTCACATACACCCAAAGATAGAGGAATGGTAACCTTTGGTGACAATAGCAAGGGTAAAATTATTGGGATTGACAGCATTGATAAGAAATCCTTTACTATAATTGAAAATGTTCTTCTAGTTAAAGGTCTTAAGCATAACTTACTGAGCATCAGTCAGTTGTGTGACAAAGGTTTCAAGGTAATTTTTGAATAATCAAAATGCTCTATGGTGAATATTATTGATGGCCATACTGCTTTGATAGGAATAAGACAGGGTAACATATATGTTTTTGACCTAAATGATATGTTTGCATCTAATTTAAAATATTTATCTGCTGTAAATAAACCTGATGCATGGTTATGGCATAGAAGGTTAGGACACACCAGTATGAGCACAATCTTTAAAGCTGCAAAACATGACATAGTGGTTGGCCTATCTAAAATCAGGTTTGAAAAAGATAAAGTATGCGATGCATGTCAAAAGGGCAAGCAAATCAGAGAATCTTTCAATTCAAAAACAGAAATTTTAACCACAAGACCTCTTTAATTGCTACATATGGACATATTTGGACCTACCAGAACTTTTAGTCTTGGAGGAAAACAGTATGCTTTTGTAATTGTGGATGATTATTCTAGATTTACTTGGACTTACTTTCTTGCTCATAAAGATGAAACTATATCTATGTTTGTTAAGTTCTGTAAAAGAGTTCAAAATGAAAAGGGGTTTACCATATTTGCTATTAGAACAAACCATGGAGGAGAATTTGATTGCTCCCCATTCGAAATTTTCTGTGATAAAAATGCTATTGAGCATAATTTTTCTGCTCCTAGAACTCCCCAGCAAAATGGTGTTGTTGAAAGCAAAAATAGGAATTTAGAAGAAATGGCAAGAACTATGCTTTGTGAGAATGCTCTACCTAAATATTTTTGGGCTGAGGCAGTGAATACTGCTTGTTATGTTCTTAACAAAATTCTTGTTAGAAGGCACCTGAAAAAGACACGTTATGAGCTGTGGAAAGGGAGAAAATCAAATATTTCTTATTTCCATGTTTTTGGTAGCAAATGTTTTATTCTGAATAATAACAAAGATAATCTAAGAAAATTTGATGCAAAGTTTGATAAAGGAATTTTTCTTGGTTATTCTATGCACAGTAAAGCCTTTAAAGTTCAACAAAAGAACTTTGGTAGTTGAAGAATCCATTCATGTTGCATTTGATGAGACTAACTCTCCTGCAATCAGAAATGATGAAGCAGATGAACTAGGCCGAAGTGCTAATAATATAAATGAAGTGCCAACACTTTGAGCAACTGTACCAGTAAAAAGCAGAGAAGTAGATTTTGAAGAAAAAGAACCAAGACTAACCATATCTCAGCAGCAAATAGAAGTGAATAAAGGACTACTAAAAGAATGAAAATTTGTACAACATCATCCTCAAGATTAAATTCTTGGTGATCCATCAAAAGGAGTAAGGGCCAGATCTTCCATTAGAAATCTGTGTACGCACTCTGCCTTCTTATCACCAATAGAACCAAAAACCTTTCAAGAAGCAGAGAAAGATGAATACCGGATCAATGCTATGCAAGAAGAACTAAATTAGTTTGAAAGAAGTAAAGTATGGAACCTAGTGCCTAGACCTGAAGGATATCCAATTGTAGACACCAAATGGGTTTTCAGAAACAAGGTGGATGAAGCTGGTACTATCATCAGAAACAAAGCAAGGTTAGTTGCTGAAGGCTATAGTCAAGAGGAAGGTATTGACTATAATAAAACTTTTGCACCTGTTGTTAGAATAGAAGCAATTAGGATGCTACTTGCCTTTGCATGCTTTAAAATTTTTAAGTTTTATCAAATGGATGTCAAAAGTGCTTTCCTAAATGGTGTTATAAGTGAAGAAGTGTATGTTGAGCAGCCACCAGGTTTTGAAAATAATAGGCTTCCTGATCATGTTTTCAGGTTGTCCAAAGCATTATATGGACTAAAACATGCACCTAGAGCTTGGTATGAAAGACTAAGCAATTTTCTATTAAAAAATAATTTTACAAGAGGAAAAGTTGACACCACTTTATTTATCAAAAATAATAATTCTGATATGCTTATAGTATAGATATATGTAGATGATATTGTCTTTGGATCTACTAATGAAAATCTATGCATGGAGTTTGCTAAAAGCATGTAGGGGGAATTTAAGATGAGCATGATGGAAGAGTTAATATTCTTTCTTCGATTACAAATCAAGCAATCATGAGATGAAATCTTCATAAACCAGTCTAAGTACATCAAGGATTTGCTCAAAAGATTTAACTTTGAAAATCTAAAACAGATTAGTACACCTATGAATGTGTCAACCAAATTGAAAGCAGATGATATAGGTAAGTCTGTTGATACAAAACTGTTTAGAAGCATGATATGATCTTTGCTATATTTAACTGCAAGTCGACCTGACATCATGTTTAGTGTATGTATGTGTGCTAGATTTCAAGCTAATCCTAAAGAGTCACACCTCATTGCTATAAAAAGAATTTTTAGATACTTTAAACAGATTTGTAATCTTGGTATATCGTACTCGTGTGATACATCATTTGAACTTGTTGGATATACTGATGCAGCTTATACTGGAAATAGAACTGATCGAAAGAGCACAAGTGGTGCATGTCAATTTCTTGGAAACGTGATTGTATCATGGTCTAGCAAGAAACAGAATTCAGTGGCCCTTTCAACTGTAGAAGCTAAGTACATAGCTGCAGGTAGCTGCTGTGCTCAGGTTCTACGGATTAAACACTAACTTGAAGACTATAGACTTACCTATGACCATATCCCTATTAGATGTGACAACACCAGTGCAACAAATCTGACCAAGAACCCTATTTAACACTCCAAAACCAAACACATTGAAATTATGCACCATTTTATTAGAGACCATACACAAAAAGGTGATGTCAATCTAGAGTTTGTCAGCACTGATCATTAGTTGGCTGACATTTTTACCAAACCTTTAAATGAAGATAGATTTTGCATGATACGAAGAGAACTTGGTATGTGCAATCTTGTTTGATAAATGTTGTATGTTATTATTTACTTCTCTTATATGGATTTCTTTCACAATTTGAGTTATTTTAATTTTTGTTTGAGAATGCATAAGTGTCGCCAATATTGGCTGGTGCCATCAATCACTGAACTCATGTTGAAAATTCCATATGATCATTGCACATTGGTAGCACCTACAAAAGAGTGTCAGCACTTCCGCTTATAAATACTCAAAGCCCTAGAGTGCCATCGCAATTCGACATTTTAGTTTTCCCTGTTCTGAAGATAACCATTCCTCCATTTTTCAAATCCTCAAAATCACCTTCCATACTTCGATTCAAGCTTCATTTCAACCAAAACCTCGGAAGAAGCACTTGTAGTAGCAAAAATCGAAAGATGGCAGAGAATTCTCAGTATCTAAGCACTGAACAAACAGGAACTACTCCTCTCGCCATTGATCAAAGAACGAAGAGGAAAAACAGAAAAAAAAAAGGGAGAATCAAGTAAAATGGGAGAGGTATTGAAGAAAAGAAGAAGGGATGACCAAGGAAAGGCTGTGGAAGAAGAGAAATCAGACCCCAATATTCTAAAGAATGATCCCTAATTCAATCGAGTCTCACTGAAGGAAAGGTACGAAATTTCTTTCTGTACCAGAAAAGTTATTCAAGATAGATTTGTTGATTTTGACTTCTTTGAAGGGATGGGGATTAATTTTCAAGAGAAATTTTCTTACCTGGGGTAGTTAGAAATGGCTAGCTTGAAAGAGAAAGCTTACCCAGAACTGGTGAGGCATTTTTATACCAATATTAAGCCATCCACCAGTAACCCCAACCGATTGACTAGTTTTGTAAAAGGGGTAAAGATTAAACTCAGTGAAAAAGTTTTAGAAAACATCTTCGGTCTTCTGAGGGCTGGCATTGAGAATCGACCTAAGAATCCAAAGGAGGTATTCTTTGTGATTTTGGGAAAAGAGGTTCAAAGCAAGAAAAGAAAAACCATAACCTCTGATGAGCTTTCTCTAGAATTGAAAATAGTTCATCACTTTCTTAATCACTGCCTGGCTCTAATGAGTGGTAGATTCGACTACATTTCTGAAACTGAGTTGCTTCTACTGTGGTGTTATACCAGTAAAGACAAGAGACCTCATATGATCATAATCTTTCTGGATAAAATGAGAGCGGCCTCTACCCACAAGACTAGTGGCCTACCATATGGTATAGCTCTTACTAGGATTTTCAAGCATTTTGGTGTTGAGCTTACAGGAGAAAACGGAGAAGCTGTGAAGGAAAGACTAGATGGGATTAATGAGTCAACTCTAAAAAGTATGAGGTATGAAAAGAATGCTGAAATAGATCAATGGGTTAGAAAAAAGGACAGTCACCCCTATATTGCCTCTTCATCTTAGGCAGAACCAGAGGAACCTGAAGATTTTGATTTTGAAACCAAAATAGTTGGGCTGATGCATCAATTTGATTCCAAACTTGGCAAGTGCCTAATTGTGATTGAGACTTTGGAGACAAGGGTGGGACAACTGTCCAAGGAAGTGAAAAATATCAAACTGAAAATCAAAAAGGCTATTTTGAAAGCCTTGAAAGAAGATAAGGCTGCCTCTGAATCTAAAGATGAAGAATCTGAATAAAGGGTGCTTGGTGGAAAGGAATCTGAATAAGAAGTTCCTGCAGAAAAGGAACTCAGTGAGGAAGAACTAGACAAAGGACAGGGCCAGACAACTGCAGAAACAGACCAAGGATCAGAAAAGGAAACTGTAAAGTTGGAGAAAGAACCAGATAAGGAGGAAGAGGTTGAAGAACCAGTTGCTGAGCAGCCTGAGAAGAGTGCCACAAAAAAGTAAGAGTCAACACCTGAGCAATCTAAAATTCTAGATAAAGGAAAAGCATCTGTTGCAAGTGCTGACTTTTCTGCACCTTCTTCCTCTCCTCCCTCCAAACCCAAATACAAGCAACAAGCACTAAAGAAAGTCCCTTTCCATCCTATCACCAAACCTTATGGCCTTAGAGACAGAACTGGCAAAGAAGTCTCTAACACCCCTGATGACCCTTTCATTTTGTGACCCTGCATTTAATTTTAATGTTTGTCGCTAGTGATTACACTCTAAAAGTGTAATCATAAGCCCTTAATTTACACATTGTTAGACTTAAATTGTAATTAATTATCTTATTTTAGTTTAATATTTTATTAATTTTATTTTGTGTGCTTTGTAGGTTATAAGAGCTAATAAAGGCATTTAGACGCAAAGAATGATCAAAGCGGGATCAAAACGAGCAAACCGGTCATGAGAAGTCCAACCCATCTCGGTATTTTGGCTATATCTTTTCACTTCGATATGCGATTGAGCTGATTTTTGGTCATTGGAAAGAAGACTTCAAGTTCTACAAATTTTCCTCTAATGTGCATCAGCTGAATCGAGCTCTAGGGTGGTCAAATCAAGCTTCAAAATTGTTAGGTCGAATAGGGATGAATAGTATCCGTCCAAACTGTGCGTTCTAACGGTTACTGTTCACCCGTCCGAACGGTGAACAGTACTCATCCGAATGGTGAATAGTACCGTTTGGACGGTTACTGTTCACCATCTGGACGCACTTCAGACGACCGTTAAACGCACCGTTCGGACGGTATTCGGACGGTTACTGTTCATCCAGAATGCATTTTTTTCGTCCGAAGCTATGTTTTGAGGGTTTTTTGAAAAGTTTTTGAGTAGTTAAGGTTAGTTCGAGCAAGAGGGCAGCGGGAGAGCTCCTCCAAGGTTAGTTTTTTTCCATTTTTTTTCGTTTTTAGCTTAGATTTAGCTTTGTAATTGTAGTATAGTGTAGAAACTTGTAATTTTCTTCATTGTATTGTATTTTCTTTCACTTTGTTGCACTTTCTTGCATTTTCTATCATTTTCCTTGTAACCAAACAGTCTTATTATTGTAGTTAATTTTAGATTTAAATCTCTTTATGCTTCTCTTTTCATTTTTACAAGCTTTTATGATGTATTCAAGTAGTTAGTAATTTAAATTGGGTTTAAATGTGAAAATCACCCAAATAATCTAAGGAATTCAATAGAGGTGTCTCATGAATTAATTGCCATATTTTTTAAGAATTCGAATTTCTAGTAATTAGATGTGAAATTTTAGAAAACTTGAATTATTGACTAAGTTTGAGGATTTTGATCACCCAAATCGATGGTATTAATTTAGGACCCTTGACTAGACAAAAACTCCACAATTTTTAAAAATTCATTCCCAATAATTGATTGAAGATGCCTTAGAAAACCTAGGTTATTGACTATGTTTGGCTAATCAATGCACAAACTACAAATTTGGTATTGACTAAGTTGAATCAATGGTATTAACCTTTGATTCGCTATCGAACATGTATCTTATTTCAATTGCTTGAGAATAATCAGTTTTCAAAGCTAAATTCTCCGAATCAAATATACTTAAATGTTGTGTTTGATTTGAGTTATAAACCCCATTGGAAACCTTTGATGAAATTGAATGATTGGATCATTTGAGCCCAATTCCCCTTTAATTGCTTTAATTCTATTTTCATTTTACTTTACTTTAATTGTCTAGTGTTAATTGTTTTTATTTTCATTGCAACAGGTTAGTAATTCAAAACCATCATTAAAACTCAAAATATTTTCGGTTTTTTTATTTTAGATCCAATTCCCCTCTTTAATTGCAATTTGATCTTAGGTTAGGTTAGGGTGACTTGAGTGTTAGAGCCTATATTGGACTAGGTCCTTTGGGAGAGAATGATACCGGATCTTCCAGTTTATACTTCATCGCGACTCCCGTACTCTTGTGGGGTGCTAACTCCATTTGTAAGAAAATCGTATTTGGGGGCGAGTCAGCTAGTTAAGACTTCTAATATGTTTTATTTCTATTTTGAATATTGCTGGCCAATTTGGACCAATTTGTCAGACAATTTCTACTTGTGTTGCTACTGTTTCAATGCTTTATCTCTGTTTTGATATTGCTGCTTGAATGCCTGCTTCCTTTACATAACTTCATTTCTATTTTAATATTTTTTGCTATTGTACCTGTAAATTTTATATTTATACCTTTTTGATTTCTTGACAAAAAGGGGGAGAACAAGTACTGTATTGATAGAATTGATGAATTGATTGTCTATGTATTATCTTGTGACTTGAGATTGTTTTGCCTTGTGATTGAAATTTGTCTAGGACAGTTAGCTAAGTTGTTGTCCGGATCTATTCCTTAAATAAGGGGGAGGATCTCATATTAAAGGAGAGGACAATAAATTTCATTCCTTATATTTGTCGTATGTTTATAAAGAGGGTTTTGTCATCATCAAAAAGGGAGAGATTGTTGACTCAATGGGTGATCTCCAATGATAGTAATTGATTTTGATGATTACAAAACCTAATCAGATTTATGAACCAATCATGAACTATCACAGACGATCTTGCTAGCACTTTATAAGAGTGCCAGCACCATAATTGGTATATGAGCAGGTTGTCATAAATCGAGCAAATTCTATCTCAACCAGATTGAAGACACTGAAGATACCTGCATATGGATATAGGTGATGATATTTATGGCAAACTCATTCTAAAAACCTTCGATCCTGATTTTCTGTTCCACTAAAAGAATCACCCAAGCTTGAACATGTCACTCTCAAAGGCATTGTGAAAGGAGTCCAAACAAGAAGTATGTCGAGATTGATGCCAATACAAAAGATTGGTAACACTTGATAGAATGAAAAGACTTCACTACACAAGCAGATTGCTGACTTCAAATGGTTTGATGAACCCAGAACCACAAAGTGGTATGAAATACGTAAGGTGACCTCAAAGCTATGAAAGGAAATCAGTAGAGTCAAGACATGTCTGCACCATCAAAGACTGATTGACAAAGGGGATAAGTTAAAGTTTGTGGAAAGCAACAGCAACTGCAGCAGAGAACCAAATTGCTAATTCTAACCAAAATTGTTGACAATCTTGATTAGAGGCAATTGACAAAATAGACAGGGAGATAGATTGACAGCACAAGTTGGATATTGCTGATAATAATATAAAAGATCAAGTCCCAAAAGAAGCAAAGATAAAGGTCGGATGCATGAAATGAAGTTTACAAACAGCATCATTGAAGAACAATGACCAATACAGTGGCAAGTCGAGATTGGCAACACCAGAAAAATGATTGCTGGCACTATTAGATCAAAAAATGCTTGGAGCCCAATTGGCAGCACCAGTAGAAGATTGCTAACAATCTCGGTACAAAAACGGGAATTTGAAAATACGCTCCAACGGTCAGATGTTTCAAAACTGTCTTAGCCGTTCGCGCATTTAATGCACCTCCAACGGCTCTAACGGCTATTTCTTGTGAGAGACTATAAATGTATGAGTTCAAACTCATTTATGGGTAAGACACAAAGATCTTAAAGTGTAAAAATCCAAAAGCCCTAAAACTTCCTCATTACTCTGCAACTGCCATAATCCGTGAGGGGTTATTGAGCTATAACTTACATTATCTTCACTTCTAAGAGTGACACTGATTATCTTGTAACCTTATTACCTTCGAAAAGGTTATTGTAATCTCTGAGAGCTTGAGTATAACTTGACAACACTGTGCAAAATCGAGAGTTTAGTTGAAGCTTCTCAGCTGTAAGGATTTGGTGTAAATCCTTGGATATCATAGTGAGTTGGGCACTAGAAAAAAACTAGCAGCTGTATAAGAAGAAGATTACATAGTGGAACACCCTCGAGAGGATCGAGGAAGAGAGGACGTAGGCAGGGATGAAGCTGAACCTCTGTAAATCTCTTGTTCTCTACTTTCTACAGTTTATATGTTTGTGGATGTTTATTCCTTAATGATTATGCATGATATTATTGATTGACAGCAATCTAATTTCATGTTTGCCTTATCTCTTAATTGTTGTAGTCTAAACTAAGTTTGGTTTCGATTAACCGAAAAATCCAACAACCTTTTAAAGATCCCAATTCACCCTCCCCCCCCCCCCCCCTCTTGGGATTTTCCTTGACCCAATAATATTATTACATACATACTATTCATTACTTTTAATTTCACTTTATTATGGCTACAATTCATATGGGAAACATTATACAATATTTTTTCAATATTTATATGGAAGTGAGGGAGAGACGGTAAAACATCACAGAACATAGAAGCAAATGTGATTTTAGGGTTCGGTACCACGATGAGAATGGATTGTTTTATGGCTCAATTACTTTTGAGGGGGTGAAATGAAAATCATTTCGAGGCTCAAGTATTTATGTTAGTTTTGAGTATTTTGGACTTTTTCAAACATGTAATCTTCACTTTATAGAGGATTGATGTCTCTTATCCTTAGAAGTAGGCGGGTTTGTGCCAAATCATATAATTTGCTTCTTGCAATTTTTTCTCGTGTGTCTATGTATGGATTATGAATAGGAATGGCAATGGATCAGGTTCAGGTCAGAAAAGCTTCTCCCACTCTCGTACCAATTAAGTAAACAGTCCCCCGAGCTTGACCCCATTTGACTCTAACCCTGACTCCGAACCAAACTCGTAGTTTAGAAGCCCGATCCGCCCCAAAATCTTGCTTGACTACTTTGTTGCAACTGAGTGACTGGGTCTCTTATTAACTCCACCTTTTGGTTCCTCAATGCTCCTAATGGTGCCACCATAGGGTTCTCGCCTTCTTAGAATTGACTTCGGTGAGCTATTTACTTGGACTTGACGTTGTAATCACTGGCAACAACCACCATCAGCAGCTCCATTGATACAAAGCTGAGAAGAAATTAAGTTGAATTTTGTTAAAAATAGAGAGGTTAGGATGTGAGAGAGAGAGAGAGAGAGAGAGAGAGAGGTGAGAGTAAAGAAATGTAGAGAGGCAGAAAAAGGTGCTGCACAATCATCAAGGGCTCTCTCTTTCTTTCACTATGAACGTAAATCCTGAAGAAAGAGAAGTAAGCTTTTGTTGAAGAGAGAGAAGGAGAGGGAAAATTGAAACATTTTGCTGCTCAAAGCTATCATCAAAGTAGATATTTTAGGAATTGGTGATGGCATGTGAAAGGACATCTCAAATAAAGTCTTAGAAGATTTTAAATGCTTCATCTAAATTTTTCGTCTTTAACAGTGGAATATTTAAACTTTTTCTTTCAAAGTGGAATATTGAATGCTCCAACCAAGTATAGTTTATCTTCTATGGACTGAAGAATAGATACAAATGTTAAGAGAAAACATGAGGGAGAGAGAGAGAGAGCACCATGTTCAAGACAAAAAATATGGGAATTGTTGCTATTCAGATTTCATTGTCAACAACCCTAAAGATCTGAACCACTCCCTCTCAAAGCCCAAGCTCTCTCTCTCTCAGAAGCTCTACGGAAAAGGCAAATGGGGATCCAAAGGTTGTGGTGGCCTAAATGAGGAACATTCACTCAGATGAGCATTGGTGAAGTTTTTCGTTTTGTCTTCATGGTCTATTGTGCCGGCTGCGGCAGCGTTGGCGTTGGCGTTGGCGTCAGTGGCATCGCCGTTGCTGGTTATGGCGTCGGTGGCATCGTCGAATCGTGATTTCACCAATGACGAAATATCACAATCTCCCTTCAAAACGATTGTAGTAACTCATTGGGAAGTCACAGCAAAATTATCGATGCGGGTACGGGTTCGGGGTTGTTATTTTCATCCTCCGAACTTGCCCCAAATCCAATCAGATTCCTCCAAATCCGATCCATTCGGATCGAAGCGGCTCAAAAACCCGAATGAGCGGGTTTTATTACCATCCCTAATTATGATTGTACTTTCATGCATTAGTTGATATGATCCCAATAAATTGGTATCAAAACAAGTGTATCACAAAATATATAAAAATTTCTTAAATTCATGCTTATAGGTCAAAAATAATTTTAAAAATACATGCAAAAAAAATTAAAAAAAGGAGAAGACGAGGTGAAGTTGTTCATCACAACCTTAGCACCTTCTAAGCCAAGCTTGTTAAAGATAGGAATGACAATAGGTCAGATATGGAATGAATTTGCCTAAACCCTATCCCGACCTTAATTCAAAAACTTTTTTCACACGTTATCCCATACCCATTACAGGTTGAACCCTACAATCTCATACCCATTTATGTTTAAACTAGGTTGGGTCAAGTTAACGCTCATATTTCTTATTTTTTATTTATTACATAAACAAAATTTCTCTAATCTCACATATTTTTAAAAAATAACAATTAATCTACATAACAAGAGGTAGACAATATTATGCAATATAAACTTTCTACACATAATAAGTGATATTTATGTATTATTATAATATAATAAAGGTATTCTAGTCATTTTAGTACATAATTAGATCAGGATTGGAGTTGGATTTTGTTCTTTCTCTCACACCCCGTCCCATACCCCTTTCAAATTTTGTTCTTTCCTCGATAACCAGCCTCCAGCCCTTTTATTAAACCTTCATACCCTTTCTATCAGGATCGGAATGGGTCAAGACCCGTTTCTTATGATCAAATTATCATCCCTAGTTAAAAGGCGTCCCGCGGCCTCCGTTCAAGAAAGAGGGCTAATACATCATGCGCGCTAAAAAACACGCCGATCGATATGGTATCCCGTGGTTTGAGTCACATTCTAGGATTTCCAATAGACAGGTTGGAGAGCTGCATTTCTTTTAATAAGATTAGACCCTTCATTATGAAATGTCCTGATATGGTCACATGCGCTCAATTAATAATCTCACACACAAACGACGTCGTCTCTCTCCTCCTACTAACGAACATCTCTCTATTGTATGACACACGAAGAGCGTTTGTTGTTGGCAGAGAGAGACAACGTGGTTTGTGAATAGATTATTAATCAGGGCAACCAGATTCGGGCCTCATCCACTTCATTCATGAGATGTCCCGATCATGTCTAAAGAAATGGACCTCTCCATTCTATCTTTGTAATAGAGAGTATTTAGATCTCATATTTTTTTTTTTGAAGTATTAGAGTTATGATATAGAGTTATAAAATGAATCAAGTTACTCGAATTCAGCTCTTGTTCAGCTTGTTATGTAAACAAGTCAAATTTAAATATATTCTAAAACTTGTTAATTTTTTAAGATCGATTAAAACTTAACTCGAAAACTTATATGCATTAAAAAAATCAAATTGCTTAAGCTCGACTCATGATCAATTTGATTATAGCTCGTTTGAAATCGCCTTAAGGGATAAATAAGTCTAACTTGAATACATTTTGAAGCTCCATAAAATTTTTAAGCCAAGTTTAAAGAATTCATTACTCGAGTGGGCTTGGTTCGTTTATAGACTTAGAGCTATGCCAACAAATTATCCCAAATATTTAAATCAAGTGAAATTTAAAATTGGGGTTATTGCAAAAGATTGTAAAAAAGAAAAAAAAACTATTGGCAAACATTAAGCAATGAAGTCAAGCATGATTTGAAAATGCAGCATTTTAAATCGACTGAAAATTTTATAAATCATACGAGTCAAGCATGTGATGTTATTTTTATTTATTTATATAAATAGCGTACATAATTTTGTTAAGAGACAATTTATAGCACAATTGTAATTCTTGGGCCCAAAACCCAATTACAGAAAATAACATCATGCGGTTATAGAAGACATTAATTTTAAGTAATATCTCATAAATTAACCTTTAAGTATGGATAATGCTAAACTTTACCTTTTATAAACCCATCTTATCTCAGATTAGTTATGCAAAAGGAGATCAGAATATACAATTTGGACAACTTTTTGTCCCGTATACATCGAATTAAATAGTCACGAGATTGGTTATGCAAATCAGGGATTCAATATTAGAGGTCATGAAATTACGAAATTACCCTCTATCAGATTTGTAATATTGTAATTTAATAGCCTAGAATTGCTCATCCGCTTATCCCGTCATTTGCGTTCGATCTCAAGTTATTGGTTAGTTGGGCCAGATGGCCTGTATTTCCAAATGAAATAATTTGTACTATTGGGATTGCTTTTGTAGGACTCAATCTATGAAAAGTGGGCCCGGCTTTCCTGGGTAGTTGAATAGAAGACCCTAGAATTGCACTTTCACATTGACTCATATGGATCATTGGTTCATTATTCAAGACACTGTATTTCAAGAAAAACCAAAGACTAGTGAATGGTTTTTACATCTACCATTCACAAATTTGAGATTTTATACCTTACAGATGGGCTTTAGTTAAGTTGTTAATAGACCCTAAAAAGGCCAACCAGCCCATCAAGATCTGTCAAAAATCAAAAGGACATGATGCTTCTTTGCCAGGAGAGGAGCTAAAAGGTGTGTATATAATAGTTCTTCAATTTGGTCCACTACTTTCCTACTTTAATTCATTAATTCTATATCATACACATAAAATTCCCAAATTCTATTACATCTCTTTGATCATATTCAAAGAAATTAGATGAAATGACACATTGTGTATCATTCAACTTTGCAGTTAGAATATTTGCATTCAGGGCAGAGGACACTGATTTTCTTTTTCTTTTAGGCTTAAAGAAAGTACTTTTCTTCATAGAATATAAAAGTTATTGATATATATATATATATATATATATTGAATTGCAAGGGCTGTCCCCAGCTAAGGAAATTCAAGAAAAATGGAACACAATTAATTGAATACAATTGTTAATGTGCAAGTCCAATTTTTTCATATATGTTATGCCCTATAAAACGAAGCAAACTACTCGAGCTCGACACATAATTCAACTTGTTATGTAAACAGGTCAAGCTTGAATAAACACTTGCTAATTTTTTGAGCTTAACTTGATAAACATATATACACTAATAAAATCAAACTACTCAAGCTCAGCTTGTCAACGGCTCAATTAAAGGTTGTTTAAGAGTGGTTGAAAGATAAACAAATTAAACTTAAATACATTGTAAAGCTTGTTATGTTTTCAAGTTTTCAAACAAAACTTGAACAACCCACTAGTTGGTTCAACTTGGCTTATATCCGTCTTATGTATATATATATATACATATGAGATATTGTAAAGATAAAAAAGTAATGTTATACAAACAGAAACTCATACAAAATTTATCATCAGAATAATTTAGTTGAATGAGAGTCAATCACTTAAAAACAAATTACCCATCATTACGATTCTTAGTCACAAAAATATCATTGCTATATTATTTTGGTAAATTTTCTATACAAATTTTATAAAAGATTAGCATTTTCCAAGATAGAATGTTAATTTCAGATTCAACACTCCAACTTTAATTCTAATGATAAGACCTAATAACCGAAGGCAATATGCCTTCCGTCATGCCTGGTGTAATCTGCAGGAAGTTGTTTCCACCAAGAAATTATTTAGTGCTCATGCATCCTCACGTCACACTCATTACTTCTCTCATATTGCAATAGGTTATTCTATACTTGCCCTTACTCTGTTGAGAAGAATTTAGATATACAAGTTGTTACCACTTTTTTGTCCCCTCAAATTGTGGTCAGTATGTTGGGCTAACTTACACGTAACTTGATTAATCTCTTTTTCAGTACAATAAGATATTCACGAGAGAAGTTTATTTGTCACGACCTGATCCACTTAGATTGACCAAAGTAGGAAGCACACAAATTTGATCAACTTGGACAAGTCCTAGTATTTGTTTTTACTTTAATTTGTCATTACATGAAGTCAAAGGAGATGTGTATCTTATAGTTTGTCATGCTTTGAAGTTGAAGACACATATACGGTGTTTTGCTTTTCTTTACCAGCTTCGGTTGCACTTAATTTGTCTTTACAAGATATGTGAGACTTGAATAGCTGCATGTGAGCGGGGAAGAGTTTCTGGCAATATACGATAGTGACAAGTTAGCTCCAAAATTATGTGTTGTGATCCCATATTACTTGTGGAATGAGAAAAAAAATATTATATATGTAGGCACTTGTATTTCCTTGGTACAATACATATTAAAGCCATGTGAATAAAGTTGAAAACGGATAACATTGTACTATGTGAATCTTGGGCCATGACAGAATAGTATTAGTTGGAAGTATGCAGATTGAGCCCAACGCGAGGGGATGCATTGCTTGCTTAGGAGGGTGGATTGTAAGACTCAGACGCTTGTACGTGGGCAAGGACGCGAGGGGATGCATTGCTTGCTTAGGAGGGTGGATTGTAAGACTTAGACGCCTATACGTGGGCAAGGACGATATCCTAGCAGGCTGACTTCAAAGATTTGTGCTACAATCTCACATCGTCTATGGAAGGAGAAGAAAAATGTTATATATATATATATATAGGCACTTGTATCTCCTTGGTATAACGTATTTTAACCATTTAAGGGAGTGGATTGTGAGATTCAGGCGGCTACATGTGGGCAGGGATGAGATCCTGGCAAGCTGGCTCCAAAGATTTGTGCTGCGATCCCACATCCTCTTTGGGAAAGGAAAGGAGAATTGCTATACATGTAGGCACTTATATCTCTTTATGCTATGTTTGGTACAAGAGAATGGAATGGAATGGAATAGAATGGTCATTCCCACTTTTATTCCTATTCTTTTATTTGATACTACTATTTAAAGGTGAAGTGACCATTCTTTACTTAAAGAGTAAGAATGGTCATTTCATTCCTACATAAAGCAGCATAAAACAAAATTTAGTAAGATTTTTGTTGTCAAATTTTTTTTAAGAAATATAAACCATGTTTGGTAATTCTTTTTTTATTTTTAAAATTTTTAAAAATAAAAAAAATTTCAAAATTTAAAATTTTAAAAAATTTAAAAAGTTAAAAATTCTCACCATCAGCGCCACCACTAACCACGACCATCAGCCACAATCACCCGCCATCCAATGACACCACTACCCCCCACCGCTATTACTGTCTTACCATTATCACCCACTATTGACTACCGCCGCCGTCCCACCACTACTGCCGTCACCGTCACCAACCATCGATGCTGCCACCACCACCATTACAAATACTTAATAATATTTAATAATTAAATAGTATATATTACTAATATTTTGTATAGACATAATATTGAATTTTTATATCATACACAAATTTCATTACATTCTGTTTTAACATTGTTCATTGGTCTTACCAAACAAGGAAATGAGAGTGACTATTTCATTCTATTCCATTTTCATTTTCATTCTCATTCTCATTCTCATTCTCATTCTATTCCTTTTTCATTCCTTTGTACCAAACATAGCCTTAGTATAATGTGCTTTAAAACTATAAGAGGTAAGACCCAAAGCGGACAATATTGTACCATGTAGATCCCAGGTCGTGACAAAATATGATTAATCCTAGTGACTTTTTTTTTTGTTATGCAGTCAAGGGTGTCTGACTTAGCTTGCATCACCTCAACTAACCCCCTTCCCGATCTGGTTAAAGGCAGCTTGTTCAGGCCAAAATTAAAAAATTCACAATCGATAAATCTTTTACAATCTGACCCAAACAAATTGTCAAAGTTTCGAACTCACGGGCTATCCCCTTGGAGTTCCTAGTGACTTTTTAAAGCTTCACAGTAAGGGTCGTCAATGGGTCGGGCCGAGCCAACCCAGCCTTTTTTTTGGCAGAGCCGGGCCTAGTTGGGCCCAATAGGCTTTGACTGGTTAACAAATCAAGCCAGGCCAGGCCATGGGCCAAAAAATGAGATCCAAGCCCTGCCCATGAGCCTATGCCAAGCCTGTGCTTATGGGCCTGGGCCAAGCCTAGGCTTATGAGCCTTTACTTGTTTTTTTTTTTTAATACTACATTAAAAGACTATAAGTATCAAAGATAAGGAAAAAAAATTTTATTTATAAAAATTAATGCGTACTTACATGAATTCATCCATAGGTTTTGATTCTTTACATGTAAATATTGTAAACAATTGAAGTTACGGAGAGAGACTGTATCACTATAGTATAAATATATCTCAATTAGGTTAAAATATACGCATCTGTCAATCATTTGCACAACTCTCTCTCAAAAAAAAAAAAAAAATAGTTACTAATTTCATAAGATATCAAAAAGTGATAAATAAAATAAAAAATTATTTGTCACTATTCTTCATCAGGTGAACTATCCAAAAAAAAAAATAGTTACTAATTTCATAAGATATCAATGGGTCAAGCTGGGCCATGAGTCGGGCTTTGAGCCAGCCCATGGATTGTCCACGTACCACAAAATTAGACCTAGACCCAGTCCATATTACCCCAGGCTTGGGCTCTCCAGACCATGAGCAGGGCCAAAGCCCGCTAGGCCCGGCCAAGCCATGGGCCACGGACTTTTTGAGGACGCTTTTCACAAAAATAAATGAATGTCCTTTATTTGTTCAAATTACGTATTGATTTTTCAGGTGGTTCCGGTCTTGGATTCTATCTCGGACTCTCTGTCCTCTCTCAGGAAGCTGCCCGTATCTCTCTCCCCTTGTTAGGATTCTCACAGATTCACTCATTTCTTTGACTCTTTTAAAAGGTGATCCGGTAACTTTACTGCGGTGAAGGGTGTTCTCTCTCCATTTCTTGGACTCTTTTAAAACTGCCAATATCTACAAGATAGCAGAAAATCACAACCAATCTCCAATAGGGTATGCTTGGTAGAGTTTTTTTACTTTATTTTTTTTAAGTTATAAAAGTAAAAAAAAATTCTAACTTTTTTGTTTATAAGACAAAAAGAAAAATCAAAGAAGCTAAAAAAAAACTGTACCAAACGAGTCTTAGTCTCTAACTCAGAGACTAACGCTTTGTATGGAACACGAATTTTCGGTAAAAAAAAAAATATGAAGAAAAATAACACAAAATAAAAAAATATTTTTGTTATCTTTTCTCTCATCTTTTTCTGTTCCTTTACTTTTCCGGCTCAAAAGGACCTTAAGAGTCTCTAACTCTCCATTTATTTCTTGTATGGTTGCATGATAGATTTTTATTAGGGATTGTTATAGACTTACTATAGGCAATAAATGTCTTTTGAGTTTTTTTAAATATGTTTATTTGTTTCAGATAATATATTTATGTTGTTGATAATTGAATGAAAATATATAATATTTGTAACGATAAATCTGACAAACACTGCTATGTACCATACTAATAACAAAAACAATACCCTAACCAGTATGATATTAACAACTACAGCTGCAAAGGTAGATGAATTTTTTTACTTCTATGTATTAATAGTTTTTCCTTTTTGAAAAATAAATAAATATGTAAAATGAATCTGCTTCTAACTTGACTAATAAAATTGTAGGAAATTGAAGTGAAAATTCCTATGTACACGATCACTTATTTTGGACCAGGCCTTTCGACAAGTGATCATGACCCTAACCTAACTTAGGCGAGGTCAGGAGTTCGATTCATAGCGAAAGCGTGGTACTTAAGACAAATAATATTTATTACTCATGTTGTTTCAATTTTGCAAAATTTAGTATGCTAACTTACTAACTTTTTCATCCCTACTAACTCTCTCCTCCTAGCTAATTATATCCCCAATTGATCGATTCTAAAAAACAAAAAAAAAATCACTTAGTTTGTGTAATTGTTACCATTATCATAAATAAATAAAAATACCTTTCTCATTTTGATACTAAAATCTTTGCGACCAAGTCATCTCATTCTGGCACCTAGAGTTGGAATATTGGATATTTGTCTGGGGGAGTAGCAAGAATTTTGCAATGTTTTTGTACCAGTAATTGTTCACCAGCTGGTTGTCCTCCCCTTGTCAAACAGGTGTTTAGTAGGCAAGCTGCTCCTCTTAAGAATTAATTCAGTGTGTTTCAAGCGAAAATTTATTTAATTCAAGTCACATCAGTCTTGCTCCTCTCACAATACAATGAGTTTGCCCATTACTAGATGAGTCCCATATAAAGTATTAAAAAAAAAAAAAAAAACAAATTTCAATAGATTTGTAGAAGAGGGTTGGACTTAGCATAATGGTAAAGTTGCTCAGGGTTCAAAACACTGAAATAACATCTTCACAAGCATAGATAAAGTTGTTAGAAAAAAACATGGGTGTAAACTCATTATTTTGTTGATCTTTGAGTCAATATAAATGTGGGACCCAAACATCCTTTATGTCGGGTCATTGGTGTGTTGGATTCACCTCCGAGAGGAGATGAATCTAGACTATTTACTTACTTAAATCCGTGTAGGATTAAATGAGTTATTGGCCTCCAAAGTCACCCCCTTGAATATGGGTTTTGTAGTTGAAAGTGGGTTATCCCACATTGATTTCTTATGTGAAACATGTTGTACATATATAACCCAAGTTTAGAGTAAGGTTTGGGTTCTAAGGAGCACCTCACTTTTGTGGAAGGGGAAGGACCTATGAAACCCATGGGTTGACCCAATACTCCACGTAGACGCAGCGCTACCGCCACTCGCCCGTCCGAGATAGGTCGTGAGTTCGGTTCAACTTTTATCTTTTTGGGCAAGGGTCGGAGTTATATTAATTAATTTTATTTTTTGACGGTTTGACCGAATAGATGTGTCCTTTCAGTAAGGGTTTGTTTGGCTGCTGGTACCTGTTCGAACCAGTATTTCGAATAGACACCTGGGCTTTATAAAAAAGACAACATTCTAGCATTCATTAAAAAAAATAATGCGAATTTTGTTGCATACATATTCTTCTTCTTCTTCTTCTTCTTGTTTTTTCGATATTTTTCTGAGAGAATTCAGATTATCTTGTGAAGTTACCAAGCAGTTTTTATTGAAGTGTTACCGAAGGACTGCTGTGATCGTTTCATTCAGGGAGTCAAACGCTCATAATTCTGTGAGCACCAACTGTGGGGGGTGAATATGTCTTTAAGGAAAGAGTGTGCAACACTCGACTCGGTCTAATTTTCAACTTCTACATTTTCTGTTTTACAATTGACTATCGGGTAAATTGTTAAGATTTAGTTTGTTGTGTTTTTAATTCTAATTGTCTTCTAGTTAAAAACTGCTTCTAATTGATAACTAGATATATTTCTGTTGTTTTATTATTATTGATCACTAGTTATGTACATAGCATTTAAATAGGAATTATTTTTCTAATAAAAGTTACCTTGTGTAGTGGTTAGTAATCTGGTCAGTATTTCTCTAATTTACTCGTTAATTTCTAATCAGTCATCTCCCTTCGCAGTTTCATCAAATAAACAGCACAGACGAGAGGTTTTCCCAGTACATTATACAGCTAACAAAAATTCCCATATAGTACAAAAATCAGTGTTGCAGCTGAGAGTCAACTACATATTGTTCGGAAGTTTGATGTACACTGGAAACAACCAAGTTTTACAGAAAACCTATTCATAGTTTTCGACTCGAAATGGCTCCACAAAATATAACTAAGGGCTATGCCTATAGATACAGGCACAATATGATTGACTCATCCATTCTGCCTTTAGAAGACAAGTCGACCCTTGAGTAAGAGTTTTAGCCAAAACAAAAATTAAATCTCCACCTTACCTCTCTGGTTTCAATCTCAGAATACTCCTAAAATCAACTCTCAATACAACTTCAGAAAGATTTCAACTTCATGTGCCTTTCATAGGATCAAATCAAAGTACCAATAAGCATACGCAAGGACCTGCAGAAGAACAACGGTAAGAAAACAGAGTACATTACAATTAAGTTATGATAAGCATTCCTGATATCATCATCGATCTTGTTCATTATACTGTCTAAAAAAGCTAGATGGGAGCAATTACACTCATCATGGAAATCCATCTACGAAAACCTAGAAGATATGATCACTTCTAAAAAGATGTAGTGGCTTTGTTGGACACCAACAGACCAAACGTTTCATATTGTGTTGTAATATTTTTAAAATTAGATGCACTTCAAACACTTTGGGGGTACGTGTCCATTTATACAGATACAACACATTGCTAGTTTAAAAAAAAGTTTGAGAACCAATAATTAGAATAAAAATAAAATGAGAATTTATACCT
Source organism: Euryodendron excelsum (assembly GCA_033060915.1). Classification (NCBI taxonomy): domain Eukaryota; kingdom Viridiplantae; phylum Streptophyta; class Magnoliopsida; order Ericales; family Pentaphylacaceae; genus Euryodendron; species Euryodendron excelsum. Next base: position 45,646,724 of record CM065380.1, on the reverse strand, counting down.
ATCTATTCCTCCTTTAATTTTTCAATTTAGAAATTTTGATGTCTAAAACTTCTAATTTCTTTGTTAACAAAGCTCTTTAAAAAGTACAAGAGAACTTTTTGATATAATAAAATCTCTTATTTCTTTGTGAGCAATCCCTTTCCAATATATAGAATCTGGAGAAAAATCTCTTATTTTTTGATATAATAAAATATAAATGTATTTGTAAAGAAAATATTTTTTTTTCCGCATATTATATAAAATATATTCTTATTTGCTATTGCGTTCTTGTCTTGTAGTGTTTTCTTTTTTAAAATTGCTATGTTGATGTGTCTGTATTATATTGTATCTATATCTCGCATTCATATCTGTGCTTCTTAGGCGAAAATGATAATATATAGAAGTTAAACAACCGAGGTTAGCTTAGTTAGCCAAAGTTATTAGCTTCTATTAGACAGGTTAGGAGTTTGAACCCCTCTCCCCTTAGATTCTCTTTAAGGCTTCAATCATCCTTGTAATTCCTTTTGATGAATCAAAAAAAAAAAAAAAAAAATTGAGCAGATTAAATTACTAGTAGTCAAGTTACCATACCAACTATTGAGGGTTGGCAACGCAGACCCTATTTTGCCATTATGCTCTATTTAGGGGCATGACCTCATAATGGATAGTGCAAATAAGAAAATTTTCATTGCAGTTGCCCTGATACCAAATGATTGCTGAAAATAAAAATGGATTTGTTTTAGCATTTTTCATTAGCATTTTAATGTACCTATTGATTCGTGTCAACACTTGGCATGATACTCTATAAGTACGATTAACCATTTGGTTTTGGCTTAGGTTATGAAAAGCTTATAGGTTCATCGATTGTAAGAATCAAAAACCAGTGGGATTCATCACAGATAGAAGACAGTTAGCAATGGCTTTGTTCTAAAAGTCCCGGGCAGATGGAAGAAACATGCTACAAAAACTTTTTCTATTGAACGACATCACAAGATCCGCAAAAACTTGTACAACTTTTTGGCTGTTAGCAGATCACATGATAAGGGACACCTTAAACTCTATAATTGGAAAAGGAAGAGAAAGTAAAACGGTCATGTGGGCCAATTAGGCAATTAGGGTCAATCCTCATCACATGATACGGGCACATAATTGTAAAATCATAGACTTTATAGAATATACGGGAATTCTAATTGACCCTAATTGACACCTTAAACTCTATGATTGGAAAAGGAAGGAAAGTAAAACAGTCATGTGGGCCCCTCCAACAGGCGGATCAATTCGTTTTACATTACAGAAATACTATTTGCAGTCGCGGTGGTTGAACCACCGCCTGTTGATGTCCAACACATCAGCTGTTGTACACATATTGCGGTGGTCCAACCACCGCGACTGCATTTAGCAATCCTCTTTACATTATAGGGGACTGCTTCAAAAGGATTTTTTTTTTTTTTTGTTTCACTGAGTCAAAAATGTTGAAAGCAGCGATCAAAATAACAACTCACTATAAGTTTATATCCGCTACAAAGGGTTTGGTTAAACCCAAACAAATCTAACCACTGATTTGAGATAATTCAGATTTATTAAAGGAGGGGCATTTTGGTAAATATGCAGATAAGGGTATCTCTGTAATTTAAAGTTATTTGGTGTCCGGGTTAGTTAGGTTGTTTTGGTTATGAGTTTCACTCTAGTCTTATACTTGTTAGGAAGTAGTTGAGCTTTAATTAGTCCAAGAAACCTTTATTTAGTTCCCTGCAGATTTTCACTTTTTCAATTATGAGACTCCATTATCATCTTCTAGGTCACCCCTAGAACACCTCATAGAGAGATTCTAAGGTTTCTTCTTCTTCTTCTTCTTCTTCTTCTTCTTCTTCATTTTAAATTTCAGCTCTGTTGTTACTAGTAAATAAATAAAAATTGCACTGTTGTGCCATTCTAAGCACCACACCCAACTCCAAACTCCAAAAACATCCCAAACTATAATTGTTTGGACCTAAAACCCTATCCCCAATATATCTATAATTCTATACCTGACAGCCTTGATATTCCTCTGCTGTCCAAAAAATCCAGCAAGCTATTTACTTTGATTTCTGACCCAAACAGCCTTAACCCCCAACAAATCCAAGCCTAAAATGTGACCTTCAACCTAATCTTATCATATCAATCGTAAACCCTAATAATCAAAGTCCTATCCCACCTAACCCGATTGTGAGCCAGCCCCAAAATTTGTAATGGAAGGTTTTGTACTACATCAAGTAGACATCCAACTCACTGAGATTTATAATTGAAGGTTTCGAATATTATCATATCAACCATACCCACATCTCAATCCTAAGAGAGATGGAGTGGGAAACACTGCTGTAGTAGATTAAAGTATCTTAAACAACAATTTGAATAGCTACTAGATACAATTTGAAACAAACTCTTATACTTTTTTGATAAATTACACTTTACTCTTTTTGGTTTTAGGCCCAAAATCGCAGAGCTCCCCCGAATATTGATTTGTAACACGAAACCCCTTGTGGTAGTGTGTAAAGTGCAACTATTAGATTTTTTTTTTCCCATCCAAACTAACGGCACTTGGTGATATGGCTAAAATTTCCTTGTTTTCTAATCTCTCTCTCCAGCCAATAGCCAAGCTTCTCCGCCTCCAACCACTATCACCTTAGTTATCCTCATCTTTTTCTCCTTCCTTTGGAGCCATAGCCATTGAGTAGCAATAGCAGAGCCAGAAAATTAATCTAAGGGGCAACCATTAATCAACATTGGGACATTTTATTTCATATATTTTTATATATAAATTTTTATTAATATATAACTGGATCTTTAAAGTAAAATAAGTATTCAAGGTGGACATTTGTATATTCTCAAAAGAGAAAATTGAAAAAAATTTCTAAAGCTATTGGTAAAATTATAATTTTTTAAAAATTTGAGGGGAAAAAATTAGGTGGCTTTTCAAAATTTGAGGGATAAAGGTAAAATTATTTCTAAAATGTAGGTAAAGCTGAGATTTTATTTTAAAAACTATGAATAAAAGTGAAATTTTTGAAAGTTGAGGGGAGCAAGTGCCCCCTCTGGGCATTAGCTGGCTCCACCTCTGTTGACCAGCGCCCTCACTTCCCTTCATCTCTTCTCCTTTCTTTCTCTTCCCTGGCCGAAGCCACCAACCACCACTGCCTCCCATGGCTACCCACCTATATGCCATCCTTTCCCCCTTCAATCCCCAGAAAATATCAATTCTATTTCTATTTATTAGGTTAATTTTCTAAGCTTCACTTAATAAACATATATATATGCACTAATAAAATCAAGCTACTCGAGCTCGGCATGTCACCAGCTCAATTAAAACTCGTTTAAGAGTGGTCGAAAAACAAACAAGCTAAGGTTGAACACATTTTGAAGCTTACTATGCTTTTAAACTAAGCTTGAACAACCCACTAGTTAGTTAGACTTGGCTTATATACGTCCTATATGTATATATTTATATCTATGAGATGTTGTAAAGATAGAAGAGTAATGCTATATAATAAAAAAATTCATGCAAAATTTATCTCCAGAATAATGTGATTGAACAAGAGTTATTCACTTAAAAATAAATTACTTGTCATTATAGTTCTTAATTATAAAAATGCCATTGACATATTATTCTTGTGGGTATCCTATATAAATTTTCTCGAAGATTAGCATTTTCCGAGATAGAATGTTAGTTTCAGATTCAACACTCCAACTTTAATTCTAATAATAAGACCCAAAACCTGTTTTGTTAATAACCAAAGGCAATATGCCTTTTGTCATGGTGTAATCTGCAGGAAGTGTTTCCACCAAGAAATTATTTAGTGCTCATGTATCCCACGTTATCTTTACTACTCCCCTCATATTGCAATACGTTATTTTATATTTGCCCTTACTCTACGTTGAGAAGTATTCAAATATACAAGTTGCTTTTACCACTCTTTTTTTTTTTGTGGAATTGTGATCAGGGGTGTCAGGCCAGTTTGCGCGCACCTTAACTAATCCCTTCTCCAGTCTGGTCAAAAGCAATTCATCCACGTCAAGACCAAGAGATTCACAAGAAGTAAATCTCCTACAGCCTGGCCCCGAGAAAATTATCAAGTTTCAAACTCGTCGCTATCTCCACCGGGCTATCCTCTTAAAGTTCCTAGTGACTTTTTAGAGCTTTAGAGTGCATAGAATGAAATGGATGTCCTTTGTTCAAATTATGTTGTGGCATGCGTATATGGAATGTGCACCCATTAACACCTAGTTTCACCATTTTATGTCTATATCTTCACATATTTCTAAGTTACAAGCATGAGAAATATATTAGGATAGTAGACTAAATTCATACATGAAATAAGTTTCCGTTTTGTCTGAGCAAAAATATGGAAAACATAAGACAAGTTAATTGTTTATTAATACATTTGAACTCTCTTTTATCGGAAAAGTGTATATATATTTATAAACTTTTCAATTTTACAAAGAATGTTCTATTTTTTTATTGAACTGATAGTCTTAGTGGGTCTAGCGTATAGAAAAAATTTGTATAACCTACAAAAATTTTAAAATTTTAATGAATTAGCACCGTAAGAAAATTTTTAAAGTGCGAGGGGTGCCAAATAGGGTAAATGTATACCCTATATAGTGTTTACCCAAAAGCTAGGGGACAACACAGTTCCGCCCCCATGTATCCTACGCTTCAAGACTAATACCAAGCTGGTATGCAAAAGAGGAAGACCTGAGGAATCTCCACAGCCCTTAACATTTTTAGTCAGGCCATTGCAACGGATTTAAAGCAATCAACATGTTTAGTGTTGATGTTTGTTCAGCAAGGGTGGAGGCGTTTAGGGCTTGGTGTTGTGTAGTTTATTTTGAGCCACTGACAAAGGTAATTGTCGCACCCTGCCAGTAACCCCTGTACGAGTTAGCCTTGTGCTATGTTTAGATATTAGATTTGTAGAGGAAAAGTAAAACAAAGGTGGGAAAATGTAGGCATTGAAAATGAAGTGAATATTCATATTTACAAAATCAGTTATCTTGTGTACTTCTTACCATTGTAAAAAAAAAATCAGTTGTTTGGATACTCAAATCTGTGTGAGGACATCTTCTCATACCAGCATCTAAAGTGGAATATTGGATATTTGTCTGGGGATGCAAGAATTTTGTTATTAATGGTTCTTTTCCTATCATATATTCTTCTCAGAAAAAAGTTTAATAATTAGATGATATAAATTGCTCAACACTCATCTCTATTAAATTATGACATTTATTATTATATTAGCAACATAAATTTGTTATTAATGGATGACTTTTAATAAAATAAATAATACATAACAAAATCTAAGAAGCATGAGTATTAAAAGAATTGGTACTAACTAAATATTAGACTTTTTTCTCTAAACAGGAGTCAAGTAAGGTAGGTTAGGCCTCTACTAATTAGTTCGGTGGGTTTCAAGCTCGTGCCAGGACGAGCAATAAAGGGCTCCATGTAGAAAGAAAGGAAAGCATAAATTTCAACCAGACCCCTCTGGTTTCTGACATTAACAGCAATATCCCCTTAGTTTTGAAAACAGACACCCAAACCTCCTCTCGTCAGGCTCCATTTGTCTCTATCCGTTTATAAAGGGTAAGATAATCTTTTTTATACATTATACATGTTACATACACATTATGTATATAAAATCTTGGCGGTAGATATTAGCGCCATATTTCCCCTCCCGTCCATCAACTATATTTTGTGTCCTATCAGTCCAACATCTAAGCTTCCAAATCATACACAAACTCTCCCTCTCTCAGACTTTTCTCTCTTTCTTTTCTCTAGTTCTGGAATGAATTTTTAAAGCTATCAAGAAAAACCCAATTCTGGATCTGTTTAGTCGAGGGAAGCATTTCAGTTCTCTGTAAGATTTGGAGATGAACGAGTGAAGGGTTCTTCTTTGTGGCTCTATGTGTCGATAAATCGCCAAGTGAGTGAAACCCCCACTTATTTTTCTTGTTTTTGGCCCCTTTGCTCACATTAATCGTTACCTTTTCTATTTAATCTATGATTCTTGAGATAATATGTTGTTTAATCGGTTTTATCTTTCATTACCGTGTTGATGTGTTTTCTATTGGTTGTTCATTTGCTGCTTTTGTCTGGCATTTTTTTATGTTATTGATGTATTCTGAGATGGGGGTGCAATTTGAACTAGCTATAATCAAATTTGTTCATTTACTGGTTTATTTATTTGCGTTGGACTTGCATTTCGAAACAATTTTTGGTGTCTTTAGAAATGGGTCATGTCAAGTTGAAAAGATTTCATTTAAAAGTAATTTCTTTGCATGTCTGTCTCTTGTTTGAACCTGTAATGCTGACTAATTATAAGCATTATTTGCTACTTTAAAAGCATTCATATGTTCTGCAGTTCAGCAAATTGAAGTCTTCATGTAGTGCTCATCCTGTCTAATTTGGTCAACCCTTATTAAGGGGCATGAAATTGTCACCTTACGGAGGCTGGTTTTATCTTTTATCACAAGGTTTGTTCTATCATGATATTTTAGGGAATTTTTCACTCGAGTTTATTTATGGATTTTTTGGGGTGAGGTTGGTTTTTGGAATTCTGTATGTTCATTGATATATATTATTGTTGTTGAATAATCTGGCTCGTTTTCATAAAGTATGTTTTTTTTTGTGTAATGATATATGATTTTTGTTTAATGATATTGTTCTATAGGATGGTATTGTTTTTGGGGAAGGAATATACAATATGGAATGTGGAAAGTTGTAGGTATTCTTCGTTGAGTTTGTTAACTGATTGTTGTGACATTGCATGTGGAAGTAATGATAATTGCTTTGGAGATTTAATGGAGATCAATGGTATGATGCCTGTTAGTGGTGATATTCTCCCAATACTAAATGACAATGATGTTGTTGCGCTATTCAAAGTGTATGACGGTAGGAGGCAAGTGACTACCTTCAGCAAAGTTTATATCCTCAATTGCAGGTTCTCAAAATGTGAAATAACTACATTGATGTAACTCACCAACAAAATAAAGTTTATTAGGATTGCCTTCAAATTCTAATATCTTAACTGCAGCTCGTCGTCCACATTGGCATCTTTTATTTTTGAACTTTATAATTCCACCATTCATTTGACTTACATTTTTAGTAGAGCTTTGAAATGATGCCATTGTTGGATGGTAATGAGAGAGAGAGAGAGAGAGAGAGAGAGAGAGAGAGAGAGTGTGTGTGTGTGTGTGTGTGTGTGTGTGTGTGTGTGTGTGTGCGTGTGCGTGTGCGTGTGCGTGTGCGTGTGCGTGTGCGTGTGCGTGTGCGTGTAAGAGCAAGAAGAAGTGAGCAATCTGATAAGACAGGGAGGTGAAAGATAGATAGCCAATTGCTGGGTATATATAAGCCAAAATATAACCGTTGGTGGCAATGGTCAAATATTATAGGAAAGAAAGCTAATACATTTAACTCATAAAAGGGTATTGTAAGCACTCTATTTTTGCCCGCTCGACAATTTCCGGCCCGACCGGGCTAAGGTTTACAACATCACAATACATGCAGGTTCAAGATGAGCTTTACAATTTTCAATCCAACCAACTGATCACTTTCGGGTCTACAAGGACCTGTTGGAGCCATTGGCACCATTATTCTGGCAGCTTTCCGGACCGGGCGGTCTCGAAAACCAACGCCACCCAGGTAGTTTCCCGGGATCGGGCGATCTCGGGGACCAACACCTCATCAAGTTCCAAACAGTTCATTTCTAGTGCCTGCTAGTCCACCAATGTAGAATGTCCGTCATTTGGTAGTTCTCTAAGACCGGGCATTCTCAGAGACCAACACCACCAATTCAGGTAGCTTTTTAGGACTAGGCGTTCTCAGGAACTAACATCACCCCTACAAGTAGTTTTCTAAGACCGGACGTTCTTAGAGAGCAACACCGCATAGATAGTTTTCCAAGACCGGGCGTTCTTAGAGACCAACACCGCATAGAAAGTTTTCTGAGACCGAGCGGTCTCGGGAACCAACACCTAGGTCAACACCGGCGCTTACTAGCTCGACTCGGTGAAAAATGACCAAACCTGCCCCTTAGGCCTCCAGGCACGTTTTGAAAAAGTTCAAAATCCCTTAAAATGATAAGTTCATCCGTCCAGAGTATTGTTAAACCATTAGGCGTTCCCCGCACGCTATTTGGTCCAAATCCGGTCTTATTCCGGCCCACTTCAGTCAAAATGACCATTTTACCCCTAAACACCTTGACACTGCATAAACCCCATCGAACGGTAAAAGACTCTCCCAAAACCATCCCTGAACAACCCTACACGCTTAACACAACACATCAAACTATTCCTGACCGTTTCAGCCAATCCTGATCAAAATGATCGTTTTATCCTTGAAAATCCAAATATGCCTCGAAACAGCACCGGTCTTGGGATTTCGAGCAAAAGGCTTCACCATACACCCTTGTTTAGCCCGAGGAGGACCCTACAACACTAAACTCACACAACTCGATAAAAGTTCTCTGGAGCGTCTCGCAAACGCTTCGCCTAAATTGTCATTTCTCCCGATTCTCTGGTTATAGCACACCGTCAACTGACTTGAGAAACGCGTAAATTAGGGAATTCTCAAAAGCTCGTTCATAGATCTTTTCATTGATACAGTCTGATTGGATAGATCGTTTCCCGAAACCCTTCATCGTATGGCTCAAACCCAGTTACTTTTGACAACCCCTGGAGCGTCTCGCAGATGCGCCGCCAAGGTTGACTTTTTTTCAAATTTTCTTATTGAAACGCACCGTCAAACGACTTGAGAAATGCGTAAATCTGAGAATTCCCGAAAGTATTTTCAAAGTACTTTCCATCGGTACAGTCTGATTGAAAGGATCGCTTTCCGAAGGCCTCGATCACATGAAACGAAAACAATCACTTTTGAACACCCTCAAAGCGTATCACAGACGCTCCATGAAAGTGTTCTTTTATGCATGCTTCCCGAGATGATATTCCTTGCTTCCAAACACAATTAAAACTTTTCAAAAACATGAAAGTTCACCGGAAGCCCTAGGAGAACATTCCGAGTGCTACTGATTTCCCCGAAACCTTCCCGATTGACTCAATTATCGAGACAAAGTTTGGACAAACCTTCTCGGCGATTGAGCGTATGCTACATGCACTCAAATTTTGATCAAATCGACTAATTTTTTATCAGCAGTCGAGATTTAACCAACACACCAGGTGCCACGTGTCATTCTGACAATGGAACAGTACCTGCACATGTCCTACATGCGCCAGGTCAAATTTTGGCCAGGTGCATGTAGTACATGCACCAGGTCTGTTCCAGAATGTCTATAAATACCAAACCCCCCTTTGTATATTCCAACTCCAACTTCTGATGTGAAACTCTGCTAAAGTCACTCCAGAATTGCGAATTTCTATACACACTTCATCCCTCCAACGCTTACCTTAGATTCTATCATCCCCAAGCCTATATACTTCACATATAAAGCTTTATACACCACTAAACACTCCCTACCAGCACTCTAAGCCTTCTTGAAGTCATTCAAGCTCCCATCAAGGCATCCATTGAAGACTGCAAGTGTGTTGAAGGTAAAAGGTGGTATCCCTTTTATATTTGTGTCTTTTCCCACTCTTCTCTTCTCCCTCTTAGCCTACTTAGGCTAGTCGCCATTTTAATCTCCATCTACAACCCCCCATTCTTGCATGCTTGAGCCAAGAGGGCTCTTAGATCATGCCTAGAGGAAAACAAGTGAGAGCCACCGTGTAGGGGGATCTCTCAGTAGCCTACTTTAAGATGGTATGGCCTAGGAGCCCCTTATTTGTGTTGTGTAGCCTAAAAGCCTTGTATGTGATCATGACCCTTTGCATATTACTATTTTGATCAAGTTTTGTATGCTTGGGTTCATTTTATGCATGTTGTCATGTTCTATGATGCTTATATTTCTCTTAAAACTCCATGTCATTTCCAAGCTCTATATTTCTTTCAAAAATTGTTTCAAGAGTTGGCTCCTTGAAGCTTAGAAAAACCCCTACTAACCCCTAACTCTCATTTTGGCATCATTACATTTTAATTTGTATAAAGGTTGCTTTCCATTTCCCTAATTTTCAAGATTTCTATTCTTTCAAGTATAGCGGTTGGAATGGCCCCATGGAACTTTCTCTTGAGTGGTCTCCCTTTTGTTTGGCCATATGAACCCTCTCTTGATGGAATATTTCTCTTGAAAAATGATTTTCAAAATCCTTCTCAAAAGATGATTTTAAAAAATGCATTATTTCCATCTTTGCATCAAAAATAATTTTTTAAAAGTTGCCATCATTATGTTGATTTTTGAAATCCCCACTCTTATCAAGATAAAAGTTATAATGGCTGTGAGGAAACCTTCCTTTGAATGGTCTCCAATCACCAACCATATAAACCATATTCTTGGCTAGAGTCAAATTTTTCATAGAAATGATCTTCAAAAGGGTTGTCCACCAAAGTCCATTGTATAACATGTTTTGCTTTTCAAAACTCTTTCCAAAAGTGCATTAAACCAATTTTCAAAACCATTTTCCAATCCAACCCTAGGTTAACTTGATCCTAGTTCATTCACCTTATGTTAACTTAACCCTAGTTAGCTAACCTTAAGTTACCTTGACCCTAGGTTAACCTAACCCAAGTTAGTGAACCTTAGGTCATCCTTAACCATAAGCTAACCCAACCTAAGTTAGTATACTTCAAGGTTCCAACTCTTAAACCATTTTTTAAGTGAATCACTCAATTTTAAACAATCCTCACAACTCATTTTTCCAAAACCCCCTACTCTCATAATTTTAAAAAACCAACTCCATAAACTCTTCGAACGTCCTTACTCTCCATCTTCAAGACATTTCTAAAAATGCTTTCAAAATGTCATAAACCTAAGGTGTCCCTAGCCCCCTCATGGCTAGGGATTCCAAGGACAAGTTATAAATCAAGAACAACCTCCAAGATTGTCCATATTAGGATTCCCAAACCCTTAGCCATTTTCAAAAGCCACTTTCAAAAATTCATTCTTTAAAACATTCGAAAATCATACATGTAAGGTTTTCAAAACAAGATTTCAAAAACACTTTTAAGTTTTCTTGAGTTATGCCAAAGCATTTTTCCATAACTCCCTTAAGTTAATCCAAAAACATTTTCAATACACTCCACCATCCAATTTCAAGTCAAAACTTTCAAGACCATAAAGTGTCTTAAACTTTTTTAAAGACCTTCAAATATCTTAAACTTTTCCAAAGACCTCAAAGTGTCTTAAACATTTCCAAAGACTTCAAAGTGTTTTAAACTTTTTCAAAGACCCCAAAGTATCTTTAAACCTTCCAAAGGCCCTAATGCGCCTAATTTCCATCGGGCTCTTGCCCGAACTACGATTGACCTGATTCTCACTAAATTAGATACGTAGGCAACCTAAAATAGTGCGGTCATAACTTTTGTTTCAACTCCAATCCCTTTTTCAAAAATTTCAATCAATTCAAAGTTTCTATTCCAAATTCTTTCAAAACCCCTATTATTTTCAAACTTCTTTCAAAAACTTGCATCATGCATCATCCATCCGAAAAGTGATGACTAAACCCTGTTTTCAAAATTCTAAAGTGGATATTATGTGAACGGTGATAATCGGTTATTCTAGTTAGTGAACAAAGGGTGATTAGACATGGAGGTACCGAAAGGGCGGGGTAGAATGATGATCTTAGGATATCTTCCCTACACGTAACCAACCCCCGAACCATAGATTTCTGTTTTCAAATGACCAAAATAGAGTTATTTTCCAAAAGGGCTTAAATCTTTTCAAAAGTTGCCGAACAATCTATTTTCTCAAAAACCCTCTCTTGAGGGAGTTTTCAAAACCTTTTAAAAAAAAAAAACCCCTGAATTTAATCTTCGAACTAATATTTAGTTTTAGGTGCCCTAACTCACCTTAATCAAGTTAGGTGGCGACTCCTATTTTTCTGAAAAGCCCTTAGTCAAACCAATTTTCAAACTTAGTCGCACTTGTCCTTCTAGAAGAATGAGTTCTAGTGACAGAGTTTCGTGCTTTAGGGTCTCCGAGCCAAAAGGACCTTAGACACCCAAAAATCGAGGCGCGACAGTTGGCGACTCCGCTGGAGACACTTAGAGGGTTAGGCTATTAATATGTCTCTTCACCCTTCACTCACCTAGAGTCTCCGGTTACTTTGTCCAGTTTTATCTGCTTTTCAAATTTTTCCAAGTTTCCAAAAACAAATCCTATTTTTCAAAATGATTTTCAAATAAATGTCATCACTAGCATTCATTGTTTACATTCATGCTGTTACATTAATTATCCATTTTACCTTGCATTGAGATTTTCGAAAAGTTACTAACTCTTTGTATTTTTCTTTTGTAGGTGGACCCTTGTTCACATTTTTTTCATGTCTTATTTATTACCATGTATTTGAATGAATGGACAGGATGTGATGTGTGTTGTTGGGTCCTTTTCTCTATTTTCAAAAATTTCACACACTTGGCGCACTCACTTACATTTGCATATTGCATATATTACCTGGTTACTACCCTTCTAGATAGAAGGGAGAACAATATATTGACTGTGGGCGGATGCTGTGTCAGTTTCTTAGCCTACGGTCTCTTGATAGTTTCCCCGCTCGAACTACCAACCAAAGATGGAGTTCACCCTTTCGGGGGTGGACGCCGGAGGTTTGAAGGTTCGGGGACAGAATTTTTTAGGAAGTATTAGTAAACCCCCAACCTCATGCTCATGTAGTACCCCATGCATAGCCAAATCTCTGCCGGATTTAGGACACAAGCGTCAATTTCAAAATCAAGGAGGAAAGGGCAATCGCTTTATTTTTCCTTATATATTTTGTTTAATCCATGCTGTTATGCTATTTAATTCTTGCTGTTTCCATGTACATGCATCATAATTGCTCATGTATCAGAACTCACTTCAAGACGAGTTCTCAAAGTAACTCAAGTCATTACATCTTCATACATCCAATCAACCCTTAGAGAAAGGCTCAAAGACCTTCTCGTCTAATTTAAGCCAACCCAAAACTCTTAAGGGTACCATAAGATCTTAAAAATTCATGGCATGCATCATAGTCATCTCATAAAGAGGGACCCTAATCCTTCTTCGCTCATGAAGATAGGGTTGCCGAGAAGATAAAGGAGCAATTCAAATCAAGGGCTCCTACCAACAAAGTAGATCCGGAGGCTCAAGAGTAGTTTAGAGTTCTATGATGTAAATATAGAATAGGTGAAAGTCCCAAGGAAAATGTTCCCCCTCCCCATTTCTATGTATTTTTGAGAAATTTTATGTACCAAAAAGAATTTATCTTAATAAAATCGTTCCTATTGTCAAATGAATGTACGAATGAATGGATGAACAAGGGCAGGTATAGTATTTGTATGCAGGGGCATTCCGTACCCGACAAAGTACAGCACAAATGTCGAGCGATGGCAATGTTCCCTATCAACAGAACAATTCAGTGACACGCGAAAAAGTGAATGAAGTGAAGGCAAAAATAAACAAAATGTTCAAGCTCATACAACTAATGGCTTTCAAAGGGCTTGTCATGAACCCATCGGCATCCACATCCAATCCCAAGGAAACTGAAGCAATCCCACCAAGGGTCGTCCTGCGAACTGATGGTACAACAAAGAGCAAGGAGATCCCTAAAGCGGTACACCTCGAGGAAGGAGAAGAGGACAACCCTAAAACCATCTTGCTAACTGCCACCTCAAAGAAGGAATGCTCGGACCCTCTCGATCTTAAGATACAAGGCTTAGAGGAGTCCTTGCATAACCTACAAGGTCATGACACCTTTGATGGGATGTCCGAAAAACTTTGCTTCTTCCTTGACCACCCAAGGCTGCCCAAATTCAAAATGCCCGACTTCTAAAAGTACGACAGGAGTGGGGACCCTGTTGCACACTTAAGGTTGTATGCTGGGCCACTAAGTGGATATAGGAATGACCCCAAACTTCTGATGCAATTATTTTAACACAGCCTAACCGAGACCGCTTTATAATGGTTCGTTTGCTTAGACTTGAGGAAAATAACAATCTGGAATGAATTAGTCACAGCCTTCTGATCTCAATATCAGCATAATAGTGACCTGACCATGGATAGATATGCCTTGATGATGATGACTCGAGGCGAAAAAGAAAGCTTCAAAAGCTATGCTTTGATATGGAGGGAGGCGGCTGCACAAGTTAACCCCCCGTTGCTAGAGAAAGATTATATGCAACTATTTGTAAACACCTTCCAAGGACTATACTATGAGCGCCTGTGCTTGAGTATCGGAAAGAGCTTTTCCGAGCTGATAATGCAAGGGGAAATGATCGAGAGTGGACTGAAAATTGGTAGAATCACTGACCCCTATACCAAGACAAGTGAGGGATTTGCGAATGCGGCCAAGAAGGTGGCAACCACTTGGGGCACGGGCAAGAAAGAGGGAGAAGTATCTGTTATCCTACTTACACAGTAGCAGCCATATTACCCCCAATACCAAGCTCGACCTTCACCGCCTGCTCCCATCATCAACATCTCCGTTGCTACTACCCAATCACCCTCAACTGGACCTGCTGCAGCCCAACCATACTTCAACCCTAACAAAAACAACAACCGACGAAACTGAGAGTCCACACGTTTGGCATGCACCAGGACAGAGGCCTATCATGAGCTTCTCAAGGCCAAGCATATAAATCCTATTCCCCCGCGGCCATTGCCAAGCATGTTGCTGCCAACTTTCAACCCTGCCCTTACTTGTGAGTACCATTCTGGGGGACAGGGGCATGACACAAAATGTTGTTTCTCTTTGAAGCATGAGATTCAAGACCTCACTGACAACAAGGTCATCAACACCCAAGAAACAAAGCTGATCCACACGCCCAATGTCAAGGCAAATCCCTTACCAGACCATGCTGTTAACATCATCACCAAGGATGAGGCGGATCCTGTTGGCATCATAACAGCAGAGTACTTTGAGGGTGAGTCAGACACTGAAAGCGATTGGGAGAAAGAACTGTCACCATGCCCTATCTATCTTTACAACACAAGTGGAGAGCAAGACCCTTTCGATTGGCTCGTGGAAGAGCCCGTTGCGAACCTTCCCAATGATATTGCACCTGCAGATGGTTGGGGAGAGGAATTCCTACATCCTAGATATGCTGAAACCGAGGCTCACCTGAAAGAGGAACTTTTTGACTAGGAGGACATGGGCTGGGGCATCTATGAGCCGAAACTGCCAAACCCACCGTTCGAATTCAACGAAAGAGATCTAGATAGCTTGTTTGCAGAAATTGACAAAAAGAAAGCTAAAAAAAAAGAAGCCAAGGAAAAGTCATCGCAAGTCTCTGAAGAAAGCCTGGTTATGAAATCCCAAGAAGTCGAGCAAGAGAAAATTGCCTAACTCAAGGAGAGCCAGAAGGGGTCCCAAGATGGGACGCACAATCTCATTGACCCCACTAAAGAAGAAGAAGGAAAAGGAGGAAGCCCTGGTTGCACTATGGCTACTGATCTCTGTCACTCCACAGTTGATGCATCAATTCGCCCAGCACAATCAAGTGAAGAAGCTAGCAAATGGAGCATAGAGGAGGCAGGCGTGGTCCCAAAGCCTACCTGAAGAAGTGATTGTCAAAGGGATGTTCTTCTACCAAACTTTGTCTTCACTTTCCTGTTAATCTTTGTTTTGTTAACTCTACTTTCATCTTTTGCTAATCAAGAGCTCATCGTGTAAGTAGAACCTTTGAAATGAAAGAAGTTGAAATTTGCATTTATCATTTTTAGTACTTGCTCTTTTTCGAAATTTTCCTTTCTTGTCGTTGTGCCCTAACTTGAAAGGAGAGATAGTACATGCGTCCTCGCCTATGGAGACCATTTCTGGCCCAAAAGGAAGATAGTGAAGGGGAGGAAAGAGAGCGGATCACCAAAAGAGGTGGCCTCTGAAGGACGTCGTGGCAAAGCAGTCGGCAGTTAGACCCTCGAAAGGAGGAGAAGCCCTCATTTCAAAATCCCTGGAATAGTAAAAACAATTTCCTTGGTCAACCAC
Organism: Euryodendron excelsum; assembly: GCA_033060915.1. Lineage (NCBI taxonomy): Eukaryota > Viridiplantae > Streptophyta > Magnoliopsida > Ericales > Pentaphylacaceae > Euryodendron > Euryodendron excelsum. The sequence continues at coordinate 45,630,701 of CM065380.1, read as the reverse complement.
TCGTGCCACAAGTAATTTTCATTCAAGCACCCTAATCAGGAACCACCCCCCATATTGGGGCAAGTGCTAGTAACAGAACAATTAAGCTAACACCTGTTTGTTTCAAAGGATAACGCCGAAAACTTTAAAACTAAACTTCATAGTCTAAGCAATCTTATTTGGAAGGAAGAGGGGTCATCTATTCTGCTACCATACAGTTAAAAGAATTCTCTTTGAAAAACCCATTTTGAGCCAAATTATATTCCTTCGAAAAACCCGCACTGGTGATTACTCCCTGAAATGGGCGAAAGCAAGTTCGGAGGAAAAAGTGAAAAAAAAGGAGCATGGAGAGAAAGAAGGCCCCTTCTTACATCAAAAGAAGAGGGAAACAAGGCAATACTCCAAAAAAAAAAAAGAGAGAGAGAGAGAGAGAGAGGGAAGAGAAGAGGAGATGACGATTGATGCCTCTTGAGAGTCAATAGATTGTGCAAGCAGTAATACTGGGGCAAAAACTAAAAGAAAATGACAAGCCCTATATGGATGCGAGTTCGTACAAAAAGGAAAGAGAGGAAAAGGGGAAGATAAGCCCGCAAAGACCTAAAAAGGTGATCACCAGTAAACCCCAGAAACCACATCACGCTTTGAGCCTTCAATACCCTTTCTTTCCAAAACCCACAACTTGGCCACATTATAACCCACAGAAAGTCCCCTCAGATCAGGGAAAATTGCTTAGTCTAAACAAGTTCAAAAGAAAATGGCGATATCCGAAAAAGAAAAGGGAACAAAGCAACGAAAGCTTACTCAAGGTAGTTCTGGTTACTATCACCCGGAAAAAAAAAAAAAAAAAAAAAGCCTGGATACCCCTTCATTCATCACCTTTAACCTAGCCTACATTACGGTCCAAAGTAAGTCTTCTCGGATTGAGAATGGAAACTGTCCACTCCTTTACTAAAGGCTACTTCGACTATCACCTGAAAAGTCTACCAGATCAAATATAAGGTCCCTGAGAAAAATAAGTGAGTTGCGGATTCTTAGATAGGAGAAATGAGAGTCAGGTCCAAAAATGAAAACCCTAGGAATGGGGTGACTGCTATCTCACCATGACAGGAAAAAGGCGCAACAAAAGGGGGAATCTCCAAAGAAAGGGCAAAGTGTCGAAATGATAATTTTCGGGGAATGCCCGATCTACCTCTAGACATGTCTTCATAAAGTCATATGCACGCCTATGCACTCTGCCTGACATGTGCAATAATGCACCCACCTTTTTCACATCTGCTTAAAGTTTGCAAATATCCACCATTTCTTATGCATATCATGATTTCTGTACCCCTATGTTTGCATTCATACCCATCATATACCCACATAACATATATGACGAGACAAGAAGGAAAAAATAATCTTCATCACATGTTAGAAACAAAAATAATGTACATAAAATCACCATACAGTCATCATCCATGAGGGCCAACATACGGCCTCGAAAACATAAGATAATACAGCCAAACTAACTGAACTACAACTGTGTCAACAGATAAAAAGGGGCGTCTCAAGGAGCAGGGTCATCATCCAAACCAAAATCATTTAAGTCCGGCACATACGGAGAAGGCTGGCTGGAGGAAGCTCCCACATCAAAAGGACCCTGACCAAAGAAAAAAGGCAAAAAGGGAAAAAGAGCTAACGTCAGAACACAGGGGATACATAAGGAACATGAAAATAATGAACCATAAATAACATACCCAACGAGCCTCCATAAGAGATATGCGGGCAGTCAAGGCCTCCACCTCAGCACGATACTGATCTCGTGCCTGGCAAGCTGCTAGGTACTCCTCATCAGAAACAAAGCCCTGAGCTCGACGCCAAAGCTCCACCACCTCATGGCCAGCCACCTACCCTCCGACCACCAAATCTAGCTGGGTGAAAGTGCTAATAGATCTCGCCCGGAAGTAAATCTCATAATCCACATTCGGCGGAAGCAGGAACAGCTCACCAAGAACCTCGACTATATAAGGGATCTCTACCTCGGCCCGATAAAGTCCAAACATGTATTGGGGAAGATCCATGGTCGCGCGGAAGGCAGTATGAAGCTGCCACCAGTGGCACTCCCCAAGATACAACTCTCATGACACAGGGCCCTGAAAGGTGATCCGCGACCTAGATAAAAGGATGACATCCCTCATGCCGGCATACTGGGTAGACTGGTGGTAAAGGCCCAAGTCACGTCCCGAGGCCTCAACAACTCCAAGTTAGCCCTGAGGGCTACAAAATCTATGAGCAAAGACCGTTGGACTACCTGCTGCCCGGCCCACCTCATGGCCTGCGGGAAGGCATCGCCCACTAACACCTCTGGTCGACAAATCGGCAAATACTCATAGCTCCATCATACCAGAAACGGCCAAAAGCTCGTTAAGCTCCCCCAAGCCCCGGATATCCTCACTCTCATCCCTCGTAAGAAGTAGGCGAAGGTGAAAGCGCCCCAATCAACATAGTCTAGCACATCCAGATCCGCTACCAGGCTCACCAGAGACAAAGGGACCGTCGACCTATTATTGTTGCAAAAACAACTAAAGACGACGTACAGCACTAACCGGCGCCTCATAATAATCTGGTCATTTGGAGAAGGCTCTAAAGCAAAAACTGTCCCTGCTAAGCATAAGAGTGAAGCTGGGAAACTCGAGCCCCCAAGCCCTGGCAATCCCAAGAGAAGCCGGGCCTTCTCTAGAGACACAGCCCGTAAAGAGATCGGAACCCCTCTGAAAGATAGCCCGATAATCATAGCCCAGTCGACGGGGGTAGGTCCCAACTTGAAACCCACCAAGTGTACAGTCCCTGTCTCCCCGAACCATCGCTCTAACAACCCCATGGCGATCCCGTGATCAAGTATGTCCGTCTGCAGGGTCATAAAAGCACCGAAACTAATCCGATGCAAAAAGTCCGGATAGGATGGAGCTGACGCCTGCATAGCCCTCAAGGCCGAGATACTAGCCCCTCTAAAGGAACTGTGGGTAGATGATGGCATCCAACTGTAGCGCGAATATAGGCTCGGGTGGAATGCCAAGTCTCGTAGTAGTGGGACATCAAGAATGGCTAGCTGGTCGTTGGTGAATGAAGTATCTCTCCGCCTGTCCCGAACGGAGGCCATACCATATCCTGTCCGTGGGTCCACGGACGAGTCAGCCTCATCCTCAAATCTCTCATCGGGAGCCGCCAAAGGCTGCCCCATCACGGAGCTCCCACTAGAAGCTGTTCGGCTCAAGGATCGTTGTAACCCATTGCGACCACCCCGAGGAGAACCGACTCTACCACTACTCCGCGCAGAACTACCCTTGCTGCCTCGTCGCGCTGGGCCGCCCCGGTCACTGCTTTGAGCTGATCTGCTCCTGTTACCACCCCTAGCCGAGCTACCCCGACTGCTGTCGCCCTCCTCGAGCTTTATCCGCAGCGCCTTCCCATGGTGCCTCCTATCCGAACCGTCACCTCCGGCCTCTGACATCCTGAAAGAATGACAATATTCAAGAGAATCAATCAGTCACCATATATGAGGGGCGTGAAAATAAATGCGTCAATGTGTATACAAAAAAAAAAAAAAAAAAGAGAAAGAAAAGAACAAAAAAAAAAAGAGAGAGAAGAAAAAAAGAAGGGGAAAAAATAGAAGAAGAAAAGAAAAGAAGAAAAAAAAGAAAGAAAAGAAAGTGGAAAGGCTAGGGCCTCATCTATCACTATGCAAGGTTTTCAACGATTTTTGAAAGCTTTTCCTGCAAAAAGTTTCACTGCAAAATTTTCAACGAATTCCTAAAACTTTGGTTTCCCGAGCTTTCTCCTTCAAAAGCCCTATTTCAAAATTTTTGTAAAGGTTTTCGAAACTTTTTCCTCAAAAAGTCTCATTTCAAAATGCCAAACCAGTTTTTCAGGTTTTCTCCTTCAAAGACTCTGGTCCAAAAATTTTCTAACAATTTTTCAAGCTTTTCTCTCAAAAAGTTTGACTTCAAAATTTCAAATTGGTTTTCTCGGGTTCAAGATTTTAACGGTTTTTTAGACTTTTTCCTCAAAAAGTCTCATTTCAAAATTTCAAAATCGGTTTCTTGGGTTTTTTCCCTTCAAAAATCCCGTTTCAAGATTTTTAATGATTTTTCAGGCTTTTTCTCAAAAAGTCTCATTTTAAAATTTCAAGTCGGCTTCTCGGGTTTTCCCCTTCAAAAGCCTTGTTTTCAGATTTTCTAACGGTTTTTCAAGCTTTTTCCTTAAAAAGTCTCATTTTAAAATCTCACCGGTTTCTCGGGTTTTCTCCTTCAAAAACCCTGATTCAAAAATTTTCTAATGGTTTTCAAAACTTTTCCTTCAAAAAGTTTGGTTTCAAAGGTCCAGATCAGTTTCTCGGGTTTTCTCCTTCAAAAATCCTGGTTCGAAAATTTTCTAATGGTTTTCGAAACTTGTCCCTCAAAAAGGTCTCATTTCAAGGATTTAACGGTTTCTTGGGCTTTCACCTTCAAAAGTCCTGTTCCACAGCCCTCTAGAAATCGGTTTTCTGGGGTTTTCTCCTTCAAAAATCCGACTCCCAAAAATTTCTCTAAAAATACGGTTTTTCCGAGCTTTCTCCCTCAAAAGCCCCTTTCTCAAAAGGATTTGCTTTACCAAAAGGTTTTAAACTAAGTGTTAAAATTTTAAAAATTTCGGTAGAGTTTTGCCTTAAAAAGTCATTTTCCCGAAATTTTACAAGTCACAAACACAGCCCAGAATAATTTCAGACCTTCCACCACATCAATCAAAACAATCTCATCCCCCACGGTATGCATCCCGTCCCGAAACACAATTTTTAGGACAATTCATTCAGCTTTCAAAATTTTCCAACCTTAGTTTTATTTCCAAAAAATTTCACAAAAATTCCCAGAACATTCGAGCGGGTCACCATAATTTTTTAAAAATTTTCAGTGATTTTTCAACCTTCAACAAGATCTATTTTCTAATTTTCTTTAATTTTTCCTATTTTTCATAATTTTCAAAAATCTAAAAATTCAAAATTTTTCAGAAAATTACGAAACTTCATACAATTGTTCTATACATTTTCCTAAGGTTCTCGGTGTAAAAATCACACACAAACAGTCAATGTCCAAGCCTGTAAAGGCAATTTTTCGAGTTCCGCAGAAACCCCATTTCATAAACATGCAAATTCATTCAAAACACACTCAAATCTTCACCAAATCATGAAAACAATCCGACCGTTGTGTTCTAAACATTCTAAAATATAGGATTACACTGATCATATGCAAAAAATGAGAATATACGTATCAAAATTGACAAATGTTCAAAAAACTAACCTTTGAAGTTTTTCGGTGAAAACCAAGCTTTCCGGCGACAAGAGTGGCTTCCAACAAGTACCCAATGTCACCCAACACTCCCCCAACGATCCTAGGTTGAAATCTTCTAAAAACCCTTTAGAGAGAATCTCGAACCAAACTTAAAACTAAAAAACGCAACACTGAAGACGCAACCTACTCTGTTTAAATGGCCACAGGCTGGCGCATGTAGCAGATGCGCTAGAATAAATTTATAACGCGCGCATATAATACATGCGCCAGGGTTAAAACACGTCAGGCGCATGTAATACATGGGCTCGGCCCTTCATCTTCCTGCCAAAATTAGTTTTAAGCTTCCAAAAGTTCGAATTTGCTCTTAAGGCTTTGTCAAAAGCCGAAAGTTGAGCCTTTAACATTCACTGGCAAGAATCAAATGCCCTGGACCAAACTGTGTCAAGCTGGCAACCCAATTCCCGACTTAGACCCAAAACTTTTCGAATTCCAAGATCTTCCAGACCGGTGACCCACAAGAGGTCCCAAAGCATTCTAAATTCACCGGCACACCGTCCCTCCGATCACCTCGCGACCAAAAAGGGATTCTTACCTCGTTTTTTTTCTGCCTTCGACAAGCAAAGATAGAAAAAGAGGGACAGCTGTAAGCACTCCATTTTTGCCCACTCAGCAATCTCCGGCCCGACCGAGCTAAGTTTTCCAACATCACAATACATGCAGGTTCAAGATGAGTCTTACAATCTCCAATCTAACCAACTGGTTGCTTCTTGAGTCCACAAGGACCCGCTGGAGCCATAGACACCATTATTCCGGCAGCTTTCCTGACTGGGCGGTCCCGAAAACCAATGCCACCCAGGTAGCTGTCGCGCCCAGATTTTTTGCACTCGAGGAATACTCACACACAAGCGGAAAAAATGTTGTACTCTCTCGTTAGAACTCACCCTCCTAGAAGAATGAGTTCGACTAGGTTTGAATTGAAAATTGATTTGAATAAAGGGCTTTTAGAAAAGATTTAAAGTCGCCACCTAACTTAATTAAGGTGAGTTAGGTCACCTAAAAGCTAAGAATAATCCGAAAACTACACTTAGGGTTTTTTGAAAAAACGATTTTGAAAATATCTCCTCAAGAGAGGATTTTTAAGAAAAACAGGTTATTTAGCAACCTTTGAAAAACATTTAGCCCTTTTTAGAAAAATAACTCCTTTTGGTATTTGAAATCAGTGAACCTAGGTTCGGAGGTTGGTTATGTATAGGGAAGACGCACTAAGCCATCACCCTACCCAGCCCTTTCGGTACCTACATGTCAATCTATCCTAGATTCATCTATGAGAGTCTTTAACTAACTATTGTTCAATCCTATCCACTTTGAAAAAGAATGTTTGAAAAGAAACTAACATGATGCATGATAGGCAAATGCAATAGAAGAGAATTGGAAAATAGATTTGGAAATTGATTTGAAAAGAAATTGATTTGATTTAAAAGAGATTTGAAGAGATAGAATTGAAATTAGAAACAGAGATTTGAAAACAGAAATTTGAAATTGAAAGTTTACAAATAGATTGGAGTTTGAAAAAGATTGCAGAATTTGAGATTTGGAAAATGTGGAGGAATTTGAAATTTGAAAGAAGTTGTGACCGCACTCATGAGGGTTGCCTACGTATCCTTTTGGAGAAATCAGGTCAGTCGTAGTTCGAACAAGAGTCCGATTGAAAAGAGATTGATTTGTAGGAAAAAGATTGAATTGGAAATTAGATTAGAAGATTGAAAGATTGAACTTTGCTTGGAAGATTTGAAAAGATTTGATTTTGAAAGACTTGGTTTTAGGAAGCCTGGACTTAAAAAAGACTTGAGATTTAGAAAAGAATTGACTCAAAAGTTGGACTTGGAAAGATTAAGAAAGATTGGATTTAGGAAGGACTCGAATTAGGAAAGTTCCGATTTAAGAAAGTGTTCAAATTGGGAAAGTGTCGAAATTACGAAAGTTTTGAAGAAAGTTTCAACTTAGGAAAATCTTAAATTTGGAATGTTTTAACTTAGGAAAGTTTGGAATTTGGAATGTTTAAACTTAGGAAAGTTTTGAATTTGGAATGTTTTGAAATAGGGAAGTTTTGAAAATTGGAAAGTCTTAAAAACAAGGAAGTTTTGAAAATAAGAAAGTTTTGGGTTTAGAAAGTTTTGAAATTTGAAAAGATTTGAAGTTTAGAAAGTTTAAGATTTAGAAAGTTTTAGAGTTTTAGAAAATCTTGAGATTAGAAAAAGTTTGAGTTTTAGAAAGATTTGAAAACTTAGGTTAGGAGAGTTAAGATTTGGAAAGGGACGGAATTAGAAAAGGGTCGAATTAGAAAGGATGTGGAAATTAAGTTTTTAAAATTTAGGATAGATGTTTAGGTTCAAGTTTTGGAAACTTAAGATTTAGGAAGGTAGAAGATTAGGAAGGAGTTGAATTAGGATAGATTTGAATTTTGAAATTTAAGAAAAGATTTAAAGTTTAGGTTTAGGAAACTTATGGTTTAGAAAGGTAGGAAATTAGGAAGGAGTTGAATTAGGAAAGGTTTAGATTAGGAAGGGATTGGATTTCGTTTCTAAAAAGAGAAGGTTTGATTTTGTTTTCAAAAACGGATGATAGGATCTAGTTCTCTAAACGGGAAGATTGGATTTGGTTTCCTAAAAGGAAAATTTTGATTTGACAAGGATTTAGGAAGGGGAAGTTTTAGAAACCCTAGATTTAGAAGGCTATAGTTTTGACGTAGAAAATAGGTTTTGGAAACATGTATAGCTTTGATGTAGAAAATAAGAGGTTTTGAAAACCTAGGTTTTAAAGCAAGATTGAAAATCATGTTTTAAGAAAGAAAATTAGGGTTTCCTAAACGTGAGTTCTAGGACTTGGCTTGGGCTCTAAGGAAAGAGTTTTTTAGAAAGTGCATTTTTTGGAAAAGGAGGATTTTGGAAGGAAATCCTAAAGAGGAGTTTCTAGAGGAAAGATTTTGGAAAGAGAGTTTTTGGAAACGAAGATTTTTAGAAGAGAATCCTAGAAAGGAATTTCTAGAAGAGGGATTGTTGGAGAGAGAGTTTTTAGGAAAGATTTTTAAGGAATGTTTTGGAAATGAGTTAAAAAATGGAGTTTTGAAAAATAGATTTTGGGAGGGAGTTTTTGAAAGCAACTTTGGAAATGAGAGTTTTAGGAAAGTATGTTGAAAAAGAGATTTTTAGGAAGAGATTTTTGAAAAGAGAGTTTTTAGAAGGTATAAAAATGTTTTGTTTATTTTGCGCGCCTTGCTTGTCTTCGATCTTTGTCTTGATCTTCATCTTCAATCCTCAAGAGTTGTCTTCAATCTTCAAACTTCAGATTGCAGCTCTTCAAGTCTTCAAAGGAGGGTTGGAGGCTAGTGTATAAGTGTATGGCGATGTGTATGAGTGTATAGAAGGCTAGGGTTTAGTGTATGGTGGCTAGGGTTTAAAAAACCTAGGGAAGCCAGGGTTTAGGGAGTGTTCGAGCTCTGTATATCGAATATCAGTGTTTTTAGATTGAGTTTATGGACCTCTTTCACGCTGGAAGAGACTCTGTATTTATAGAGAGAGGAATGCATCGGCGCCTGTTGCAGTGGTGCTAGGCCAAACGTTACACTGGCGCCACTCCTAGTGGCGCCAGGCCATTTTTTGGCTTGGCGCCACTACTAGTGGCGCCAGCCATTTAGAAAATGTTTAAGGTCGGCAAGCAACGTATCTTTGACTAGATTTGGGCGCCTGTGCTAGTGACTACCATACAATTTTTAGCCTGGTTTCACTAGGAGTGACTCCGGAAAGTCCGGGAATGATTGGAAGAGGCCGGGAATGACCCGGAAGGCAGGAAAAAAGCAGGAACACTTAGAATAGTGTCCCGGAGGTATTTGACTTGAGAAATGAGGATAGGATGTGTCGGAAGGGTTGATTGGGCCTTTAGGGGCAAAATGGTCAATCGGGCCGGGCCGAAAAGCTACCGGGACGAACTCGGATTGTCCCGGAAGAAGACTTGAGATTTAGAAACATTATTTAGAATGTTCCCAAAGGTTTCCGGTTTGATTCCTAGAGCCGATGTGGTCGGAAAAGGAGACCGGCCTACCAGGGGCAAAACGGTCATTTTGTACCGGGTTTGCCGGAACTGATTCGGAATGATCCGGAAAGGTAAAGGAAGGTTGAGAATACTATAAGAAGTATTCTCGGGAGGTTACCGGTTTGATACCCAGAGCCGGTGTGGTTCCCGGAGCGTTCGAATGCCTAGGGGCAAAATGGTCATCTTGACCGAAAAGTCTTAGAAAAGGCCCAAGCGGCAGTTTGGTCATTTTTCACCGAAGTGGGCTAGTAGGCATCAGTGTTGACCTGGGTTTTGAGTGTTTTCGTCACTTTGACGGCGGTCGTCGTGACATAGGGGTTTGTTGGCAATTCCCTATATCGACCTGTTTGTGAGTATTTCCGCTACTCTGACGGTTGTGATGTTTCCGAGTATTTCTGTTACTCTGATAGTTCGCGATCATTCCCGAGACTACCTGATCTCGGAAAGCTACTAAAGGGACTTAGCACCTAAGAAGTCAACTTTCTCGAAAGGCGTGCCTAAACGGACATTTCTGCATTGGCGAGCTAGCAGGCACCAAAGGTGGACCATTCTACCATCTAGGGGACTTGGGGTCTCGTCCCGGTCGATAGGTTTAAAGGGACTTACCGTTTCGAAGAGGTTTTTTTCAAAAAAACGTGTCGAACCGTCTCGAGGAATAAACTGTTTCGAGAGAGGGATTGGAATTAGAAAGGGATCTTATCGTTTTCGAAAAGACGTGCCTGATTGAAACCGTCTCAAGGAATAAACTATCTTGAGAGAGGGATTGGAAAGGGGACTTACCGTCTTCGGAAAGACGTGCCTAATTTGGAATCGTCTTGAGAAATAAACTGTCTCGAGAGAGGGATTAGAAAGGGGACTTACCTTCTTTGGAAAGACGTGCTTGATTTGGAATAGATTTACCGTCTCAAGGAATCAACTGTCTCGAGAGAGGGGTTGGAATTGGAAAGGAAAGGACAATGCCCCTAAGGGCATTTTGGTCATTTTGCCTCTATTTGGTCCTGGTGGGCTCGCGAAGCGATGAACAGACGGGATTTGGACTTAGAAAGTTGGTTTCAATTGGAATATGCCCATAATGACTTGAACACAAGTCTGGACGGAGTGTAGACTGCCGAGCGGTAAAAAATGGGGTGCTTACAGTAGCTTCCCGGGATCGGGCAATCTCGGCGACCAACACCTCATCAAGTTCCAGACGGTTCACTTCTGGCGCCTGTTAGCCCGCCAATATAGAATGTTCGTCATTTAGTAGTTCTCCAAGACCAGGCATTCTCAAAGACCAACACCACCAATTCAGGTAGCTTTCTGGGACCAAGCGTTTTCAGGAACCAACACCACCCCTACAGGTAGTTCTCTAAGATCGGGCGTTCTTAGAAACCAACATCGCACAGGTAGTTTTCCGAGACTGAGCGGTCTCGAGAACCAACACCTAGGTCAACACCGGCGCCTGCAAGTCCGACTCGGTGAAAAATGACCAAACCTGCCCCTTGGGCCTCCAGGCACGTTTTGGGAAAGTTCAACATCCCTCAAAACGATAATTCCATCCGTCCAGAGTGTTGTTAAACCATTAGGCGTTCCCCGCACGCCATTTGGTCCAAATCTGGTCCTATTCCGGCCCACTCCAGTCAAAATGACCATTTTGCCCCTGAACACCTTGACACTGTACAAACCCCTTCGAACGGTAAAAGACTCTCCCAAAACCATCCCTGAACAACCCTACACGCTTAACACAACACACCAAACCATTCCTGACCATTTCTAACCAATCCCAGTCAAAATGACCATTTTGCCCCTGAAAATCCAAACATGCTCTGAAACAGCACCGGTCTTGGGTTTTCGAACAAAAGGCTTCACCATACACCCTTGTTTAACCCGAGGAGTACCCTACGACACTAAACTCACACGACTCAATAAAAGTTCTCTAGAGCGTCTCGCAGACGCTCCGCCCAAATTGTCTTTTCTCCCGATTCCCTAGTTATAACGCACTGTCAACTGACTTGAGAAACGCGTAAATCATGGAATTCTCGAAAGCTCATTCATAAATCTTTCCATCGATACGGCTTGATTGGATAGATCGCTTCCCGAAGCTATTCATCGTATGGCTCAAACCCAGTTACTTTTGACAACCCCTGCAGCGTCTCATAGACGGTCCGCCAAGATTAACTTTTTTCCAAATTCCCTTATTGAAATGCATCGTCAAACGACTTGAGAAATGCATAAATCTGAGAATTCTCGAAAGTATTTCCAGAGTACTTTCCATTAGTACGGTCCAATCGAAAGGATTGCTTCCCGAAGGCCTCGATCACACGAAACGAAAATAGCCACTTTTGAACACCCTCAGAGCGTATCATAGACGCTCCCCAAAAGTGTCCTTTTATGCATGCTTCCCGAGACGATATCCCATGCTTCCAAACACAATTAAAACTTTTCAAAAAACATGAAAGTTCACCGGAAGCCCTAGAAGAATATCCCAAGTGTGACCAATTCCCCCGAAACCTTCCCGATTGACTCAATTATCGAGACAAAGTTTGGACGAACCTTCCCGGCGATGGAGCGTATGCTACATGCGCTCAAATTTTGATCAGATCGACCAATTTTTTATCAACAGTTGAGATTTAACCAGTACACAGGGTGCCATGTGTCATTCTGGCAATAGAACAGTACCTACGCATGTCCTACATGCGCCAGGTTAAATTTTGGCCAGGCGTATGTAGTACATGTGCCAGGTCTGTTCCAGAATGTCTATAAATATCAAACCCCCCTTTGCATATTCCAACTCCAATTTCTGATGCGAAGCCCTGCTAAAGTCACTACAAAACTGTGAATTTTTATACACACTTCATCCCTCCAACCCTTAGCTTAGATTCCATCATCCCCAAGCCTATATACTTCACATATAAAGCCTTATACACCACTAAACACTCCCTACCAACCCTTTAAGCCTTCTTGAAGTCATTCAAGCTCCCATCAAGGCATCCATTGAAGACTACAAGTGTGTTGAAGACAAAAGGTGGTATCCCTTTTACATTTGTGCCTTCCCCCACTCTTCTCTCCTCCCTCCTAGCCTACTTAGGCTATTCACCATTTTAATCCTCATCTATAACCCCCCCAATTCTTGCATACTTAAGCCAAGAGGGCTCTTAGATCATGCCTAGAGGAAAGCAAGTGAGAGCCACCGTGTAGGGGGATCTCTCACTAGCCTACTTGAAGATGGTATGGCCTAGGAATCCCTTATTTGTGTCGTGTAGCCTAAAAGCCTTGTATGTGATCATGACCCTTTGCATATTACTATTTTGATCATATTTTGTATGCTTGGTTTCATTTTATGCTTGTTGTCATGTTCTATGATGCTTATATTTCTCTTAAAACTCTATGTCATTTCCATGCTCTATATTTCTTCCAAAAATTGTTCTAAGAGTTGGTTCCTTGAAGCTTAGGAAAACTCCTACTAACCCCTAACTCTCATTTTTGCATCATTGCATTTTAACTTGCATAAAGGTTGCTTTCCATTTCTCTAATTTTTAAGATTTTCATTTTTTCAAGTATAGCGGTTGGAATGACCCCATGGAACCCTCTCTTAAGTGGTCTCCCTTTTGTTTGGCCATATGAACCCTCTCTTGATGAAATATTTTCCTTGAAAAATGGTTTTAAAAATCCTTCTCAAAAGATGATTTTCAAAAATGCATTCTCTCCATCTTTGCATCAAAAATGATTTTTCGAAAGTTGCCATCATTATATTGATTTTTGAAATCCCCACTCTTATCAAGATAAAGGTTATAATGGCCGTGAGTAAACCTTCCTTGGAATGGTCTCCAATCACCAACCATATAAACCATACTCTTGGCTAGAGTCAAATTTTTCATGGAAATGATCTTCAAAAGGGTTGTCCACCAAAGTCCATTGCATAACATGTTTTGTTTTTCAAAACTCTTTCCAAAAGTGCATTAAACAAACTTTCAAAACTATTTTTCAATCCAACCCTAGGTTAACTTGACCCTAGTTAACCAACCCTAAGTTAACTTGATCCTAGTTCATTCACCTGATGTTAACTTAACCCTAGTTAGCTAACCTTAAGTCACCTTGACCCTAGGTTAACCTAACCCAAGTTAGTGAACCTTAGATCATTCTTAACCATAAGCTAACCCAACTTAAGTTAGTATACTTCAAGGTTCCAACTCTTGAACCCTTTTTTAAGTGAATCACTTAATTTTAAACAATCCTCACAACCCATTTTTTCAAAACCCCCTACTCTCATGATTTCAAAAAACCAACTCCATAAACTTTTCAAATGTCCTTACACTTCATCTTCAAGACATTTCTAAAAATGTTTTTAAAAGGTCACAAACCTACGGTGTCTCTAGCCCCCTCATGGTTAGGGATTCTAAGGACAAGTTATAAATCAAGAACAACGTCTAAAGTTATCCATATTAGGATTCTCAAACCCTTAACCATTTCCAAAAGCCACTTTTGAAAACTAATTCTTCAAAACATTCTAAAATCATATCTCCAAGGTTTTCAAAACAAGATTTCAAAAACACTTTCAAGTTCTCTTGAGTTATGCCAAAGCATTTTTCCAAAACTCTCTTAAGTTGATCCAAAAACACTTTCAAGACACTCTACCATCTAATTTCAAGTCAAAACTTTCAAGACCATAAAGTGTCTTAAACTTTTCCAAAGACCTCCAAGTGTCTTAAATTTTTCCAAAGACCTCAAAGTGTCTTAAACTTTTTCAAAGACCCCAAAGTATCTTCAAACCTTCCAAAGGCCCTAATGCGCCTATTTTTTATCGGGCTCTTGCCCGAATTACGATTGACCTAATTCTCGCTAAATAAGATACGTAGGCAACCTAAAATGGTATGGTCATAACTTTATTTCAACTCCAATCCCTTTTTCAAAAATTCCAATCAATTCAAAGTTTCTAGTCCAAATTCTTTCAAAACCCCCATTATTTCCAAACTTCTTTAAAAAACTTGCATCATGCATCATTCATCCGAAAAGTGATGACTAAACCCTGTTTTCAAAATTCTAAAGTCGATATTATGTGGACAATGGTAGTCGGTTATTCTAGTGAGTGAACAAAGGGTGATTAGACATGTAGGTACCGAAAGGGCGGGGTAAGGTGATAATCTTAGAATATCTTCCCTACACGTAACCAACCCCCGAACCATAGATTTCTGTTTTCAAATGACCAAAATGGAGTTATTTTTCAAAAGGGCTTAAATTTTTTCAAAGGTTGCCGAACGATCTATTTTCTCAAAAACCCTATCTTGAGGGAGTTTTCAAAATCTTTTTAAAAAAAAACCCTGAGTTTAATCTTCGGACTAACACTTAGTTTTAGATGCCCTAATTCACCTTAATCAAGTTAGGTGGCAATTCCTATTTTTCTAAAAAGCCCGTAGTCAAACCAATTTTCAAACCTAATCGCACTTGTCCTTCTAAGAAAATGAGTTCTAGTGACAGAGTTCCGTACTTTAGGATCTCTGAGTTGAAAGGACCTTAGATACCAAAAAACCGAGGCGCCACGGGTATAAAAATCTTTTAATCAGTCAACATGATCAATTAACAGAGGAGACAAACGGAGCCAGGTGAGAGTCGGACTGCCTACTTTTAAAACTAAGAAAGTGTTGCTATCGGTGTCAAAAATTACTGGAGGTCTGGCTGACGTTTACTCAAAAGGAAATAGCTTGTTTCTTCGTAGATTAAGGGAAGAGGGCAGGCTCGTAAGAGATGCTGCTTTTATTATTATTTTTTTGGTAAAATGGGGCCAATGCCGAAGAAAAACAAAAACTGCGAGACATTTCTCAGCAATCCCCAATCAGAGATATCCCAACGCAACATAGGTTGAACAGATTGGGGAGGATGTTGCAGCAGTTGAAGATTCATAGAGATCAATTGCAGAGCATCTTTAGCCAGCTCATCAGTAGGCCCATTCATTTCCCTCCAGCCATGGTTCAGCCTACAGCACCAAGCGCGTTTCAACAGACCTTGAATCTTGATGATCGCATTACCAAAAGGGTGGTTGTTATTCGGCTGATTAATGGCCTGAATGGCTTCCTCACAGTCAGATTCAAGAATAATACTTCTGAAGGCATTGTCCCATGCTATTTCCAACCCTTTCCAAATTGCCCATAGTTCTGCTCCAATAGCTGAAGTTACTCCTATCTTTTGCATAAATCCCAGTGACCAGATGCCATCACTATTCCTGATTACGCCTCCAACGCCTGCTGGCCCAGGATTCCCTACCGAAGAACCATCTATGTTAACCTTCACCTCTAAACCTTCGGGTGGACAACAAGAGATCACCCTCGATTCAGTCTTTATAACACAAGTTGATGCCCGGGCCAATTCAAATTCTCGAACTATCATTCGATGGATTCCAGTGGGTCACTTAGGTGCAGGAATGTTGGCTCGTAAGTTCCTTTGACGGTGCATAGAGAAGAAAGTAGGTTGAGAGTCAATCTTGATCATATTTTGCCGAATGCTTTTTTGGTAGGGAGCAATCCCTCGAAGCATGGAGTGTTGTTTCCTGATGATTGCCACAGACAAGGCATTAAGCATCCTCTGTTAGGTGTCTATAAGCTTTCAGCTGGTTGGTTAACAGCCGATCATGCCGAACTAGCCATATTAGCAACTTCCACCTGGGAAGACCCGTAGCTTTCCAAAGATGTTTCCACTGGTGTGCCTCCACAGGGCCATTGGTTTGCTTGACCAAATCGTCGTAAGAAGATTTGACAATAAAATCTCTATTAGATGAGTGTGTCCATAACTCTCGATCAGGGTTATTCTCAATGGCATACTAAGATCACAATGATAAGGCAATTCCAGATGGATTCGTTAAGAGATACTTTCACCGAAACAGGCGGGACGAATCAAAGAATCATATTGAGAGGGGGCTAAAGTAAATTTTTTAAAATTTTGATAGGTAAAAATAGAAATTTTTTAATTTTGTGTGGAACCAAAGTAAAAAAAAAAAAATGTATTTTTTAAGGTTTGAATAATTTTTTTCCAATTTAGGAGGGGGCCAATATACTATTTCTTATTATAAATGCTCAAAATTGATAAGACCTATATACAATTTTGTCAAAGTAGAGGGAGGGTGTCACGGGCTGGCAGGCCGGGCACCACACGGTGACAGTAATGCGACCTGCCATGATCATACGCAGCGGAATACACCCGTGAGGCAACTATGCTCCAAGCAATAGTCCCGCCAAACTCAAACACCAAGGCATAAGATTATGCGCTTGTCTAGGATCCATCCGTAATGCTCCGCATAACTCTTTAAGCACGGACCTCTGATGCTCAAGTCATAAGGCAACCCAAGCTATAGGCGATAGCAACGCCATACTCAAATGCGCGCACGCACGGAAAGCAATGTGCTTAGCGCCAGTCCCTCTCGAAACATAAGCCAGATGGCCATGTGCAACTAGACATGCGCGCGTTAGCCAAGCATCACCTGTTAGGCACAACGCCTCCATCCTTGAAGCTCTTAGCGCCCCGCGTCAAGGTTGCCCACAAGGAAAGGCACCACCGAATAGCGACTGTTAAGCCCACAGCATAGTGCCCCACGACACCAATGCTAGCCAAACCAAGCGGCCGTGTGCACAAGCGTGAACCCAATGCGCAAGTGCACACGAGACACACGGCATGCAAGTGTGCACACCGAGGTCCAATCCGTCATGGACATAAGCCCCACCACTTTATAATTATGGCGTAGCGGGTGCGAATGTCACAACCCCATTCTCGACGCTAATGCCCAACATCTGCCCCACCGGGCATAATGCCGCCCATGTAGCTCCTTGACTAGCATGAGGACTGCGGCCATGTGCCACAGCCGGCCCCCAAGTCTCGCCCACTCCTTTGGGGGACTCACTTAAATGCTGTCCCTTTCGGTAGCACCAGGGGGTGGTAGAATCAACACCATGCCCCCCCTTATAA
The DNA here is from genome assembly GCA_033060915.1 of Euryodendron excelsum. Lineage (NCBI taxonomy): Eukaryota > Viridiplantae > Streptophyta > Magnoliopsida > Ericales > Pentaphylacaceae > Euryodendron > Euryodendron excelsum. Next base: position 45,613,401 of record CM065380.1, on the reverse strand, counting down.
TAGCATTCTGAGCCATCTCCAAACTGATAGGAGGAAACATCCTACCCCCTCGATGAGTCATAATCCATAAATCCAATAAATATGAAAAATATAAATTACGAGATTGCCATGCCATCGGCCAATCATGCTGAGACATACCCCACGCCAAGGTCCCTCGCGGCCCTCGACGTGCCACGGGTGGCAACCCGTGACAGAGGGCCATGTTCCCATTGTCTTAAAGTAGTTCCTTCCAAGGAATAACATGGGTTTAATATACAAAATATCATCACTATATGCATGCAGAGATAAGATTGCGTACATTTAGCCCTTTCCAGACTCTGTAGTAATGAGAGCCTTGTGCACTGAGTTACCTTCATAGCAAGTAATTTCCATTTTAGTTCACCAAATAAACAGCATAAAAGTCAAAACATGGTCAAAAGGTAGAACACCCAATTGTCTCAAAGGCAAACTTCTTCGTGGCAAGTCCTTTCCTGCAGCTGTCCCAAATGCATATTTAAATGTACTCAATATGTTGCTTCATCATAACTCCAAGTGGAGGCACCTATAATTTCCTATCCAAGAATTCATTCCTTCACATGAACCCAAACAAAGACAGAGAGTGGAGTGTTTTCCCAGTAAACTACATAGCTAACAGAAAACCCACATAGCTCACATTCAATGGTTTTTCAGGGGATTTCCATAATGCGCCATTCTATCCGTCTGCCAATCAATCAGTGGGTACATGCATATATCTATATATACACACACAGCAAAAGAGTTGCCCAAATTCAGTTGCCATCATATCATTCCTAGGCGACAACAACAATAAATTAACTTGAAAGTATATGTATGTTTTAATCAAGCAATGACACTAAGCATGGACACTCCAAATGTTTTGTCAATAGTACATAAAATCAATGTTGTAGCAGGGAGTAGGTACAAGTATAACATGATGGACTTGTCAATTCTGCCCTTCAGAAGACAAGTCAATCCTGGAGTAAGAGTCTAGCCAAAACAAAACCTCTGGAGCAAAAGGAAAATTAACCTTACCTCTGTTTTCGATCTCAGAATACTCCTAAAATCAACTCTCGAAAATAAATACTAGGTCTGCCAAAAATAGATGGTTCGATCCCAGCCCTACATTTAACAATAATAGAGGGATTATGTTATTCTGTTCAACAAAAGCCCACAAGCAGTCACCTGACTCATTAATCGGTTAAACTTCTAAAAATATAGGTAGAAAGACAAAAACACGCCTAATGTAACTTAAACAACTGACTGACAAGTTGAGTATGGCCTGACACCGTTAAAACGTACATATCAACTTTCTTAAGACGTTCAACACATAGGATTTACGTTTACCCAACCTTAAGGTAGATATCACTTTTTTATAGTCTATTCTATTGGATGTCTATGCAATTTTTCCCAACCTTTCTTTCTCCATCAGAAGGCATGGACCAGTAAGCTACATATCAGCCTCAAATTTACTTGCGACAAATTATGACGCAAGCTCGGGGTTCTGATTTGATTCCTATTGGTACGATAACTAACATGTTTTTTGAACGTACCATTTCTTTATGAATCTTCAGACATCATACTCAATACCATTGTGTTGGCATCCAAACCCTCAAGGCAAGGAGTTTCACATTCCATAAATTGTTCCCATGGATCTTTTGTTGTCCAAATGAGAGATTTCAGAGTCTGAGGCCTTCTCTTCTAAAGAGATTACAAGACAACTGACACATTCAACACGTATCATAGAATCATAGATAATAGTTGAACCTACTCTTTTTCGGACATTTATCTAACACCAGATTGACTCTACAATCAACTCCTTGAGATGCAAATCAATCCAAAAGCAACATGTATCATAGAATCATCTATAATAGCTGAAGCTACTGTCTTTGGACAGTCATCGAACAGCAGATGGACTCTACAATAAACTCCTTCGGGATGCAAATCAATCCAAAAGTTTTGAGTATCAATCACAGTATATATATGACCTTAATAGCTCCAACCGGAATAATTAAAAACTTCAATCATAATCATCATTGCTGTCTGAGAACTTGCCACGTATTAAAAACAAGTTCCAACTGAAGATAAAGTTCAACCATCATAACCTCCACGGAATTCAGACCCTACCTTGAACCCAGTATCCCAAATCCGACCATCAAACAAGACAAGTATTTTGAATGAGTGGTGCAATCATACGAAAAGAATTCAAAAAGATACACTATTGCATAAGCCTCTTCCTTAGATTAATCTCCACCTTCAGAAGGGGTCATGTTTGGTGCAATGCACTCCATCAAAGCATCAATCTGCCTCTGAAGTCATCAATCATTGTGATTTGTGAGAATCTACTCTTTTGATAGACTGCTATGTTTCAATCAGATTAAGTAACCAGCGAGCTAAATTTCTTCATTGTGGCAGTAATCTCTTCAATACCCCTGTTGCTCTGCTTAACATGGACTTCTGATACAAACTAAAGCAAACAGAATCAAAATATAAATGGATTCAATTAAGACAGTAACCAAACAGCTAGATTACACTAAAGCATAAGCAGCTGAGTCTCAATCTCAAGAGGAATCGAGGAGACTGCTACTAAAGCAGACTGAACTTTCTTAAGAAATACTGCCAAAAGCTATCTGCCTACCCGGTACAATGAGAGAAGGCATTAATACACAGATGATGTTTTAGTCTCCTACAACTTTCTGAAATAAAAAAAATAAAAAAAAAGGAAGCCTAAATGCACCTAAAGGCCATGCTAAAGACTCATTGACATAAACATACTCAACAACCCATGTTTGTAAAGTTTTGGAATTTCAGATTGGCTATTGACCCATTTTGAGGGCCAGGTCAACCTCAATAGTGGTTCCATGAGATTTCCAGTTGAGTCATCCAATTACTTGACACAAGGAAAAAAATTAATTTTAGGCACAAAGAAAAAAGTCAATAACGTACATGTCTAGAATAGATTTGATCAGCTAACTTGCATCAATGTTGGAGGATGACTTCTTTTTTCTCTTGTGCTTGGGCTTCACTGCATCTTTTAATGTCTTCTCTCCATTTGTTTGTCCTCTGGTTCCCATTGGCCCATCATCTGGAGAAGGAGCTGGCTTAATATCGGCAAGAAGTTGGCCTGGTTCGGTTTCAGAGGGCTTCTCATGTCTTGATTCTTCTACCTTCACATGGGGTGTTAATGCTCCTGCATATAACATGAAAGCACACATCAATTACTACCTCCTCTGTCTGTTGAATGTAGTGAAATTCTAAATGCAACACCAAAATATAGAAATGAACATAGATTTCAATAATTAACTCTCATAGCTGTCTAAGGAGGCATAGAAAAACCTTTGACAACTACATAGGAGTTTATATTCTTCCCAGTTGACTTTCTACATACTCTATGCATGTGCAGATAGAATATAACAGATATGTGTCTAAAGATAAAATTTCGGCGTGTAAACATATATATTTATTTCTTAACAAAGCTTACATATTCGGTGTCCCAGAAAATACAGGTTGCAAATTGAAGTATAGAAAACTTAACTAGTTTCTTGATTTTTCACATCACGATCCAGATCAGAATCAAAGAGTTGTGTTGACCACAGCAGAGATCAAAGATGGATAAAAACACACACAAGTATGCAAGTATGCATGAAGATCCTTGAGCACACACTCTCATATAACCAACACCAGTAGCCCCACTGCTACCCCAGAAATGGCAAGCTCTGGTCCTCCCCAATGATAGAACCATTACCACAGGGATTTCACTATCACCCATATGGAGATCGTCTGTATTGTCATGACCAACTCCAATGCTACGTTATCAACCATTGTCTCTACTTCCATTGCTGTAATCACTCCTAATCAAGAAGAACCACTACCACCATGCTCACTATTTTTTTTTTTTTTTTGTGGTAAGTACTACCCCCAATCTAACTATTCTGCTACATTCACCACAGCCCCAACACCCACCTCCTTACATCTGCTTTATTGCCACCACCATTGTTCCCATGCACCCTCATGCTTTCCCAACTTCTGTAACAGAATATAATTTCTAGATAGCAGCAAAGTTGACATGTCTCCTCAATTTCTTCTCTACAAACTAAACAAAAGATGAACACATTACTCAAAAAGGCTAAGCGTTATTTTAGTAATTTGATAAGAACTAATACTTGGTCTATCTCTCGGTCATTCTCCAAGCTACCTTGCTATTGAAATTATTTTTAGTATTATCATTGCCTAGGAGGCACAAAATTCAGAGCTGCAGCAATTCTCAGAAAAGTAGGACACGGACAGGACGGACAATAAGGATACACACCATCCACATGATCTGTAGTATAGACTGACATTAGTTTGGTGAAGAATACCAAAACAATAATAAATTAATCATCAATGCCCCAGTTAGCCAATGATTGAAAGCCCAAAAGTTTTTTAACTTAATCCAATGTTCCCCAACACTGAAACAAACTGAAAACTGCTTGAAAATCCTGACATATTATTCATCTGGTCTGAGTTTGCCTACTGGGGGGAAAAGCACGGAAAAGAAAGCCCTAATTTCAGTCCTAAATTGCTCGAATTATCCAATAACAATTGGAAGTTATTATGGTTTAGGGTTTCAAAGCCTAAAGCACGAAATAAATGGTATATTTTAACATTGACCATGGTTGGAAGTTTCAATCTATCTCAGAGAATGAGTACAGGTGGCTAGAGTCTTCTCTTTTTAGGTTGGCTAGAGATCATTTCAATTGGCCTAGAGCTCTCACTCATCGCTCTGCTTTAGAAAGGAATGGAGGTTCTCAATTTTAGCTCTTAGGTTTCCATAAAATATTTCTTGGAAAAGATCAAAATAAATCAACGCCGTTTCTTTCTATAACCCATTTTCCTCTTCCAAATGTTCCACGGGACCCTCTAAATGTTTATCACATGCTCACCACACAGACATGCATGTTCAGCACGCCTCCACATGATTGAAGTTAAAAAACTAAAAAACTGAAACTAGAAAAAAAAAAAAAAACAAACAAACACAACACATCTAGCTTGTGTCCAATTCCATCACACATTGAGTCATGTTTGTGGTTTTCCCAGAACAACACAGTACCATTCAAAAACAAGCAAAGCTAGGTTATGGACCTAAGAAACATGAACACATGTATGAAGGTGCAGTGTCAATGTCGAATGTATTGGACAACTGGCACATGTCAAACACAAATCCAAACGTACCCTATTATTTTTAAATCTTTTTAGAACTGGACACATTTCGAACACTCGGGTGACACTCATGTCTATTGCTTAGACAGATGAAACACGAGTATTGTCACAAGGTAGAAGAAAATACCTTGGGAGCTAATGATTAGAATCAAAAGAATGTGAATTTAAACCTATTAAACTTTAAGCTTTTTATTTTTGTTATATAAGTACTGTATCCTTTTAATTTGGACCCTGAAGCCTAAAACTTCCAATTTTGTTTAAGAATATAACTTTTTAAAATAGGTATTTCTTTTTGTTCACACTTATTTCCTGACATATAAAATATAAATAATGTCTTACTTTTTTGATATAGAAAATAAATTTTCATTATTTGCATCTGCGTAGATACATACACACACACACATATATATATGTATCGTAAGACCTCCCCAGAAGGGAAACAAGCATATGAAAATGCATATTTTATCATTGTGACCACACCACAGTTGTGTCCTGATTTATTGAAAATTGTATGTCCATGTGTCCGTATCATGTCGTATCAAGAATATGGAGAAAACAAAAGACAATGAAAAAGAATATGGACAAAAACATACTTTTATAAGAGGATTAGGGATGCATAACAAGATGAGACACTTAAGGCAACATATAATCAAACTTGAGATTTAATAATATTCTCAAGATCAGAACTTGTTGGAGAGAGATTTGACATTCTTCTTTGTACAATTTGCCAATACTTAAAGCATGAGACTTGGCTCTTTCACATCAGGAGAGTTTGGGTGTGTGTGTTTGTCTAAAAAATTAACCACCACTTCCCGTTTCTAACGGGTTGTGTTGGATTTGGTTTCTTCAAACAAAAATCATTTTGTTGGTCCACTACACAGTCTCCCGGTCTCCAGGCTTGCCAAAGACGGGCGGGTCTCTTTAGCCCCCATATCTTCATGGGGAACCACTATTCGTTTCACCTAATCACCTGGGGATCATAGGAAAAGACAGAACAATAATAACCTGACTTCTGTGCAATATCAGGCCATCACATGCATCTCAGCCGACAAGACAGAAATTAAATCCAGGCATATAACTCAGGCCTTCCACTACTACTTGCAGCCAACCAAATCAGAGAACTAAAGTTCATTGAGACGCAAAATATTTCCAAAAGAAATGGCAGTAAAATTAAGATACCCCGTGAAGCTAGAGAAGCTCTCAATGCATCAGAATCAACGCCCCTCGAGTACGGATCCCTGAAAAAGAATAAAACATAAGAAACAATGTGCACAGAGGGAGATAAAGGAAACGAAATTCAACCCATAATTTTTCTGGCTTAAAAAACATGCATGTGACACTAAGAAAGGGCCAACCAAAGATAGCTCAAGAGCTAGACTGTTGCAACAAGCATAGCCATAAATCTCATAACAATTATGTAACTTCCACAACAGAATTGCCTTCACAAGCAATTTTATTTTCTTTTTTAAGTGCTTAATAAGAATGTCCCCAACAATCCATGGGAACTACATTTATTGTTATGGGCATTAATAACTGATAAGAAAACCCAGTTTCGCATTTTATGGCATTCTAATGTCTTTTTCACATTGCAGACAGAGAATAATTATAGAATGAAATTTCTGACTTCTATTTTTCCCTCGTCACTCTAGTTGGTTGCATTGTCTCTAACATCTTTCCAACAACTATCTTGCAATGGTAACCAAAATTAAATCTTTTATCAACATGCAAATCCAAGCTTGCCCTAATTCACATGTTGGTTTAGATGATGTTCCCACAAGAAATTTCAAAAGGAAGTTCATAAACCTTAAAGCAAAGTCCTAAAATTTTTGATAGAATGACATCATACCAACTTGAGGGCCCACCAATGAAACTCAACGCATGGCCATCTCTCCTGTTGGTTCTGTCTTGTTCAGATGATTGGCTATCATCTTCCATGTTGTTACTCTGAGTGACACCACTTTCCTCTGATGTCAACTTTAATCTCTCCATATGATGCCCTGACAAGTCATTGACTGGCTTCTGATCCACAGATTGGTTCTGGGTCTTCCATTTAGCATCAGCTTCACTAACATCCAAAGCAGTAGAAGATGAGTGACGTTTGATCTTCTGCAGTGCCCTTTCTGTGTTGTACGATTCAACCTGCAGAATTTAACACAGGAAATTTAGGTATGAACATCTACCAATTCAATAAGAGAGATGATAGCATAAATGACCACTTTGACAGAAGTAGGAGGCAAACATCATCAACATGACCTCTCTTCTCCACTTCACACATGAAATGAAATGCTGAGTCACTACTACTGTCAGTTCACATTGAAAACCAACCCTATATTTTTCTTTTTATTAGCATAAACTAATTCTCACAAAATTCTCAATGAAAAGAAAACTGCATACATGTGCAAGCATCCACTTCTCTTTTGGAATTAATCTTAGATGTGCAATAGTAAAGGTACTCAAACTTCACCATGTCAAGGGAAGTCATCAGTTAATCATATATAAGAAGGTAATAGTGGAGCGTTACAATTGCAGAAGCTTAACTCGTGTTGTCACAGGCAAAGTTACTAGATTGAATTCGAACCTATAAAACTGCAGCATTCCATAAACATAAGTCAACATAGCCTTAACCTAGTCATTTGGGGTCAGCTAGATGGATCCTTTTTTATCATTACACTTGCATCCAAGGCCCCTAGAGATGCTTTACCATACTATATATATATATATATATATATATTTTAGTTCACCATTTAGACTATGAAAAGGATTATTCTTTATTTTTTCTTTACTAATAAGTAAATGTATATTCATAAGTACAAACAAGCAGGTGCATAACCAGTACACAAGAAGTATACATCCTATTAAAACCGAACTACATACCAAAAAGCCCCTAAATATCTAAAGGGATATACAACTCTACCAAACACTGAACAAAAGAGGAAGAAGAGAATTGAAAAGCTTCCCTTAACTGAAAAAATAATAGGCAAACACCACCCCCTTCATCCTAAGAATAGAACTCTCCTCACCCTCAAAAGATCTCTTGTTCCTCTCCCACTACAGGCAACACATCAGAAAAAGAGGAGCCATTTCTCAAGCCTTAGAAGCTTGACCACTAGGGCATCCCTTCTTTAGAAGGTAAACAATTCCTTGACTGACTGCAGCATCACCCACTCAATACCAAATAGTGAAAAGATCATGCCCCAGATTTCTGAAACGAGAGAGTAATAAAGAAGCAAAATGATCCACACTTTCACCAGTTCACTTGCACATGCAGCAACAATCTAGAACAAAATTTTGCCTCTCTCTTTTCCTTTTTTTTTTTTTAACAAGAAAAGGCAATTATATAAAGTAAACGCCAGGCATCAACCCTCCCTGCGAGGTTCGCATAAAAAGTGGAGAGAAAAAAAGACCTGGTACAAGTTACCTTTCCATGCTAAGGTGTCTTCCTTCTCTGCCCAACCGAACTGCCTTGAAGCCTTCCTAGAAGCTCCTCAACTAATTCCACCTCCTAATCCTGCACCACCCTTTTGATTAATGGAACCCACATCCAGCAAGACCTACCTTATCTAGAATGCAAATCATTTCGATACATGGAACAGGAACGAGAACATGGTACATCACCTGAAAAACACATTTCTAGGAGTTTTATGACCCAAATTTTTTGCATATGGTTATCCCAAAACTCTATTTTCCTTGGATTTTTATTAATTATATATATATATATATATGTTTTTTTCCTCCTAAGGTAACATTTGGGAAAAAAATTTGGAATCACATTGGATCGTCAAATTCTCCATTTTGGAACGAAAATGTACCATATTTCAATAGGCCATTCCAAAATAACATTTTGCGGTACCACTGCGTTGGACTGAAAGAACCAACAATCTGTCACTAACGCCTTAGGAAATACTACAATACCAAACAGATCTAGGAATACCTCCCTAAAGGGTGTGTCTAACCACAACACCACTAATCATGTCAAAAAAGCACGCTCCAATTGCCTATCTTGAAGAAAGTGAATCTAGCAAAATCATCACTAACTCTCATGATGCTCTTCCACACACCTGCTCCTGAGGCCCTCTAGTGACATCTTTGAGCCCCTCTCCCCTATTCAGACCATACTTCCCACTAATCACCATCCTCCAAATGCTCCCTCAAACCCAAGCAAGTCTGCTTAACCACTTCCTAGCAATGCTTAATTAAATTGACTAGATTCCAAGTACCCAACCCACCCCTCTTCAATGAAAGGCAAATTGTCTTCCAATCCACTAGGTATTACTTGTCAATCTTGAGTCCACCCCCCACCCCCCCACTGACCACCAAAACAGCTTTTGGGATCTGCCTACCACCCACAAAAGCATTTTGGGACTCTCACATAACCTGCCCAATCACATTCCTAAGTCTTGAGGGTGAGACTTTTGTGATGAACTTATACAAACCACCCACAAGGCTAATAGGTTTGAAGTCTCAAATGTCAATAGGTCTGCCCTTCCAGAGGCTAAAAGCAATGAAGGAAGCATTCAAGTTCCTCTCAAACTCATCTGTCTCAAAGAACTGTTGCATCACTGCATCATCTCAAACCTTACCAGACTCCAGCATTGTTAAAGAATGCAGAAGTGGATCCATCTAAACCTGGGACCTCGTTCCCATTCATGCTGTTAAGAGAGCCCCAACCACCTCTTCGTCCAAGAACGGATGCCCCAACCAAAGCTAATCCTCCTCCTAAATGCAACCCAACTCCAACCCATCCACCTTAGGCCTTCAAGGCTCTTGACTCCAAGTACTTTCTACCGAAATTAACCATACCATTGGTAACAAATTCTTCTCAAGTGAACTTCTCTGCTTCAATTGCCACAATCAATATGTTGAACCTCGTATGAGCATTAGTTGTGCGATGGAAGAATTTGGTGTTCTTATCCCCTTCCCTAAGCCACAGGACCTGGTCTTCTGATGCCAATTCACCTCCTCTGGAATCATCAACCTCCCAACCTCCCTCTTCCACTCCGCCATCCACACCTTCTCCTCCACAGATCAGCCCTCCTACCTGCCTATGCCACAGGAAGGAATTTATTTATATGAGAGGACAAAATACCTAGGCAATGAAAGTATAAGAACGTCATTATTTCCCCTAGGAACTGTTTTCACTAATGAAACACAAATGCACCAGCCAACAATTTTCTATTTCCTAGGAATCTTTTGCTATGCCTCAAGTTTATCTTTGCAAATTCTAAACTGAACAGAATTCTTTTGCTTCAGACTTAAAAAGGATCAAGACATGAAGCATTACCATTGTTGGTCACTGAAAATATATAAATACTACCATGTACATTACTGGAGAGTTAAAGAATGAGAATACTCACAACTAGAAGCTTTCTAGTTAATGAGCAATAATGTTCTAATATCATACTTCAACAACAAAACGACAAGATGCAATGTGTTACATATCCCTCATTAGTTTTCTCTTTGACAAGTTTAAAGAGCAAGACAGGAAGGAAGAGGCTGTGTCCAATCTGGTCCATCCAACAGCATTCAGAATATCAGGAGGATATCCGTCACATTATAGGAGCTTACAATATCTTGACATTTATTGGGCTATTTCAAGCCATACATCAACAGCTTCCATTTTGTGAAGAAAAGTCAGGGCAGCAAGCAAAAGCAAAAGCCCAAACAGGACACCTTTAAAAACAAAACATGTTTCATTTTTTGATAGGTAAACAATTTTTATAAAATAAAACGCCTAATCAAAGGCACAACCCTTGTACACAAGCCGTATACGAAAAGCAAAAAAAATCAAGCACTAAAGAGATCTTCCACGAAATCAATCAAAGCATAAGAAGACCGACAAAAATGACCCTGTACCCAAAAGTGAAGGCTATGAAACAAGGCTAACTTAAGACTATGAACTGATAATCCTATATCATCAAATGTACGCCTATTACGTTCCTTCCAAATACACCACATCACAAACAAAGGAGTCACCCGTCAAACCTTCTTGATTCTCTTTACACAACAACCACTAGCCCAACATTCCAAAAGATGGAACACCAATCCTGGCATCACCCAACTAGTACCAAAAAGCAAGAAAACAAAATTTCACAACTCCCAAGCAACCTCACAATGCAACAAGTAATTAACTATTTCCTCCGCCTTCCTGCACATACAACACCAATTAGGAAGCATCTTCCCTCTCTGCCTCAAATTATCAATAGTTAAAATAACCTATAATAACGCCGTCCACACAAAAAAAAAAAAAAAAGAAACCTTCAAAGGAGCCCCTGCCTTCCAAATACTTCTCCAAGGAAAACTACAACACCGACAACCCTTTAACAATTGGTAAAAAGATTTAGTAGAGAACTTACCACCATTGTTTGCCGATATAACCTTATCAAAACATGTTTCATATCATGTTTTATTAGGGTAACATGCTATTTGTCAACCAGATGGACTCAAATCCGCACCCTAGCAAGATACACCCCAGAAAGAAGAAAACAAAAAGGAAGTCAGGGGGACAACACGAAGGTTGAGACTTCCCTCAGTAAAAATCCTTCATCAGCTAAGCTATTAAAGAACAAAGGGTCAAATACATCAAATGTTGTGTCAAACACTAATAAAGATGACATTATATGAATAGCAATAAAATTAGCCATCCTCACTAGAGTTTGGAAATTTGCAAGGAAGACCACCTTTTCTTAAGAAAATTGCACAAAAGGATGACAATTAACCACTTCCAGTAAGACCTACTTCAAGAATCAGCTAATGTTCTTCACCAATTTATTCCACAGGGTTCCTTGCAAAGACAACAATTTGTACTAAGATATATGTGCATGTTTGATAAAGAAAAGCTCCAAGACACATGTTCATGTCCCCATTTCTAGTTATTGGGAAGAATTCGAGTCCATATCAAAGTGTGATAATTGGATCCATGCCTACAGATCATAGATGCTGATCTGAGTAATTACAATGTAAAGGTGTACCAAATCGTAATATAATTTTTGAACGTTTACTCCTAACATGATAAAGTTTTTTACTACCATTTGTGGGATGCACTGCTTCCTGTCATTAATACTCAAGAGCACAAGAATTTCAAACTTCCATGCCAAAGTGCTTGCATCAAGTCATGACAGAGGTGAAAAAGACCATTCCAAGACAAACAATTAGCCAATGGCCTTATACAATGTACATTCTTCGTAAAATGAAAGCAGTAAAGCAGCCATGAAAGGCAACTCAATATCTTAAAAATGATTTCAATAAGGAAAAACTCACAGAATTCTTAATCTTGATTGTTATATCGGCAGCCTTCACAGAAGCAATTCTCAGACACTGCATAATGACACTGTGCATGACGCCCGCTCCTCCAGCTTTTTGAATAGCACAAACATCTCCATTTGTATTAAGTGTAGCAGTCATTCTTCCCCCTACAACAGCCTCTTCATTATGGGTTGGGTCTACTACCTGGGCAGCACCAATTACATTAAAAGACAAACCTGACAAATAGAACTCAGCAATAACAAATTTCTTTAATGAATAGAGACCAAAATAATTCTAGGACTTTGTTTGCCTACCACAATGTTTTCATTACCGAAAAACCCAAAGGTTACTGCTATAGGGAGATGATGTATAATCAAAGGAAGTGGCTCCCTCGCCTGTCAAAAAGCAACAACTGATAAACCCCTTATAATATTAGGAATTTCTGTAAATTATATATTAAGGAGAACAATTCATAATAAGCACCAAAATTATTCAGAAGCCTACTAGGAGAGACATCGGTAATTACTTCGCTGCAAATATTTTAAATCATCAGTAACAGCATGCCATGTACTAAAAAACCCCACTCAGCACATACACACATGAGAAAGAGCAAAATTACCAAATGGAGCCTGCATAAAGAAATTAAGAAGACACACATAGGATTCCGAATCAACAAGGCACCAAAAGTAGATTATCTGCACAGGTAAATTATGCAGAGAGACAAGGACAAGGCAAAGCATGACGTGATGTGACAAAACGACCACCACCGCCAGATCAGTTGGAAAACATTACTATATGTTTGGAATAACCATCATGAAATATAACCATATATGTACACTACTACTCTCCTGTATTTTTTTTCTGCATATTCTTTTTCTGTAATAGAAATTGCATTAAATTTGGAATATGGGCCCACATGTGCAATGTGATAGTTGGATTCTTCTTATCATCATCCTACTCCAAGAGTTTTTACAAGTACTCTCATAAGATTACACAAGTGTGAAGGAAACGTTGAATAAGAGTATAAAACAAAGATATTATTTCGACATTCAGGAACCTTCCAAGAACTGCCAAACATGTTTAAGACCATCCAAGAAGTGTCAATGTCAGTCCAGCACGTTTAGGGTGGTTGTAGCGCTATGAAAAGTAACCTAAGAATAAAAGTGGGTAATTCACTGAGAAGAAGAAGAAGAAGAAGAGCTACACCCCTCAAGGGTTACCCAAAATCACACAAACACAATTTTAAATTAGAATAAACTCCACTCCATAAAAGAAAAGAGTTACATAAGATATTTTTAGACTGCTATGGATCTCCTATTCCTACAAGAACTTTGACCCACCCATAGAAAACTAGAAAACTTTACTAATCAAAATATACTAGATCTAATAAAAACCCTACAAGAAACCCAGAATATAACTTGACCAATAGTACAACCTGCAAGTAACCCCTCCATCCAATGTCCAACAAATTGCAAAATTAATAATAAAATACAGATAAAATACAGATCCCTAACTCTTTAAAACCTAATAAAATATAGATAAATCATACTAGTAGCCCACTAACTTATAAAAACATGAAATGAGGGTCAAATGAATTATACATATATTTACAAAACGTCCAAGGCTTGCCCAATATGGAATTCCAATTTTGCCCTTTTTCTTGTTGGCATGCTCCGCATCAATAATGGTATTCCATCCGTGATGTAACGTACTGATGATAAGCACCAATTTAGGGATTTAGCCCATTTATAATAAACACTAGACTGCAATCAGGGGAAAAAATAGATAATTGAGGTGAAATCAACTCTCATTATGGTGCAACCAAACTTCGTAGTCTCATAGCCCATCAATGGAAGCACCGACACGGACACAACACAACACGGACAGGATGATATGGTGATTTTCAAAAAATGCAGGACGCGGACACGGCGAGGGCATGACAAAAATAAATAATTTTCAAATATGTTTTATATATCATATATATACCAGAACTACCCTCACTAAAGCGGTCTACTATATTTCCTATATAACATAACAATACAACATCCATTATAAATAACAAATAATAAAAACAGAAATAAAGCAAAAAAATTTGGCAGAAATTTATAGCAGAAAGAGATAAGAAAAATCAGAAATAAATTAGAAAATAATCAACACCCAGGAAAAAAAGCAGAAATAATCGACATCCAAAAATAATCAACACCCACAAATAAAGCAAAAAAATAAAGCCAACATTTTTTTGCAGAAATTTACAGCGCAAAAAGAGATACAAAAAAATCAGAAATAAAGCAGAAAATAATCAATACCCAGAAATAAAGTAGAATATAAAGCAAAAAATTTATGCCGAAATTTATAGCAGGATTAAAATCAGAGAAAAGGTTGAGCAGAGAGGGAGTTTCAGAGAATCAAAATCACTACCCATAAAAAGCTAGGGTTTAGAATCACCTTGAAGCAGAGATGGAGTTCTACATAAAACAAGCTAGGGTTTTAGAATCACCTTAAAAGGTGAAGTTCTAGGTACATCTTCATCTTCTTCTTCGTCTTCTTCTTCTGCAGCTAGGGTTCGATCGACGAACTTGGGTCTTCTTCGACAAGCTAGGGTTCGTTAACTAGGGTTCGATCAACGATAGTAGCTAGGGTTTTCTGTGTCATTGATTAGGGTCTCTCTCTCTCTCTCTCTCTCTCTCTCTCTCTCTCTCTCAACGAACTGACTGGCTGAAGCTTTTTCCTTTTTAATTCTGATTCAAGTTTCAAAATTACAAAAGATACCCCCTTTTTTATTTTTCAAATTTACAATAGAATCCCCGCCGTGTCCACCGAGCGTCTAAAATTAGAAACGCGTGTCCAAAACGTGTCCACGGAGTGTCTGATTTGAAAAAAAATAAAAAATAAATTGGACACGACAACGTATCAGACGTGTCAAACGCGTGTCCATGTCCTAGAGGTGCCCGATATGCATACAAGGCCTTCGGCGGAGTGTCTGTGCTTCCTAGCCCGTCGCATACCATAGACATATGCTGCAAATAGTGTCTAGAGCCAAGTTGCAAGAGCCCATTGGGGGTTCATAAATTTTAAATTCTTGAACTGCTATAAACATTTCAATAAACAAATCCATTCAAATTGCATAAAGATTAGGTGCATGAGTAAAAAGAGAGTATATTTTTGGACTACGATCATGGATTGTGTTTTTCTAGCAAAGCAAGTTTCTTAGGTAGTTGAAGGTTGAAACATCAAATCGTGGGCCTAAAATCAGAACACTCTAACAGATGTTTTAGAGTTAGCATTTTGAGAAGCAAGGTTAAATAATTGAACACTTATGACGTCAAGTAAATTTAAATCTTTATTTCCAAGACGAACACTAGTAAGTAAAGCAGCTGACCTCAGGTGGATGTATTATCACTTCTTGACCATCTTCTCCACCTAATGTACATTCTGGCCGCCGGAATGTCGAGAGGGCAGCCAAAGCAGCAATATTGGCAGCATCAACAAGATTTCTGTTTTTGTAATCAAGACGAGAAGAAGTCACATATGAAGGAATTCAAATAAAAATATTAAAAATTGAGTTGGATTAACAAATATATTACAATTTACCCCCCATTATCTAGGATATGAAGATCAATGCGAATGGCCCACACTAACTTCCCAGCAACTACACAAAGTGATTCCATGTCTATTGCCCGGCTTTCTCTGCAAGATATATAATTTTATATCAATTCAAATTGTTTTCCATTCTTTAAGGGAGCTATTACTCATGTCATGCAATAAAAATTGATCAGGTGTGTGATCCTTATAACAATGGACATGATAGGAAGTCATTGCTTAAAAGCAAGTTTTGAATTTGTACTGTATTAGTAATAAAATGCAAGATCACACAATATTTCCTATAATTTTCAAGCAATTTATTGATGTAATTTCTATATAAAAGTTAAGGAAGAAAGAAAGAGGAAAGGGAACAAAAAAAGAAAGAAAAACTAGACTCTTAGTATGCTCTCAAAGTAAAGCATGAACAAAATACTGAGTTCTGTAAAATACTCAAATATGATATCCTCATAATGACCAAAAAGGGGCCACTGAATTTCCTAAAATTTGGGCTCTTCCACAATTCCAAAAATGCTTTGATAAGCTTCAATGTTCAAACTATTTGAAGAAAAAGGTTTTACCATTGAACATAAAAACACAAAATCACCTTAAGCCACGGTCTATTATGCGTCCCAACTCCACTGCAGATTCTGCAGGACGACCTGCTTCAAATGAAGGATCTGCCATTGGAGAGAACTCGGTATAGATCGAAAGGGTCCCTTCGTTCGGCCTATCCCGATAAGGTTGAACTAGTTGGGAAGTTACAAAACCCATAACATGGGTCTGACCAAGTTGCACCTCCGATGAACCATCTTCTCTGCACATTGTTGCATAATTTAAAGGCTATTCATTTCCAAAAATGAATCATTTCAACAGGCAGGAAGCATGTATCACAATGACAATAGCAATACCAAATGCAATGATCATATAGTATTCAATCACCCAATAATAAGGGTTTAGTATGAGAACCAAAACAACATCCATCAAAGCAACTAGGAGGATTTTACACATTTACTGATGCCAACAAGTAGATAACTTTATTATTGAACAAAATGACTGGGTTTCTTAAGCTACCAATTCACAGTCAGAATTTCATTATCAGAGAATAAGAGAGAGGTAATATTTGCCAATACGAGAGACTTAAACACTGGAACGAGTAGCAGGTTGACTCAATTAAATCATCGGCAACTATCTTAGTATGTCTATCAAATATTCTTAAGGTAATTGAACAATTTAGAAAACTAAGGGAGAAAAAAAATTAAATAATCCCCATCTGCTTTAGATTCCCCCAAATATCATTGTCAACACAACAAGATAATTGTATGAGTATGGAATATGTGTCGAACATACGCATTCAACAAATATCCAAAATGAAAATGCCCCACTTTTTTTTTTTGGACAGAAATCCCATTTAATTTTCAAGCTGTTCAAGTACATTCTTATATAGCAATACTTTCACAGATGATGACAGAATTATAATGTATTACAATGTGCATGAAGCGTCAATGCACCCATGCCTAACTTTTGCATAATATTTCAAGGCGTGTCCTTCTATTATAAGATTTGGGGTTCAGAGAGCTTTAAGATCTAGAACACACCTGCACTTCATACAGGTCCATTTACATAGATTGTCACATTAACACTTCTTACCTACCAAACTTGATAGTTAGCCGTCTATAATCAAATGGACGCCGACCATCAACTCTAAGGTCTGATAGTAGAGCAGTCTCAATGAATTTCTTCTCATTCACAGTCATCCGCCAGGAATTAGCCAATCTCTGCTCCATTTTTAGTTCTGCAGAAGTACCCCAAAGGTTTCAACATATTCAACAATATAGAAGGCAAAAATGCATCCATTACGCACTTCCACAAACATTTTCCTTCATAATTTCATCAATCAATTAGAAGCTTGCAATACAAATCTAATTCTTAGTTCTGTTACATAAGACATACTTAACTTCAGAGCAAATAGGACACAATATTCAAGAGATTTTCCTAAGTAATCCTCAAAAATGCCAATCTCCACCCCAACCCCCACCACAGGAAGGGAAAAAAAGGAGGGGGGGTGTTTGGGGGTTTTGGAGAAAGATATATTTATATATACATATACATACATATATATCTATATATATATATATAGAGAGAGAGAGAGAGAGAGAGAGAGAGAGAGAGAAGCAAGGCAGATTTAAAAAACTGAGGTAGTGCTAAGGAGCAGATTGTTTTCAGATGCGCTATTCTAAAAGTAAAACAGATGAGTTCAGTTTTAAAATACTTGAAGTGCATGTAATATACATGTGGTGCATGCTAACATGCACAGACAGTCAAATGAAACTTCAGACTAGAACCACGCAATGAGTGGCTAAAAACTAGAAAGATGAAAGATGGAAACCAACCCAAACAACTTTTAACTATTGCTATCTACCATAAAATGTCCATAGAGGTGTAATACATTTTTTAGGACTGAATTATCCCTATTGAAGTACATAAGGACAATATAAAACTATATATATATTGTTTTTCATAAATACTAAAATATTTAGACTAAAAGCATCAAGGCTAAGCAACCCATGTACCGAAGAGACCTCAGATAAAAGGAGATCCCACGTACCTATATATGCTATACCTCCACATTTCTACAAAATCCAAGTATTGGCCTAGGTCAGGATTCACCCTTCCCGAGAGCCAACTACAGAAAAATGGCCAAAAAAGTTACTTTTCAATCTATACATAGCAATCTCTACTCCTTGGAAAGATCTTCTATTACTCTCCTCCAAATTAGCCAAAACAAACCAAAAGACGCAAGCCTCGAAAACTTTCTCCTCTTCTTACGAATTAGAGCACCCTATCCCACTCGTTGCCCAAATCCTTGACTTGTGCATTGTACAAGTGCTTAAGGCTCCTTCAGGCCATGGCCACAATTATCATATAAGTCAAGGTTAACTATTCAAAGCCTCCGCCACACCTTGAGGGTGACAACAGAATCCTATATAGCTCCTACAAATTGCTACAAATGAAGATTAAATGTTCCTAATAACACTTACTACCAATCATGATGCCACATTATCATGAAGGCTATAAAATAATTCAATCTCGTTTGATTGATCGCAAATCCTTTTTATTTGGTCTAGCATTGTCAATTTTCACTGTAAAACAGTTGCAAGTGAGAGTGCTTGTAAATGTCATGAAGGCAATTTCTCATGATCTATGGTTTGTTTCAAATATTTTAAAATATTGGACACAGTTCAACAAAGCTAGCCAAAACCAGACCATGACATCATGCTCATCACAGATATGGTAAACAAATCTAGTGAAAATTTAATAAAATAAAAGACACCCAAGAGGTCTTTTTTTCTTTTCTTTGCTTCGGTTGGGTCCAACTCTTACAATGGAGATTTCAGTTTTATATTTTCTTAAAATTAAAATATGGTAATTTCATTGTTATTACGAGAAACTTCTGTTGTCCCGTGTAATAGAGCATATTTATCATTCTCCACAAAATTATAAAAGAAGAAGCACCACTCACCACAAAAATTAATTTGTACAATTGTTTCTTTTCGGAAAATCTTATGTATTTGACTTTTCAGTCTTTAAAACTTCTTTACTTTTTATGTATTTTTCTTTTGATTTTATCTTGTGTTCTCTCTTTTCCCAATTTACAGTGCACTTAAATGGAAATGTTCTATCTCACACAAACCCAAAACAAATACACAGTATTATGAAAAATAGAAATTTCAATCCATTTAAGATAATGGTTGTTAGGACAATTCATATTGGATGGTGGAGGCCTTACTTAAAATTTTATTATATGACTCGAAGAACATGAGTGGTGCTCGCAGAGTCAATGTTTTGAAAAGGGCATGGATCAAAATTTCGTTCCGTTGCCAACGAAACAGCCGAAACATTTCGGTTTCCCCAGCCACCGAAGCGAAATACTGAAGAAATTCCGAAATTCCATGGGTTCGAACGAAACGGAGAAGTTTCTGCGTGTTTCGATGTAAACAACATGATGTGTCGACACACCAAAGCAAAAAAATTTCAAAAAGCCATAAAATCTGGGAAGAAACTACAGACAGAAGTAGAAGACAGAGGTAGACGACAAAGGAAAAGCCTTACCAGGTCAGCTGTCTAGTCCAGAGTCCAGGTACGCCTTCTTCCTCCTCTTCTTCTTGGCTTCAATCCTCTTCACCCCCCTTGTCTCCCAAAATCTCTTTCTCTCTCTGCCTCTTCTTCGATCTCTTCCCCTTCGTGCGCCTCTCTCTCTCTCACTCTCGGTGCGGCAATCAGAAGCGAGAAAGGTGAGTGATTTACAGACTTATGTACTTAGGTTTATGTTTTATGTTAATTTATAATTAATTTATTAAAACAAGGCTTTGGCCCTTTCAGCTAATGAGTAATATATATATATATATATATATAATATTATAAACTAGAATAATTTTTGTAGATTTAATAAATATGAATATTATTATATTATTACTTATTTAAATTAGAATGGAATATAAATTTTATATTAAAAAATATTTATAATTGTTATCGTTATACACATGCAATAGATAAATATATTATCTTTTTTATTGAACTATTTAAATTTTAATTTATTAAAAAAACTCAATTTATTTTAATAAAATCTCTTTCATTTGACATATTTACTCATTTTATTGCTATTTTCGCATATACATTATCACTTATTAGTTACTACTTAATTATATTTTTATTTTGAAGTCCCAGTAAATATATAATCTTAAACATATTCTATTATTGTCATGTTAGCATTAAAATTATATATTAGTGGATATTAAGTTATGTTTTCAGATATTTCTTTATGTTTTTCATTTTTTCTCTGTTTCCATCATGTTTTCGAAATGTTTTCACTTCCAAACCCATCAAAATGACCCATCAAAACAAAATTTTGATCCTGGTTAAGAACTACCAGAATAAAAGTCATCTCAAACACTTGAGAAATGGTGCATATCCACAACTAAGACAAAAAAAATAGTAACACTAATATGTATGCCTAAGTGTCACGAGCTGATAGATCGGGCATCACACGGTGACAATGATGTGACCTACCATTGATCATACGCAACGAAAATTATCCATGAGGTGACTATACACCAAACAATAATACCGACAACTCATACATTGAGGCATAATGCTATGTGCTCTCCCAAGATCCATCCGTAAGCCTCGCATATCATGTGAAGTTTCGTCTTTCGATGCTCAAGCCTTCCGACTCAACCCAAGCTATAGGTGATGGCAAGGCCAACTCTCGAATGAGCGCACGCTCGACAAGCAATGTGCTTAGTACCAAGTCCCTCTCGAGGCACAAGCAAGGTGTCATGTACAACCGGACATGTGCGTGAATAAAGCATCACCCGTTGGGCACGACGTCTCCAACCTTGAAACTCTCTGATGCCTGTGTCAAGACAATTGCCTGCAAGGATAGGCACAACCGAAGAGCAACCGAGAAGCCCACAATATAGTGCTCTGCAACGCCAATGCTAACCAAACCAAATGGCCATGTACACAAGCTTAAACCCAACGTGTAAGTGCATACAAGGTACACGACATGCAAGTGTGCACACTAATGGCCTAATCCGTCATGAGCATAAGCCCCGCCACGGCACGGATGTGGCATAGCGGGTGCATATGTCATAACCTTTCACACCGACAAATGTCTAACATTTGCCCCTTTGGGCACAATGCCGCCAATGTAGCCCCTTGGCTAACATGAAGACTGTGGCCAAGTGCCACAATCGGCTCCCACGTCTCACCCACACCATTGGGGGACTCACTTGAGTGCTAGCCCTTTTGGTAGCATCAGGAGAAGGTAGAGTTAATACCAGACCCCTCCTTATAATAACCTTCTGAGCTTTCTCCAACCTGACAGAAGGAAACATCATACCCCCTTTAGAAGTCATAATTCATAAATCCAATAAATATGAAAAATTCAAATTACGAAATTGGCATGCCACCACAAGCAATCAAACTCAAACATGCCCCATGCCAAGGACCTCCGCGACCCTAGATGTGCCACAGGTGACAACCCATAACACTAAGTAATGAACCAAAAAGAATTGAATCATGAATTAACAAAGTTTTCTTCTTATTTTGTTTTAGGAAAACCATAATTTTCTTTGAGTCAATGGTTAGATTCAAAAGAGTAGGCCACACCCAATTCTGGATAACCCCACCTAATTAGAGTCATATTGTCAATTTAAAGAACCCAAGTTTTATTTACCTAGATATGAACAATATAAGCACCCCATTTTTGACTGCTCGGCAGTCTACACTCCACCCAGACTTGTTTTCAAGTCATTGTGGCATATTCCAATCGAAATCGATTTTCTAAGTCCAAATCCTGTCTGTCCATCGCTTCGCGGGCCCACCAGGCCCAAATAGAGGCAAAATGACCAAAATGCCCTTAAGGGCATTGTCCTTTCCTTTCCAACCCCTCTTTCGAGACAGTTTATTCCTCGAGACGGTTCCACTCCAGGCATGTCTCCTCGGAGACGATAAGTCCCCTTTCTAATCCCACTCTCGAGACAGTTTATTCCTCGAGACGGTTCCAATCCAGGCATGTCTTTTCGGAGACGGTAAGTCTCCTTTTCCAATCCCACTCTCGAGACAGTTTATTCCTGGAGACGGTTCCAATCCAGGCACGTCTTTTCGAAGACTGTAAGTCCCCTTTCCAATCCCACTCTTGAGACAGTTTATTCCTCGAGACGGTTCCAATCCAGGCATGTCTTTTCGAAGACGGTAAGACCCCTTTCCAACCCCTCTCTCAAGACAGTTTATTTCTCAAGACGGTTCTAATCCAAGCATGTCTTTTCGGAGATGGTAAGTCCCCTTTCCAACCCCTCTCTCGAGACAGTTTATTCCTCGAGACGGTTCCACTCCAGGCACGTCTCCTTGGAGATGATAAGTCCTCTTTCCAATCCCACTTTTGAGACAGTTTGTTCCTCGAGACGGTTCCAATCCAAGCACGTCTCCTCGAAGACGATAAGTCTCCTTTTCAATCCCACTCTCGAGACAATTTATTCCTCGAGATGGTTCCAATCCAGGCACGTCCTTTCGGAGACGGTAAGTCCCCTTTCCAATCCCACTCTCGAGACAGTTTATTCCTCGAGACGGTTCCAATCTAGGCACGTCTTTTCGAAGACAGTAAGTCCCCTTTCCAATCCCACTCTCGAGACAGTTTATTCCTCGAGATGGTTCTAATCTAGGCACGTTTTTTCAAAAACGGTAAGACCCCTTTCCAACCCCTCTCTCAAGACAGTTTATTCCTCGAGACGGTTTCAATCCAGGCACGTCTTTTCGGAGACGGTAAGACCCATTTCCAACCCCTCTCTCAAGACAGTTTATTCCTCGAGACGGTTTCAATCCAGGCACGTCTTTTCAGAGACGGTAAGTCCCCTTTCCAATCCCTCTCTCGAGACAGTTTATTCCTCGAGACGGTCCGAGTAGTGAAACTACTCACAAAACCGTTAGAGTAACGGAAATACTCACAAATAGGTCGATATAGAGAATTGCCAACAAACCCCTGTGTCACGACAACCACCGTCAGAGTGGCGGAAACACTTAAAACCCAGGTCAACATTAGTGTTTGTTAGCCCACTTCGGTGAAAAATGAACACACTGCCCCTAGGACCTTTTTCGAGACTTTCTGGTCAAGATGACCATTTTGCTCCTAGGCATCCGAATGCCCCGGGGACCACACCGGCTCTGGGTATCAAACTGGTAATCTCCGGAGATTGCTTTTTATAGTATTCTCAACCTTTCCTTATCTTTTCGGATCATTCCGAGTCAGTTCCGGCCAACCCGGTGCGAAATGACCGTTTTGCCCCTAGTGGGCCGGTCACCTTTTCCGACCAAACCGGCTCTAGGTATCAAACCGGTAATCTCCTGAGACTACTTTTTATAGTGTTCTCAACCTCCCTTTTACCTTTCCAGATCATTCTGAGTCAGTTCCGGCAAACTTAGTACAAAATGACCGTTTTGCCCCTAGTGGGCCGGTCTCCTTTTCCGACCACACCGGCTCTGGGTATCAAACCGAAAACCTTTGGGAACAATCTAAATAATGTTTCCAAATCCCAAGTCTTCTTCCGGGACAGTCCAAGTCCGTCTCGGCAACTTCTCGATCCGATTGACCGTTTTGCCCCTAAAGGCCCAGTCAACCCTTCCGACACATCTTATCCTCATTTTTCAAGTCAAATACCTTCGGGACACTATTCTAAGTGTTCCTGCTCTTTTCCGACCTTTCGGATCATTCCCGGCCACTTCAAATCATTCCCGGACTTTTCAAAGTCACTCCTAGTGAAGCCAGGCTAAAAATTGCATGGTAGTCACTAGTACAGGCGCCCAAATCTAGTCAAAGATACGTTGCTTGCCAACCTTAAACATTTCCTAAATGGCTGGGGCCACTAGTAGTGGCACTAAGCCAAAAAATGGCCTAGCGCCACTCCTAGTGGCGCCAGTGTAAAATTTGGCCTCGCGCCACTACAACAGGCGCCAGTGTTGTCTAATCTCTATAAATACAGAGCCTCCTCCAACGTGAAAAGGATCCGCAAACTCAACTTAAAATTCATATAATTCAATATGCAGAGCTCAGACACTTCAGAAACCCTAGCTTCTTTAGGTTCTCTAAACCCTAGCCACCATACACAAACCCTAACCTCATATATACTCATACACACCCTCATACACTCATACACTAACCTTCAACCCTCCTTCGAAGACTTGAAGAGCTGTCATCTAAAGCTTGAAGACAACTCTTGAAGATTGAAGACGAAGATCAAGACGAAGACCGAAGATCGAAGACAAGCAAGGTGCGCAAAATAAACAAGACATACGGTAGGCTCCCTATTTAAATTTCCGCACTTCCCCCCTCTCTCTTCTCTCTCCTAACCCACTTGGGTTTTCTCTATTTTAATCCCCCATCTCTTTCTCCCCCTTTCTTTGCATGCTTGAAACAAGGGGATTCCTGGTCTATGTGTAGGATTGAACTATTGGAGAGTCACCGTGTTGGGGGCTTTCTTCTAGTCTAACCAGATACCATGTGGGTCCGGCTCCCTTGATTATGTGGTGAAGCCTTAGCCTTGTATGTTCACGATCCCAAAATTGCATTGTGCATATCATGGTCTTGCATCTTCCAAAAGTCGTTCTCAAAATCGTTTTCAAAATCGTTTTCAAACTTGTTTTCAAAATTGCATCAAAATTTCCTTTTTCAAAACATGTTTTCAAAATCACAATCCTAGGGTGATTCTAGCCTTTCCATGGCTAGGGTTGCTTTAGGAAAGTGTTACATTCAAAGTGACTAATATGGTCCATATTTTCAAATCTTGTTGTTTTCAAAACCGTTTTCCTAAAGTGGTTCTAGCCTTCTTATGGTCAGAATTGCTTTAGGAAAGTGAGATCTTTTACGTTTTCCAAAAAACTCTATTTTCAAAAAACTCTTTTCCTAAAAATCTCTTTCAATATACTTTCCTAAAACTTTCCTCTCCAAAGTTGTTTTCAAAAACTCCCTCCGAAATATATTTTTCAAAGCTTCTTTTTTTTTAACTCCTTTCCAAAATCCTCTCCCCAGAATCCACTTTCTAAAAACGCTTCCTAAAAATCTTTTCAAAAACTCTCTCCAACAATTTCCTTTCAAAAATCTTTCTAAAAAAAACTCTTTTTCCAAAATCCTTCTTTTAGAAATTCCCATCTAGGATTTCCCTTCTAAAATCTTCGTTTCTAAAAAATACACTTTCCAAAAACTCCTCTTTAAAATCTCTTTCAAAAAACTCTCCCTTCAAATTCGCTTTCCAAAAACTTCTCCCAAGGATTTCCTTCCAAAAACTCATTTCCTAAAACGTACTTTCCAAAAATCTCTGTTCTTAAAGTCCAAGTCAAGCCCTAGAGCTAACCATTAGGAAACCCTAATTTTCTTTCCAAAAACATGATTTTCAAACTTTGCCCCAAACCTAGGTTTCCAAAATCTCTCGTTTTTTACATCCAAACTATACACATTTCCAAAACCTATTTTCTACGTCAAAATTCTACACTTTCAAATCTTAGGGTTTCTAGAACATCCCCTTTCCAAATCCTTGTCAAATTAAATCTTCCCTTTAGGAAACCAAATCCAATCTCCCCGTTTAGGAAACTAGATCCCGTCCTCCGTTTTTGGAAACAAAATCAAATCTTTTCTTTTAGAAACCAAATCCAATCCCTTCCTAATCCAAACCTTTCTTAATTCAATTCCTTTCTAAACTATAAGTTTCCTAAACCTAAACTTTAAATCTTTCCTTAAATGTCAAAATCCAAATATTTCTTAATTCAACTCCTTCCTAACCTTCTACCTTCCTAAATCTTAAGTTTCCAAAACTTGAACATAAAAATCTTTCTTAAATTTTAAAACTCAACTTCCACATCTTTCCTAATTGAACCCTTTCCTAATTCTACCTTCTTTTCAAATCTTAACTTTGTAAACCTAAGTTTTCAAACTTTTCCTAATCTCAAACCTTTTCTAATCTCAAGATTTTCTAAAATTCAAAAACTTTCTAAGTTTTAAATCTTTCTAAAATTCTAAGCTTTTCTAAATTCAAAACTTTCTTAAGTTAAGACTTTCTAAATCTAAAACTTTCTAAATTCTAAACCTTTCCAAATTTCAAATCCTTCCAAATTTCAAAACTTTCTAAACTTAAAGCTTTCTTATTTTCAAAACTTCCTTGTTTTCTAAACTTTCCAACTTTCAAAACTTTCTTAATTTCGAAACTTTCCTAATTTAAAATTTTTCTAAAATTCTAAACTTTCCAAATTCAAAACTTTCTTAACTTGAAACTTTCTAAATTCTAAGCCTTTCTTAAACTAAACTTTTCTTAATTCAAAACATTTCTAAATTCAATACTTTCCAAATTCAAAACTTTCCTAAGTTGAAACTTTCTGATTCCAAAATTTTCTAATTTCAAAACTTTCCCAATTCGAAATCTTTCCTAAAATGGCGCTTTCCTAATTCAAACACTTTCCTAAATTGAAACTTTCCTAAAATGAAACTTTCCAAAAATTAAACTTTCCTAATTCGAAACTTTCCTAAGTCGGACCTTTCCTAATTCGAATCTTTCCTAAATCCAATCCTTTCCTAAATCTTCTAAGTCTAACATTCGAGTCAAATCTTTCTAAACCTCTAGTCTTTCCTAATTCTCTCTTTCCTAAGTCTAGATTTCCTAAAACCAAGTTTTCCAAAGTCAAGTCTTTTCAAATCTTTCAATCAAAGTTCAATCTCTCAATCTTCCAATTCAATTTCCTTCTTCAAATCAACTCTTCTATTTTCAATCAGACTCTTGTCCGAACTACGGCTGACCTGATTCCTCCAAAAGGATACGTAGGCAACCTCATGGGTGCGGTCACAACCTTTTTCAAATCTCAAATTCCACAACATCTTTCAAAATTCTATTTCTACAACTTCTTTCAAATTTCAAATTCCTCCATATCTTCCAAATTTCAAATTCCAAAATCTTTCTAAATCTCCATAGAAATTTGAAATTTCCAATTTCAAATTTCTATTTTCAAATCTCTATTTCTAATTCCTCAAACTTTCCAATTTCAGTTCTATCTCTTCAAATCTCTTTTAAATCAAATCAATTTCTTTTCAAAATCAATTTCCAAATCTATTTTCTAATTCTCTTTTCTATTGCACTTGCATATCATGCATCATATCTTTTTAAACGTCTTTTTCAAAGTGGATAGAATTGAACATTAATTAGTTAAAGACTCTCATAGGTGAATCTAGGGTAGATTGACATGTAGGTACTGAAAGGGCAAGGTAGGGTGATAGCTTAGTGCGTCTTCCCTATACGTAACCAACCTCCGAACCTAGATCACTGATTTTAAAAACCAAAACGGAGTTATTTTTCAAAAAGGACTAAATGTTTTCTAAAGGTTGCCAAACAACCTATTTTTCGTAAAAACCCTCTATTGAGGGGATCTTTTCAAAATCGTTTTCCAAAAACCCTAAGTGTAGTCTTCGGATTATTCTTAGTTTTTAGGTGACCTAACTCACCTTAATCAAGTTAGGTGGCGACTCCAAATTGTTTTCAGAAGCCCTTTATTCAAACCCAATTTTCAATTCAAACCTAGTCGCACTCATTCTTCTAGGAGGGTGAGTTCTAACGAGAGAGTACAACATTTTTCCCCAGTGGAGTCGCCAGCTGTCGCGCCCAGATTTTTCCCCAGTGAAATCGTCTCGAGGAATAAACAGTCTCGAGAGTGGGGTTGGAAAGGGGACTTACCATCTTCGAAAAGACGTGCCTAGATTGGAACCGTCTCGAGGAATAAATTGTCTCGAGAGTGGGATTGGAAAGGAGACTTACAATCTCCGAAAGGACGTGCCTGGATTGGAACCGTCTCGAGGAATAAACTGTCTCGAGAGTGGGATTGAAAAGGGGACTTATCGTCTCCGAGGAGACGTGCCTAGATTGGAACCGTCTCAAGGAATAAATTGTCTCAAGAGTGGGATTGGAAAGGGGACTTATCGTCTCCGAGGAGACGTGCCTGGAGTGGAACCGTCTCGAGGAATAAACTGTCCGAGAAAGGGGTTGGAAAGGGGTCTTACCGTCTTTGAAAAGACGTGCTTGGATTGAAACCGTCTCAAGGAATAAATTGTCTCGAGAGTGGGATTAGAAAGGGGACTTACTGTCTTCGAAAAGACGTGCCTGGATTGGAACCGTCTCGAGGAATAAACTGTCTCGAGAGTGGGATTGGAAAGAGGACTTACCGTCTTCGAAAAGACGTGCCTGGATTGGAACAGTCTCGAGGAATAAACTGTCTCGAGAGAGGGGTTGGAAAGGGGTCTTACCATCTTCGAAAAGACGTGCCTGGATTGGAACCGTCTCGAGGAATAAACTGTTTCGAGAGTGGGATTGGAAAGGGGACTTACCGTCTTCGAAAAGACGTGCCTGGATTGGAACCGTCTCGAGGAATAAACTGTCTCGAGAATGGAATTGGAAAGAGGACTTACCGTCTTCGAGAAGATGTGCCTGGATTGGAACTGTCTCGAGGAATAAACTGTCTCGAGAGTGGGATTGGAAAGGGGACTTACCGTCTCTGAAAAGACGTGCTTGGATTGGAACCGTCTCGAGAGTGGGATTGGAAAGGGGACTTATCGTCTCCGAGTAGACGTGCCTGGAGTGGAACCGTCTCGAGGAATAAACTGTCTCGAGAGAGGGGTTGGAAAGGAAAGGACAATGCCCCTAAGGGCATTTTGGTCATTTTGCCTCTATTTGGGCTTGATGGGCCCGCGAAGAGATGAACAGATAAGATTTGGACTTAGAAAATCGATTTCAATTGGAATATGCCCACAATGATTTGAAAACAAGTCTGAGCGGAGTGTAGATTGCCGAGCGGTCAAAAATGGGGTGCTTACGAACAACCCATCATCTCAATAAACAACAGATAAACAAAATTTTATATAAAATAACTTAATCACAAACCATGAGAGAGAGATGATGATGATGATGATGATAGCCGAACTGAAGGGGATGATCAATGACTACGGCTATGGAGTAAAAAAAGATGTGGCTGGTAAAGACAGTTGTGGCCGGAGGTGAAGATGAAGGTGGCTAGTGGTTGTGGCTAGAGATGAAGAAGAGAACATGAGGAAGAAGAAAAAAGAAGGCTTGATTGATAGAGAGAAGTAGAGAAATTAGGAAACAATGATAACATAGGCTTCACTAAGTGCATGTTTTCAGGTTTAACTTGGAGGGAAATGTGAAATTTACCCACAATAAATGAAATAACTAATACACAAATAGGATTACTTGATTGAAACTTCATGATTTTCAGTTTCTTACAAAAATGACTTCTCGAGCAAAAACAATTTGAATATTAGATTCATAAGTAAGAGAATCAAGTGAAAATGAGTAAACATGTATGGATAATTTATAAAGAGAAAAAACACAACTGTACAATAATATATTTCTTATATTTTTTGGTGTTTGGCAGCTACATGGAAAAATTAAAAGATTTTCATCATTATGACCTAAATAACCAATTTAATTGTGAATTGGTATAAGCATATCATGCATCATCCTTGAATCAATGACCAACAACATTTAACAAATAATATCATATTTCAAGATACAACAACAAAGGAATGTGGTTTAGTTCACACACTTCAGCAAATAGTTAACCAATGAGACATTTGAGCCAAACCGATATAAGTGAAAAATGTCACAACCCACTAAGATGGTTGTTCTTGAAGGCCCATGGGAATGCCAAAGAGTCCACACAAGTCTGGAATTTTCTAGTATATTCTTGAGCATTCTAGCACATGAAAACTTTTTGGGGACATTCTAGAGCCTTCTACACAATTGTAGATAATAAGAGAGTATAAGGAGATTTTAAAATGGGTGAGAAGCTTCCTTAAGAAGCTTCATTTGTAAACTTAGATATTTACATAAAATACTCTAGAGAGTTAATCTCCACTATTACCGTCCATTGAAAAGGTGAACAACTATAAATAGGTGGAGCCGTTCATTTGTAAAGTATCCAAAATTTCAAGCAATCAAAGCATTCTCCAAGTTTTCTCTAAGCTCTCTTGCTTACTTTGTGCTCTCTTGTTCTGAGCCTTTTCTTTCAGTGTTCTTAAACCAAATGTTTCTTTATGTTTCCCATTTTTTCCTAGTTTCCATCATGTTTTCGAAATGTTTCCGAAAAGTTTCCGTTTCTGAGCCCATCGAAACGAAATTTTAATCCTTGGAAACAGGGACCATTAGGTCCTAAGAAAGATGGAAAAAAAAAAAAAAGCAAGCAAGCAATTTAGTAGAATAAAACTATTGAAACCAAAAATTCTAAGGAACCAAACAAAGTTCAAAAATAGAATAGCAATTGAACCAAGCAGTGATTAAACAAGGGGTTGCACCAAAGTGAGAAATAGAGAAAAGGAAGAAAATGAGAGACACAGAATGAGATTGACTTGAGGTTGCTAGGTAAAGCCGTAAAGGTTGTTGGTTGCTGCCGCAAGAGAAGACCATGCTCAAAGAGAATAAAAAACTGAGAAAGGATTGAAGATTGGAGAGTGAGAGATAGAAAGAGAAAGATAGAGAGAAAGAGAGAGTACCTACCACCTGCTGGTGCTAGAGTGGAGATCGGAGGGCCGAACTGAGGAAGATTGAGTGAGAGCACTAATGTGACACACTAGAGTTCTGGTCTTCGAACTCTTCACAACCGGCTAACGAGAACTGAGAACGGTGATTCGTAATTTTGTATTTGGGAACCCTAAAAATATCAGGTCTTTTTTTAGTTATTCAAACCTAACTGGTTACACAAACCCCCCTCTAGGTCAACCGGTTCACCGGTCCAACCTCAGGGTTTAACGGTTTTTGCAAAAGAATGGTCCAACCTCCTCGTCAATCCGGACCATTTAGTGGCCCGATTGAACTGACCGGACTAGACTAGGCGGGGTTTTAAGACGTTGTCACAGAAAATGGTATCCATGGCTTCTCAATAAAATGCAGTGTCAATTTGAAATGATGGTTATTGTTGAAACGTTTTGAAACACGGACAACTTAAATGTCGTGTCAACCGATATTGAATTGAAATTGAACCGTAATGTCATAAACATATATAAAAATATAAAATAAATATATGTAATAAAATTATCAAAAAAAACCTTTAATTTTTGGAATCTTTCTTATGAAAATTTTCAAGTTTACTAATATCCTCAATTTTCAATTTCAACCTTTCTTATCAAACAACACTGTTGTCTAAAAAGACAAATAAATATAGTGTTCTAATTTGATTTATATATATAAAAAATTAAATTATATATGAAAGTGAAAGAAGAATGTGGAGGTATTGTTGAATTGTCAAGTTCTTGGGTAAATAACTCACATCGGGAAAGTAAAATTTCAAACAGTGCAAGGGTTAGAAAAACTTTCCCTCTTTAAAGAGATCTAGCAACCTTATCCTTATCTCCTTGAACTATTCTACCTCTTATCTTTTGCTCCAAATTCAAACGAAATCACATAGCAATTTAAAGAAATAGCAAACTCTATCCTAATTTGATAAGCCAACAGTTAACTCATCCTAATCTACCCAACAACTAACAACCAAGTTGTTACAAAAAGTTTACTGAATGTTTTCCAATCACAGAGTCATAAGGGAGGGTGATGCCGAATAGTAACCAGAGAAGAAGAAAGAGAATAGGTAGAAAAGAAAGGAAAAAGAGAAATGAGAGAACACGAGAGAGAGGAAACAGTCTTTTAGTCAATTCAATAATCTCCCCATATCTGTATCCAAGCCCTCTATATAAATAGATAGAGGTACAATTGAAATAAAACTTTAAAGTCCTAAACAAATTTAAACTATTAATAAAACAATAAGTAAATTAAAATCCCTATTTAGTGCTACTTTTATTTCTTCGCTTGTACGTGCGAAGTCCTCCTTGATCCCCATCAATTCTCCCTAGCTGAAAAGAACTCTCCTCCAGAGAATAATGATGGCAGTAGTGCTCGAAAAGTGTTGGGTGAAGACGACGGAACTCATCCTCTATAATCCAAGAATCATCAGCGTGAGGACGATCTCGCCATCTAACAAGATAGCGACGATAACCCCCATGGGAAGAAGCAATGTCTTCCGTCTCAAGAACATTGGCAATCTGATCCTCGTGGGATGGTGGACATGGTGGAAGACGCGGACAAGATGCTGGCACAATAGGAGCAGGAACACTACCTGTAGACACATCTGACAAAGCATGAGGCTCAAAGGTGCCTCGATAAGGAAACAA
The DNA here is from genome assembly GCA_033060915.1 of Euryodendron excelsum. Classification (NCBI taxonomy): domain Eukaryota; kingdom Viridiplantae; phylum Streptophyta; class Magnoliopsida; order Ericales; family Pentaphylacaceae; genus Euryodendron; species Euryodendron excelsum. Next base: position 45,580,622 of record CM065380.1, on the reverse strand, counting down.
ATCCTCAACATTAAAAACAGGACTAATATTCATATCCGAAGGCAAGTCAAGCAAATATGCATTAAGTCCAAACTTACGAATGATACGAAAAGGTCTAGTGGCTCGAGCATGAAGTTTCTTGAAAGAATGCTTAGGATAACGCTCAAGGCGCATACGAACCTTAACATAGTCTCCAATATTAAAATCTAGCCTCCTACGATGCACATTAGCAACAAGTTTATAACTCATTACTCATAACAATTTCACGCCTAATATCAGCATGTAAGTCATGAATATGGTGAGTGTCGCGCCCAGATTTTTCGCACTCAAGGTATACACACATAAGCATGAAAAACACTGTATTCACTCATTAGAACTCACCCTCCTAGAAGAATGAGTGTGACTTGGTTTGAATTGAAAATAGATTTGAATATAGGGTTTTTAGAAAAGATTTGGAGTCACCACTTAACTTGATTAAGGTGAGTTAGGTCACCTAAAAACTAAGCATAATCCGAATACTACACTTAGGGTTTTTGAAAACGATTTTGAAAATACTACCTCAAGAGAGGGTTTTTAAGAAAACAGATCGTTTAGCAACCCTTGGAAAACATTTAAGCCCTTTTTGAAAAATAACTCCATTTTTGGTCTTACAAAAACAGTTATCTAGGTTCGGAGGTTGTTTACGTATAGAGAAGACGCACTAAGCCATCACCCTACCCTGCCCTTGTGGTACCTGAATGTCCATTTACCCTAAATTCACCTATGAGAGTTTTCAACTAACAAATATTCAATCCTATTCGCTTTAGAAAACAATGTTTAAAAAAAAAGTATAATGCATGATATGCAAGTGTAAGAAAATAGAGTTGGAAAATAGATTTGAAAAGAAATTGATTTGATTTGAAAAGAGATTTGAAAAGATTGATTTGAAATTGGAATTGAAAAGAGATTTGAAAAGAGTTATGGAATTGGAAACTTGAAAAATGTTGTGACCGCACCCATGAAGGTTGCCTATGTATCCTTTTAGAGGAATCAGGTCAGTCGTAGTTCGTACAAGAGTCCGATAGAAAATAGAAGGTTGGATTAGAAGAAAGAGATTTTGATTGAAAAATAGATTTGATTTGAACCTAGAATAGAAGATTGAAGATTGGAATTTAGAATTTTGGAATTGAAAAGGTTGGATTTTGATTTGGGAAAAATAGAACTTGGAAGAAAGATTTAGACTTGTTTTGAAAAGATAGAGGTTTAGGAAACTTAGACTTATGAAAGATATGATTTAGGAAAGACTTGAGGTTTAAAGAAGATTTGACTTGACTTGGAAGAGTTTTAGAAAAGATTTGACTTAAACGTTAGACTTGGAAGATTTAGAAAAGATTCGAATTGGAAAGGGTTCGAATTGGAGAAGTTTCAAATTATAAAAGTGTCATTTTAGGAAAGTTTCATTTTAGGAAAATTTCACTTTAGAAAAGTTTTGGAATTAGGAAGGTTTTGACTTAGGAAAATTTTCGAAATAGGAAAGTTTTGAATTTGGAATGTTTTAAAATAGGGAAGTTTTGAAAGTAAGAAAGTTTTGAGTTTAGAAAGTTTTAGATTTGGAAAGATTTGAAGTTTAGGAAAGTTTTGAATTTAGAAAGTTTGGAAGTTTAGAAAGATTTAACTTAAGAAAGTTTTGAATTTAGAAAGTATTGGATTTGGAAATATTTGAAATTTAAAAAGTTTAAGATTTAGAAAGTTTTAGAGTTTGAGTTTTAGAAAATCTTGAGATTAGGAATGGTTTGAGTTTAAGAAAGATTCGGAAACTTAGATTTGAGAAGTTAAGATTTGAAAAGGAATAGAATTAGAAAAGGGTTGAATTAGGAAAGATGTGAAAGTTGAGTTTTAAAATTTAGGAAAGATTTTTATATTTAAGTTTTAGAAACTTAAGATTTGGGAAAGTAGAAGATTAGGAAGGATTTGAATTAGGAAAGATTTGGACTAAGAAAGGTTAAGATTCCTATTTCTTAAAACAAAGGATTGGATTTTGTTTCTAAAAAGATATGTTTTGATTTTGTTTCTTAAATGGAAAGATTGGGTTAGTTTCCTAAAGGGAAGATTGGATTTGGCATGAATTTGAAAAGAGAAGTTTTAGAAACCCTAAATTTGGAAGACTATAGTTTTGACGTAGAAAATAGGTTTTGGAAATATGTATAGTTTGGATATAAAAAGGGAGATTTTGGAAACCTAGGTTTTAAGGTAAGTTTGAAAATCATATTTTTGGGAAGGAAAAGTAAGGTTTCCTAATTGTGGTTCTAGGGCTTGACTTGGGCACCAAGAAAATGAATTTTTGGAAAGTGAGTTTTTAGAAGTGAAGATTTTGGAGGAAGATTCTAAAGAGGAGTTTTTAAAAAATGTGTTTTAAAAAGAATGTTAGGAAGGAAGTTTTTGGAAAGTAAAACTTTGAGAGAGTTTTGAAAACAAGATTTTGGAAGAAGCTTTTTGGAAAGCGTTTTTAGGAAAATGAATTTTGAGGAGAGTGTTTTGGAAAGGAGTTTGAAAAGAGAAGTTTTGGAAAATAGATTTTTGGAGAGAGTTTTTAGAAAACAATTTTGGAAAGAAATTTAAAGAGAGTTTATGGAAAGCATGTTGGAAAAGGATTTTTAGGAGGAGATTTTTTAAAAGAGAGCTTTTTGGAAAGAATATAAATGTCTCACTTTCCTAAAACGAATCTAACCATAAGAAGGTTATAACCACTTTAAGAAAATGGTTTTGAAAACAACAAGGAGTTGAAAATATGGACCATATTGATCACTTTAAATGTAATACTTTTCTAAAGTAATCCTAGCCATGGAAATGCTAGAATCACCCTAGAATTGTGATTTTGAAAACAAGTTTTGAAAAAGGAGATTTTGATGTAATTTTAAAAACAAGTTTAATGCAAGCTTTGAAAACGAGTTTGAAAACGATTTTTAGAAGAATGCAAGATAATGATATGCGCAATGCAAATTGGGGTCGTTAACATACAAGGTTAAGACTTCACCACATAATCAAGGGGGCTAAACCCACGTGGTCTCCGATTAGACTAAAAGAAAGCCTCCGACACAGTGACTCTCTAATAGCTTAATCCTACACATGGACCAAAAATCCCCTTGTTTCAAGCATGCAAAGAAGGAGGGGGGGGGAGGGAAGAAGATGGGGGATTAAAATAGAGAAAACCCAAGTGAGTTAGGAGAGAGAAGAGAAAGGAGGAAGTTCAGAAACTTAAAGAGAAAACCTATCATATGTCTTATTTATTTCGCTTGGCTTTGCACGCCTTGCTTTTCTTCGATCTTCGCTTCACTTCAGTCTTCAAGGGTTTGTCTTGGATCTTTAAAGCTTGTAGTTGCAGCAATCTAAGCTTTCGATGGAGGGTTGGAGGCTAGTGTATAAGTGTATAAGAGTGTGTATGAGTGTATAGGAGGCTAGGGTTTGGTGTATGGTGGTTAGGGTTTGGAAAACCTAGAGAAGCTAGGGTTTAGGGGGGCTACGAGCTCTGTATATCGAATATTAGGGTTTTTAGGCTGAGTTTGCAGACCTTTTTCACCTTGGAAGAGGCTCTGTATTTATAGAGAGAGGAATGCACTGGCGCCTGTTGCAGTGGCGTCAGGCCAAAAATTACACTAGCGCCACTGGGAGTGGCGCCGAGCCATTTTTTGGCTTAGCGCCAGTACTAATGGCGCCAGCCATTTAGGAAATGTTTAAGGTCGGCAAGCAACGCATCTTTGGAAGATTTGGGCGCCTGTACTAGTGACTATCATGTAATTTTTAGCCTGGTTTCACTAGGAGTGACTTCGGAAGATCTGGGGATGAATTGAAGGGGCCGGGAATGACCCAGAGAGCCAGAAAGGGACAAGAACCCTTAGAATAATGTCTCAAGGACAAAGGACTTGAAAAATGATGACGATATTTGTTAGAAGGGTTGGCCGGACCATTAGGGGCAAAACAGTCAATCGGGCTAAAAAGCTATTGGGACGGAATCGAAATGTCCCTGAAGGAGACTCGAGATTTGGAAACATTATTTAGAATGTTTCCAAAGGTTACCGGTTTGATACCCAGAGCCGGTGTGGTTGGAAAAGGCGACCGACCTGTTAGGGGCAAAATGGTCATTTTACATCGGATTCACCGGAACTGACCCAGAATGGTCCGGAAGGATAATGGAAGGTCGGGAATACTAGAAGGAGCGTTCTCGGGAGGTTACCGGTTTGTTACCCAGAGCCGGTGTGGTTGGAAAAGGCGACCGGCCCGCTAGGGGCAAAACAGTCATTTTGCGTCAAGTTTGCCGAAACTGACTCGGAATACTCTGAAAAAGTAATGGAAGGCTAGGGATGTTATCAAAAACATCTCCGGGAGGTTACTGGATTGATACCCAGAGTCGGTGTGGTTCCTGGGGCTTTCGGAGGCCGGGGGGCATAATGGTCATTTAGTTTCAAGTAGGCCTTACAAGCCCGGGAAGAAACCGGTGGACTAAATTGGAGTTTAAAAGTCAGGTTAGAGTCTGAATATGCATGTGATGTGTGAAAATGAGCCCATTCAGGCCAGAGATTGCCGAGTAGACAAAAATGGGGTGCTTACAGTGAGCAAAAGTGGTAGTCGATTCAGAAGGACGGGCATCAAGGGGTAAAGGAATAAGGTCAATAGGCTGGCGAGGGGAGAAACCATGAACAATCTCAAAAGGACTCTTACTAGTCGACCGATTGACCAAATTATTATAAGCAAACTCTGCAGTTGGTAAAATTAAATCCCAATTACCCGGTTTATCACCCACAATACACCTAAGCAAATCGCCCAAACTATGATTAATAACCTCAGTTTGCGCATCAGTTTGGGGATGGAAATAAGAGAAAAACTTTAGAGTCATCCCAAACAATTTTCAAAGTGTCTTCCAAAAATAACTGACAAACTTAACATCTCTATCTGACACAATAGAAGTAGGCAACCCATGTAGTCTAACAACTTCCTGAAAAAATAATTTAGCAACATGTGAAACATCAGTGGTCTTACTACAAGGAATAAAATGGGCCATTTTGGAAAACCTATCCACCACAACTAAAATAGAATCATGTCGCCGAGTAGTTTTAGGCAACCTAAGGACAAAATCCATGCTAATGTCTTTCCAAGGTGTATGTGGAACAAGTAAAGGTGTATAAAACCCGTTGTTCTTATACAACCCAGTGTTCTTTTTCTTAGCCTTAGCTAACTGACAAGTGCGATACTGAGAGACAATCCTAGTGACATCCCTCTTTAAGGATGGCCATTAAAATCTATCCTCAACTAGTGTCGTGGTTTTGTCTCTATCAAAATGCCCAGATAATCTGCCAGCATGCAATTCCCAAACTAAGAAATCTCTACGTGACGTGCGAGGAATGCAAAGGTGAGATCCCCTAAACAAGTAACCATTGCGAATAAGGAAATCAACATAAGCAGTATGGTCACCATTCGTAACCCCTTGAAAGATGATACTAAAATCAGGGCAAGTAATGTACTCATCCTTTAACCTATCAAACCCTACTACATGGACACTTATAGATTGTAAAACTGTAACAACGCGACCGAGTGCGTCAACAGGTTTGTTTTCGATACTTGCACGGTGATTTAGAACAAAAGTGTATTCTTGGAGGAATTCAACCCACCTAGCATATTTTGAACTCAACTTCCTCTGAGATTGAAGGTATTTCAAAGCCTGATGGTTTGAGTATAACACAAACTCCTGAGGTAACAAATAATATCTCTAGTGACGCAATGCTTGTACGACAACATAGAACTCTTTATCATAAGTAGAGTATCGTTGCTTAACCTCATTGAGTTTCTCGCTGAAGTACGCAATAGATGACCCTTTTGACTTAAGACTCCACCTATACCTACCCCTGATGCATCACAAGTGACCTCAAAGACTTTAGAAAAGTCAGGGTGTCGCAAGACAGGGGCTTGCATCATTTGCTGCTTAATCTCCGCAAAGGCTTTAGATGCAGTGGTTGTCCAGTGGAACTCTCCTTTTTTCATGCAATCAATAATAGGAGCTATAATGGAGCTAAACCCCTTAATAAACTTCCCATAGAAAGTGGCTAACCCATGGTAACTACGAACCTCAGAAATGGATGTGGGAACAAACCACTCTTTAATAGATTTGACCTTATCAGGGTCAGCTGCAATACCTTGCGCAGAAATGATGAATCCCAAGAAGAGCACCTGGGTCTGTACGAATGAACACTTCTTAAGATTAGCATATAACTTTCACTGCGAAGTGTCTCAAGAACCAAACGAATATGACCCAAGTGTTCACCTTTAGATTGACTATAAATTAAGATGTCATCAAAATAGACCACTAAAAATTTGCCTATGAAAGGACGCAAAACTTGGTTCATGACTCTTGCAAAAGTATTAAGAGCATTGGACTAACCAAAGGGCATGACCAACCACTCGTATAGTCCATCCGGGGTCTTAAAGGCAGTCTTCCACTCATCACGAGGCCTAATACGAATCTGATGATATCCACTATGCAAGTCAATTTTGGAAAACCAGCGTGAGCCGGCCATTTGATTGAGCATGTCGTCAAGTCTAGGTATGGGAAACCTATACTTGACAGTAATTTTATAAATGGCATGACTATCAACACACATTCTCCAAGAGCCATCCTTCTTAGGAGTCAAGAGAGTAGGAACAACACATGGGCTTAAACTATCTCTAATGAAGCTCTTCTTTAACAGTCCCTCTACTTGTCTGTGTAATTTTACACGATCCCTAGGATTCATACGGTAATATGGAAGGTTGGGCAACTGGGATCCTGGGATAAGATCTATGGCATGCTGAGTATCTCTCATAGGTGGCAACTCATTTGGTAATTCTATTGGGGTTACATCTTCAAACTCTTTTAACAACTGGGTAATCTCTGGGAAAAAAGCAACCATATGATCAGATGTAACCGCCACAACTCCATATGCCACTAAGGCCAAAACAAAACCCGACTCTTGGCCAACCTTTTGAAACTTGCCTTTAGTCAGGACATGAATGTTTTGTTCATTGGGTACCTGAGATGACGGCCTATGATCTATTCCCTTAGCTTTTGTGGTAGGTTTTGTAGGTCTTAACATAATAGTTTTACCACCAAACTTAAACACATAGGTATTCTCTCGGCCATGGTTAATCACAGCTTTATCATAAAGCTAAGGGCGACCTAATAATATGTGAGCAACATCCATAGGTAAGACATCACACCAAATACTCTCAGAATAGTCAACCATTTGTAGTGGGACTAGACACCTCTCTGTAGCTGGTAGGGAGGTTTTATCTACCCAGGCAACTCTAAATGGACGGGGATGTGGTTCAGCTTGCCATTTGAATTTGGTAACAACTAATTTGGATATCACATTCATAGTGCTCCCACCATCAATGATGATTTTACACACTCTGTCCCTGCATTTGACAAATGTGTGAAAAATGCTGGTACGTTTCCACTCATCGTTCCCTGTAGGAGTGGACATAATGCACCTCATAACACTTATGTGGGTGTTGTCACGACCTTCCTCTTCGTCAAACTCTAAAGGGTCCTCTAAAGGGTCAACCACTTGATCGATATCATTGCTAATAATGTCCTCCAACTCGGGCTCAATGGACAACGTACGATGTGGATAACGAGAAGCAATGTGTCCTTTTTTGTGACAATTATGATACATAATGGATGGATTGTTTGGGCGGGAACTAGAGAATGAAGATTCCCTACCCCGAACCCCACCGAAGCTCGTATTGGAGTTGGTACTACCCTTGGAAAGGCCTGAAGCAACTGGACTTGCTTGAGTAAACCCACTCGAAGTGCCAAATCTGACAGACCTAGACTGCTGGGGCTCCCTAGCTGGAGAAACCATGCACCTCAGAGTAGGAAACTTATGATATTTCTCGATTTCTAACGCTTTCTGGTAAGCTTCCTCTAAGGTCTCAGGAAAGTGTAAAGTGACCTCTCTCTTAATCTCGATTCTTAGACCATTAATGAATTTAGTGATTGTCACCAAAGGTTCTTCCTTGACATCACACCTCATGAGAAGTTCCTCAAATTTTCCTAGGTAATCAGTCACACTTAGGGACAACTGCTTCATATTAAGCCATTGGTCAAGTAATTGCCTCTTATAGTAGGTAGGGAGATATTTTTCTTTTAATTTCTGCTTCATGTCAGCCCATAAGGTAATAGGCAGGTCCCCTAAACGCTCTAGACGCAATTACACTCCCTGCCAATATCGTTTAGCAGAACCCTCCAGTTTCATTTTAACAAAACGAACGTGATGCCTGTTGGACATCTCATATCAATCAAAATAGTCCTCTAGCGCCGCCAACCAATCCAAAAAAATGTTAGGATCTAACCTACAATCATAACTAGGGGCATCTACTTTGATCTTTCTGGTGATATCGTCCAAATCCTCACGAAAATACCTAGGCTGAGCATAGTGATACCTAGGTGGAGAACGCCACTGGCGTCCCTCATAAAGTCTATCCTGTGGGCGACGTGGTCCATGCGTTTCCTCAAAACCAGCCTCAAAATCAGCAAACTCCTCTACGTAACCCCTATGGTCTCCTAATTGAGTGAGATATACAAATTGAGGGGTTCTCCTATCAAAATCAGGGACTCTACCCTCCTTAACTGGGGTTTCCTGGGTAAGTTGGTCACGAGGTCTCGTAGGAGTGGGAAGGAGGCCATGGGTTGAGGATCCTACGAGGCCATGACCTTGACTAGGTGAAACTGGGTGACTATTTTCATGCTCATTAATGTGACACTTCCCTAAGGACTTAGACAATTGAGAAAATTGCCTCTCTAAATCTACTCGAAATTCCTCACAGAATCGGTCCACCGACTCTTTGAAATTGTTCATGTTGGCTTTGATAGTTTGGATTCTTTGGTCTAATGCAACAACGTCATCCTTTAGGGTCATGGTTATGTAAGGAAAGGTAATGAAACAGAATGGTATGGTACTTGTTGATATATGACTTAATTGCTTTAAGTAATGCAAAGTATAAGCTAATGCTATGCACATACAAAGTAAACTAAATGCAATAAAAGAGCTACGAAAGATTCATGTGCTAAATGGGTGGAACAAACGATAATGAAGAAAGGTGGAAAAAAGGATTTTTTTTTTGGTTGACTAGCAAAATGCAAAGGGAAGAATTAAAGATGAACAAGCAACTGTTTCATTAGGTTTTTTTTTTTCTCAATATAAGGAGCAAACAAGGTGGAATAAGAGATTTAGTTGGACCAATCTCAACTTCACTAACTTACAAACAGATATGAGCTGAGTCAAGTTTTCAAGAGAGAATGTGCACCTTTTCTGATGTCAAACTTAAACTCCAAGCTGACTTTGTGCTCCAATGTGGTGGCGCTCCAATGCAATGGGTTGCTTTGGCTATTGGGCTTAATTATTAGGCTAGATTAGTGGGCTGATTATAGCTGGATCTTTGGGTTTGGGTCTAGTCTAATTTGGGATTGACCGTGGCTGGGGTGGTTAAAGGCTTCAATTGAATTGGGCCTGTGTATTGGTTCTAGGGTTTTTTTTTTTTTTTGTTTTAATGGCTGCTGTTTCAGAGTCTTTTAGTGTAGTTGGGTTGAGTTGCTTTTGGGTGAGGATGGGTACGAATGGTTGGGCTAGGTTGGATAGGAGTATTTATGGAGCACAGCTGGGCTATTTTTCTAGGCTTACTAAGTTTGTTTTGATTTTAAACTTGGGCTTGGGCTGAAGGTTGTACTAAATTGGTAATAAGATCTTCTTTGGGCCAGTGAGTTGTGATTAGGTTGTGGGCTAAAGATGTTGGGTTTGGTTTAGTAATTGGGTTAGGGTTTACTGACCTTTCCACAATTCTTCAATTTGTAGCAACAAATTGCTAGGCTTCCTTGTGAAGCAGCTCTGTGACGTTCGATCAACTTTCGACGAGCAATTTGTTCACTCGAGCAACCATGGCAAACGAATCGAACGGATTGTCTGGCTAAACGGGTTCTCGACGACAATGAGGACTCTGATTCGCACAAGTCCAGTGCTGCGATGAGTCATGTGGGACTGTTTTTGCGATGTTGTTCGGAATTTCGATTGGTCCGTTGACTGAAATTAACAATTAACAATGGAAATCGATGACCCCTTTTTTTGTTTTGGTGCGATTGTGATTTCAATAAGAGGAGTTTCGATGTTGGTGGCTTTATGGATGCAACGGTGGATTGGTTCTCAGGGATGAGCTTAGTAGAATTGATGGGATGGTAAGGAAAAGTGATGTTGATATGGTGATGTGCAACTGGAGTTATCAACTGCTCTAGATCGAGGTTTGGCTTTGATACCAAATTGATGACGAACAGTAACCAGAGAAGAAGAAAGAGAATAGGTAGAAAAGAAAAGGAAAAGAGAAATGAGAGAACACGAGAGAGAGGAAATAGTCTTTTAGTTCAATTCAATAATCTCCCCATATCTGTATCCAAGCCCTTTATATAAATAAATAGAGGTACAATTGAAATAAAACTCTAAAGTCCTAAACAAATTTAAACTATTAATAAAACAATAAGTAAATTAAAATCCCTATTTAGTGCTACTTTTATTTCTTCTCTTGTACGTGCGAAGTCCGCCTTGATCCCCATCAGAGGGTAGAGAGAAAGATAAAGTTACTAAATGTATAACCGACGGCCGAGCGATACAACAATGGTCTCGTTGCCGACAAGGGAATGTTGGAGAGTGACAAAGAGAGAGAAAGGCATTGCAAGGAAGTAACCCTTGTCACTAGTCTGCTAGGTTAGTGAAGACGTGAAGTGAGTTTTGAATCCCCAACTTTTTTTTCTAGATTTCATACCTTTAGAGAACCGGTTGGTCCATAAAATTAGTCACGGGTTGAGCGGGTGACGGTTGAACCACAAGTCTAGACAGTTTTATTAAGTGAGTTGATCAGACCATTTTTAGATCATTCCATGGTTCAACCAACCGATACAGTCCATTTTTCAAATATTGTATTTTTGGCAATGATCGGTTTTTTTATTTTATGTATGATAAATGTTATTGGAAGTTTTGTAATCCAATTGAAATAACTACTATGTGCGGGTTTTTTTCCAAAATAATTGAATTTGAAAAAGTATTTTTTAAAAAAATAAAAATCAAAACTTTATTCCCAATCTAAAGTAAAACGCATATGGAGGGTGCGTTTTGTTTTCTGGTGAGGTAAACAAAAAAAAAAAAAATTCCTCGAGAAAAGTTGCGTTTTCTCATAAAATGTAGCCTCGAGCTGCGTTTCCCCCACTCTATTTTTTCTGCCCCTCTACACCCCCCACTCTCTTTCTCTCTCTATTTACTTTCCTCTCACTCTCTCTCTCTCTCTCTCTACGCCCCTCTCTCTCCTTCTCTGTCTACTACCCTCTCTCTCTTTTTTCATTCTCACTTTATAAAAATTAAATATAAAACCATAATATTTTTAAAAATTTTAAATTTTAAAATTTTAAAATTAAAATAAAAAATATGAACAGAGTTAAGTAATAATTAAAAAATTTTAATAGCAAAAAATATGAACATAGTTAAGTAATAATAAAAATATAGACAAAGTGTTATAAAATAACAAAAATTAAAATACTATAATACTTTATTTACTGCAAATTACTTTATAAAATAACTATATATTTAACAATACTTATTTTACTAATAATTATTTTACTTATTTTATCCTTGAAATTAATTTCTACAAATTTTTGCTATTTTATAACACTTTTTATAACATTTTATCACCGATTACTAAAATATTTTAATTATTACTTATCTATGTCCATATTTTTTATTTTATTTTTTAAATTTTAAAATAAAAATAATAAAATTTTTATAAATATTGTAGTTTTATGTATAATTTTTATTATAAAATGAGAATGAGAGAGAGAGAGAGAGAGAGAGAGAGAGAGAGAGAGAGAGATAATTTTGGTCAAAACTTAGGTGCGTTTTATGCTTAGAAAATTAAAATTGAACAACATTTTGTGCGACTCGATTTTGCTCATTTAAAGCATTAACTAAAATGATGTGACAGTGACATTCTCAGACCAAAAAGTCAAACATAGGATAAAATATAAGTTTATATAAGTTATTATTTGGCTGGACTATGAACTTAGTTTACGATTAAAAAGTTACTAAAAGAAAATTAGTTTGACTAGACTCAATTTACGAATAAAAGATAAATGAACATTGCGGGTAACCTTATTGCTTTCGTAGATTCATGGCCAAATATAGGATAAGACTAAAAGAAGTTGCTACTAACATTTGATACTTTATGGACCATGTTCGTAACAACACAGTGGTTTGCCGCGAACAGAAATGATACTAGGTAGATAATTGACAAATTCATCGTCGGCTTCTACTTCTAAAAAGTCTGAAAGTTTTGGGTTAGAAACCAACAAAGGATCTTCAATAATTTCTACCAGTTGTTGTGTTAGATCACCACAGTCTATCTTTGCTTGCTTTGTGAAATGATACCTATCAAATCTTCATTGCATTTGATCAATCTTGCGTTCTAGTGCTTTCATGACTTTGTTCGTAGGTGATCTCCTGTTCCATAAATTAGCTAAACGAGCCTTTGAGACACCGAGGCCATGCCATCGGCAATACATCTCTTGTTCACGCTTTTTATTGAGTAAGTCTTCCCACGATAACTGGTGCATTGATCATTCGTCATACCGGGAGGTGGTCGTACGAATGCATTGTCAATGAAGATATGGCTGACTAGACTCGTCGTATAGTGCATAAGGATACGTTTGTTGAGAAAGCTACGTTTTTGGCCGTATCATTTGTTACCAATTGGGTTTGTGTATGTACTCACCATATGTGAGAGTCTTCACTGTTGGCTTTCATCTATGTCGACTGTAGGATTCTCATGACTGGACGATGCCACAAACAAACATTTTCGTTTCAACATGTATACAGGTATGGTTGAGCACTCCTGAACGTAATCAGAGGATGTATCAATTAATGTTACTTTATACATGAGTCTTTAATTAACATGACAACTCTTTGGTGATGACTTTTTCATTCATGTTCTTGTCACGAGCATGGGGGATGCAACTTTCAAACTGACATAAGGGATCTTTATGGCTTTAATCGACATGATAACTCGGTGTTGCCTTGTTGTGTTATTAGTGCAGCCTTTAATTGATATAACAAACCTATGGTGTACACTTGTCTAGTCATGTTCTGGTCACGAGCATGAGGGATGCTGTATTCACGTGATAAGGGGTTAATGACTGTAATTGACGTGATTACACTCTGGTATAGCCTTGTCACGGGTATATGTTGCAAATGTAACATTCACGTAAAGAGGGTATAAGGGATTGCTCTCTATAAATTCCTCCTATATGGGGGAGGATGTGACACTGTAAAATAAAACATTAATCTTGTTATATGATTTTTTGCTATTATTCCTGTCTTAAAATTAAATGTATACGTATGTTTGGTGAGTTACTCACAAAATAATTAGGAAAATTTAAAAACGATGTCATACCACGTACAATCTAAAATACATGCAAACAAATGCGATGCTACGTCTCCGGGGGTAAAACCCGTATAATAGACAACAAGAATAGATAATTCGACCTATAAAAGATAATACTAATGAAACGCCCTGAAAATTGATCGCCCAAAACCCCTTCTTATTAGACATATTCGAGCTCGTTTGGTTCTCGATCTTCTACGAACCGCCACATCCTGTTGCTCATCCTAACCACTCGGTCCTCTGTCAACACCCACCTCTGCGTGCTTGTCCTCCGCTTGCTCGTCCTCATCACTTAGTGCTACCAGCTCTTTATCATCGTGACTCACTTGTGACGGCCCTAGCGCACATGTCGATGAAGGGTAGCCACTGTGAAAATCATGAGTCATCTGTGATGGCCCTGGAGCATAACTAGATGAAAGGTAGCCACTGTGAAAATGATGAGTCACTTGTGACGGTCCAACCCCATAAGTCGATACAGGGTAGTAACTGGGAAAATTATGACAGTGCTGTCTACAACTGCCCCCTGTGAACGGATCACGACTATACCCAGGGTCTGTCTGAAACATAACTGGAGATACTTGCCGAGTCGATCGTCGATGTGATGTCCTGGGAGGATCATGTGTGCCAAAGTATTCCTCAGTAGAAAATGATGGTTTATATGATGTTATCCTAGAACTTTGAGTAACATAACTGTATGGGGTAGGTGTCACGTACCCAGCACTATATCCACCATGAACGAAAAAAGTTATCAAAGAGGTAGATCGACGTGCAGGGGTGGGATGAGGTCGCATGCCATATGGAACACTAGCTCCCGTGGAACCAAAAGGCGGGGCATCGCGGGTACGCCGTTGGTGCTGTGGGACACAGTCTGTCTCCTGTAGGAGGGATAAATAAGCCATGGCACGAAGCTGTATATCATAGATCTCCTCTACTAACTCCGTTTTAGGGAAGTCATGTAGAGCGCATGTTCCTCTATCATATACACCCGCCCATGCTTCTGCCTGAAAAATAATTTAATGAAATTTTATTACGATATTTAAATATAATTTTGATATTTTAATATTTAACTACACATACCATCGCATCTATGGTGCCCCCGACACCTGAATATCCTCTATCTGTGCGTCTTAGTGGATTTTTAATATGGAGGTAAGTGATGGTCCTATACCAAGTCATATAAGGATTAGTGGAGGACATAGGTATATCATGAATCTCGCCATCAACTATACGGTCCATCCTATGGGACTAGAGTGCTATATACGTTGCATGAAAATTACTCCAATCAACTCCAAGTCTCCCCTGTCGATCCACTGAATGCAGATCCCTCTTGGTGTTTGGATGGTCTTATGTGTCCTGTCTCATCCCGAACTGGCGCATCACTCGATTTGCTAGATATAACTCCACAACTTCAAAGCACACGAGAGGAACCAATGCCCTCCAAACCTCCATCCCAGTAAAGCAGTAGTAGGGCAACGTATCCATAATGGGCTCGTATGGGGTCCAATGAAACTGAAAAATACAAAACAGATAATCAATTGTCATGTAACGAAATCTAACTACAATAAAAACAAACAACATGAGTAACATAATGAAAATCAATTGTACAACCTAAAGGTAACGAATGTAAAACGTACAATAGATATAACTCACATTTTTGGGACAAAGTCGGTCCAATTGATTCCTACACACAACGAAGACATGGGTGGAGACGTCTGTTAGGACGAAATCATCATGCCACTTGCCCCCTAGCGGTCGACCTGGAAACTTGTGTTTCCCAATAATAAGCGGCTACTGCGCAAGTGTAATTGAAATCGATTTTCGTATAGGTGCCATAATTGGAAATCTCTCCCATACACAAATTTGAATGATTCTCATTCTCAATATGGAAGGATATGATCATCTAAACTTAATAACAACATGAGTAACATAATGTTTTGTATAACTGTAGCAGTGTAAGCGGGCCACTGATCTCAGAAGAGGTGGGACGTGCGGCGCAACATAATCCCCTGTACAATGATACCAGGACTACACTCCCCCAGCTAAAATCTCCACAAGCATCAAGGTTTGCTATCAAGGGTAAGTACATGGGTCTAAATAGCGTACCAGAGTGATCTGGCATCATGATCTCGCCAAGGAGTCTCAGTATAAATGCCCGAGCATGGCGTTGCACTGTGATCTTATCAGCATCATCCGCAAATGCCCCAAATGTCTGACTTAACAACCTAAGCCTCACTAAACCTTTCTTGAAATTTTCAGGCCCCGGTGCAACTTCTAAATGTTGTATAAAAAAAGGGGCCCATGCCTACAGCATCAACGGGCCAGAAAGACCTGCAAAATGTTAGTAAATTGGAGTTCAATTGTTCGATACGACATAATAACGTGTATAAGGTTATGAAGTAATGCGTGTAATTAAATAATGTTATGAACTGTAATTGTGAATTGTAATTACGAACCTGTAACAGCCCCGCCAGTAACCGGAAGACTGTATAATATGGAGACATCTTGTAATGTGACTGTCGCCTCCTTGACAGGCAAGTGAAAGGTGTGTGTCTCCTGTCACCATCTCTCAACCATGGCTGTGAGCAGAGCATAATCGTACTGAATCTTACCGATGCGGCATACACCATAAAAATCGCCATGGATCAAATAAGGAATAATGCAGGGGTCTACAGTATCGTCGAATATACCTAAGTCTCCCCGACGACAATGCATAGGCTCCTCACACTGGTGATTAAATAAAATGAATGTGTTATAAAATGGTAGTAGTTAGTAAAAAAAACTAAATGTTAACTATTATGTATATTATGTATAAGTTCTACAAAACTTACCCCATGGTCCCACACGACCTATGACCGATGAATATCCTGTAACGTAAGTACACTGCCATCAACGAGCTCACCAGCTCGCAGTGATGCCATAGCGTACGATATTTCTGAAACAATAGTAAAATACAATACACAAAATCGATGAGCATTTAATGATAGGTTAACATAGATGGGACATGTTTAATATACTCACAATCATATATAGTGTTTTCTCAAAAGTATAAGAATGTAACATGCATGAAATAATTATTCACGACATAGTTTGTATTTGTTATTCACATAGATGGAACGTTAGTAAATTTGTATTTGTTAACATAGATGGAACGTTAGTGAATTTGTATTTGTTATTCACGAAATAATTATTCAGGAACTAAGTATAAGAATGTAACATGCATAAAATAATTAGAAATGTAAATTTGCACATTTTGAAGACGTGTATCAAATATAAATGGATTACGTACATGTACTATTCCCTAATGTTCCCTCCCCTTCCCTTGTTTGGACAACAACGTCTGTTATGACTAGACTCTTTGCATAAACTACACTTGAAAGTTTTTGTTTGCCTCGATTCATCCATTTTGTTAGGAATCCTACTGTGTTTAGGACGGCCTTTTCATACTACACGTTTGCGATGGGGGTTTGAGAGGATAGTAGGCCCTTCATAAGGAGGCTAGTAATCCTCCATTAACAGTGGCACAAATGGAGTCGCATACACATGGGCATACGCTTCTATGGTGTAGTGGTCGTCAAATAAAAACCATGGTTGCTTTTCGGCAATTGCAGCAGCAGCAAGCATATGGGAGCAAGGAAGGTGAAATATAACCCATTTTTCGCATATACAGCTAGGTGGAAAAAGATGCACGGCATGTAAATGACCACCTTTAGTCCCCCTCTTACCGGTCAGCACATTGACAGACACCGTGTCCTTGTACAACAAGGAACGAAATTTCATACATATTTGCTGATAGATCTTGAACAATAGCAATTTAATGATGGAGGTATTAACATATATTACCAATTACAAACTGTGACAGTATGACCAGCTACTTTTTTGCTCCACTTCTGAAATCTTTCATGCACTTCTAACGGATATGCATGGCCATTCTGCATGTCAGCTTGTATCTCACTACATCGTATAACAAAACTCTCAACAGACGGTAGTAAGTGACTTGCACAGATACAGTGATGGATAAGTTACGTGCGCTTACTATCGCACTATTTTAGCTCTCAGCATTGTTAGTTGAATTGATCCCCCAACAATTGCCGCCATCGTGAACAAATGTCCACTTAGTAATATCTTCCCTCATTAGTTCATTATAACAAGGTTCACTTATCTTCTTAATTCTTTCCATTATAATGTTGAAATTTCACAATTGACAAGTTGTGCTAGCAGCCCACACCAAATCCTTGATCATTATCATATTGTACTTCTTGTGGTAGTTACTATGAAAGTGGCAAAGGCAATACCTGTGAAAATCAAGTGGTTGATCATCGCTTGGATGTTCCCATATTCGATCAATGGCATTTAGTAGGCCCTGGTGGTGATTCGATAGTATGGTGACACGTTCCCTACCAGGGACAACGACGTGTCTCAATAAGTTGATGAACCACAACTAGTTACATGTGTCCTCACGCTCGATAATGAAAAAGGCTAGGGGAAAATTTCTACCCCTGGCAGTGACCCCCACAGCGATAAGCATGACACTCTTATATTTTCCATAATGGTGGGTGCCATCAACTGAAATAACCAGCAGACAGTGCTTGAAACCATCAATACATGGTCTGAATGCCCAAAATACTTGATCAAACATAACCATGTCACGGACACACTGATTGAAGGTCTCTAACATTTGGATTGTTCCAGGGTTTCTTGACTGTATTGCCATCAAATATCTTTAAAGTTTTGTGAATGATTGTTTCCAATTGCCGAATACCATCTCTATAACTTTTGTTCTTGCCATCCATGCTTTCTTGTATGAGACGGAGTAATGGTAATGTTGTTTTACATCTTCCATTATGGACACAATCTTCCAATCAGGGTCTTTCTGTACAAATAAATCACAATTTAAGTACTTTAGAGGAACTTCTTTTATGACAAACTAATCAGTTTTTGTGATAAAGTTTGAATTAAAGTTAAACTCACCACTACTTATGCCATGATAACATCTGCAATGAAATTCACGTCTAGGTTACGATGACCCATGTTTGGCATTCCGTACAAACAACAATGAGGTCCATTGTATTGCGTAACCTCCCACATCCCATGTCTTTTGGTGGACGCACGAATCATCCAAGAGCAATCGTGTGCACATTTCGCTTTAAACAATTTCGTAGTTGATTTAACAACTGAATACTCCTTGTTGTTGTGCAAGTGATATGCTGTGCATGCATTTTTTACAGCTGTTTTGTCATCGAATAGCATTCGCATTTCAAAATTGGGATTTTATATGTCCTATACAGCCCCATGGCGAAGATGATTCTTGCCAATTACATGTGCAACATATGCCTCCAGCAATGTGGTAAAGTGAGGAACTGGGATCTTTTGTTGTTCTTGAACATCGTCGTCGGAATCATTTAACAGAGCGACATCTATATGTTCATCAGATTTTTTCGACTGTGTATCCGGAGACTTTACATTCAAATCAATTTGTGTGGGAATGGATTGGCGGCCTAATTCAAACATATGTTTTATTGGATCCCTCCTTTGGCTATGTTTCATCGAAGGCTCTTGTGAAGGATCAGCAGTGTCTCTGGTAGGCTGATGTTGTGACATACTACTCGACCCAATGCCATAATTAACAAACGAACCTTGGTAACCACTTTGCTATGTGCTTTGCAAATGAAATAGGTTACCATATTGGTTAAATTGTTGTGAATATGGCACACTATGGCCAACAGTGTTGTGTCCCAATGTCAACATCGTCGACAAGTTCCACACTGTTGACGTATCTCCCTCAGCCGATAACATCCTGCCATACCCCTGAATGTCACCCCACATTCGATTCGCTGCAGTGTCCAAATCTACTACTACATCCTCTACTTTGATGTACAGCTCGATGCACTTCATCGATGGCTTTTTCTGTGATAACCGTAAGGTAATTTGCAATGTCCGATCATCTTTGATCAGAACTTTCTTATATTTGGTCGAGACCCCTTCATTACTAATTGGAAATCTGCATATAATTTTCAGCCTTACATGTTATCCATCTTTGCCAATCATAGGCATTATCATATCTTTTAGTGTAGACATTTTTAATTACAATGGTAAATTGCAAACTGTTTGGAATTCTATACTGTACACAATCCATTCATCACGATCTTTAATTGTTTCACCACCCCAATACAACATGGCCGTTGTTTCATTCATTATTGTGTCTATTAAACAATAATTAAACAAATTTACAATTATTCCAGCCATTTCATTAGTAATTATCATGACATCTTAAACATTATTTATATCGACTGTCTAGTATTTATAGTTTTACTATTTTTAATAGTAACTTGGTTTTTCCCATTTTATTCATACATTTATTTACTGAAAATTACTACATATTAAAAAATAATTAAACAGATTCAAACTACTAACCCTTTTTTTCCTATTTTATCCTTAAAATTATGCACTGAATATTATTACCTACAAATAATTTTCCTATTTTTTGTATGAATAATTGTTTGAATTAATTAAATAGATTTAAAATTAAATAATGCCATATCACTAGTAATTTTCATACATATTGAACTAAAAAAATTTATTAGTTTAGTTTTTGTTTTGGATCCTATAACCTTTTTTTTATTACTAATATTTTTTTATAATATTTTATTATTAATTAATAACATATGTTTTCATTTAATTATTTTACTCATACATATTTAACTAAAAAAATTTATTAGTTTAGTTTTTTTTTTTGGGATCCTATAACCATTTTTTTTTTATTACTAATATTTTTTAGTATAATATTTTATTACTAATTAATAACATATGTTTTCATTTAATTATTTTAATCATACATATTTAACCAATAAAATTTATTAGTTTAGTTTTTTTTTTTTTTGGATCCTATAACTCTTTTTCTTAATTTATTAGTCTAGTTTTGGATCCTATAACCTTTTTTTCTTAATTTATTAGTTTAGTTTTGGATTCTATAACCTTTTTTTCTTAATTTATTTGTTATAGTTTTTTTTGGATCCTATAACCATTTTTAGCATGTTATAATATTTTCTTACTAATTAATAACATATTTTTTAATTTAATTATTTTACTCATACATATTTAACTAAAAAATTTTATTAGTTTAGTATTTTTTTTGGATCCTATAACCTTTTTTTTATTACCCATATTTTATAGTACTTTTGTAATTATTTTCCTAATAAATTCTTTTATCATATTATAATATTTTATTACTAATTAATAACATATTTTTTAATTTAATTATTCTACTCATACATATTGAACTAAATATTTTACTCATACATGTTGAACTAAAAAAATTTATTAGTTTAGTTTTTTTTGGATCCTATAACCTTTTTTTTATTACTAATATTTTTTAGTATAATATTTTATTACTAATTAATAACATATTTTTTCATTTAATTATTTTACTCATACATATTTAACCAAAAAAATTTATTAGTTATATAAAATTTGGGAACTTCAAAAAGTATTTTATTTTGTATACATTATTTTTGGGTTAACCAATTTCGTAAAAAATTTATTTCCTTCAATTTATAGTCAAAAATTATATTTTATAGTAATTTAGTAATTATTTTTCTAATAGATATTTTTACCATATTATAATATTTTATTACTAATTAATAACATATTTTTAATATAATTATTTTACTCATACATGTTTAATCAAAAAATGTAAAAACTATACCAAAAGTTCAGTGAACCCATGGAGTAACATTAATAACAAATAATCAATATGGTGCTACACAAGTAGTATCTACCATACTAACATAAATAAACAAATTATTTTACCAATACAAATAACCAACTGTCCTGTTTTTTACAAAAAAACGGAGGCCTTTCCTGAAGTAACACGAGCAACAAATATGGCTAAAAATAAAATAATAAAGAATTAGTAATCTATGAATTATTATTTTACCTAGTAGAGAGAAACGAGATAGAATGAGGGGGAGAGAGAGAAACCAACCAGAGATATATATAGGGGGAGAGAAACCAGAGGGGTGGAGGAGGAGGAAGAGAAATGGGGGTCGCTGATATAGAGAGAGAGAGGGAGGAGAATTCACTGAAATAGAGAGAGAGAGAGAGAGAGAGAGAGAGAGGAGGAAGAGAAACCAGAGAATAAGAGAGAGAAAATGCAACTAAGATGCTTGAATTTGCAGAGATGCCTGAATTTCGGTCGGTCACGGGTAGGAAAAGTAGAAAACGCAATCTTGGGTTGCGTTTTCTCTGAAAACGTAGCCTTAGGTTTTTATTTTGGGAATAAGGTTTAATTTTTGTTATTTCAGAAAATAACTTTTTAAATTTAATTATTTTGGGAAAAAACCCACTATGTATCTAGTCGTGCAATGCACAGAGAGTAAGACTTGATCAAATCTATAATAGAAATGTTATGAGTAATTAATCAAATCATGGATGTTTCGTTGTGTTCTCAATTCTTCAATTGACTTAATCATCAAGATTAAATATACACATATAATATACAAATGCAAAGAGCACACAAATAAATATTCTTTTAAAATTTTTAAAAAATTTAAAGTATAACCTGAATTGGAGATGATTTTTGTTGTGAAAGCAACCTATAGATTGACTTTTGACCCAAAAAAAAACCAACCAAGAAAACATGATTACAAATAATGAAGATTAACAATAATATATATTATCAATAATAGAGGTTACTTTTGTTCATGAAGTAAGTTACTACGTGAATAATATATTATTATATATATATATATATATTGTTATGAAGTAGTAATTTTTTTAATAAGATTTAATTACTTACAGGTGGATAGCTGAGGTTGTGATTGATAACCTTTTTTTAGTAGAGCTCAAATGCTTGTAAATATATATATATATATATATCTTACAAAAACTAAGTGTGGGTTGAATAATTGAACAAATCCAATAGTTATTCCATCAATTGTCCATGTGAAGTGTTATTTTAAAAGTATCACAACATTTAGAGTACCACGTAGGAGAGAGGAAAAAATATAAGAGCATACACAACTTATATATATATATATATATATATGATTATGATGAAAAAGAATATCTATCTATTCTAATATGTAAAGGCAAAAGTTAGGGATGACAATGGGGTAGGTTTAGGTTTAAAGACCCCCATTCTTTCCCACCCCGCCATGATAAACCCTCCCCCAAACCCGCCCCGCCTTACCCCGCTTCTTTTATCTTTTTTTTTCTTTCTAAAACACATCATGGATAAAGTAAGGGATAAAATCACAAAAAATAAAGAGAAAAACACAATAATCATATTTTAATAGACTATATACATATAAAATAAATAAATATATATAAACCAGGTGGGTTTGGGTTGAGGCGAGTTTTTACACATTGTTTCCAAATTCGCCTCACCCTGCCCCCAATTAATATTACCCCATATCCGTCCCAATAGGGGACGGGGATCGAAGTTATTAGGTTATTTTGCCATCCCTAAGCAGCACCTTAGAAATTGCGTATCTCTTTCTCAGGTTAAAATTGTCCTTTAAAAATTCTTTTATTACCATTCAAATATTTTTGACATCAAGGGAAAATATGAAATTTTATACTCCCTACTCGTCCATGAAATTGTAACTACTTCAATCATAAATTTAAAGTATAACCCAATATCAACAGAAACTACTCCTATTTTGAACAACCGAAGGAGTTTTTCATGGGAAAACCATGAAATGCCAAATCAAGGTGTCTTCCACGAGAGAACTTGAAGAAATAACAAATTATCAACCAAGTTCATATCAAGGAACTCCAATTACAGGTATAACTCCCCCCCGCCCCCTCTCTCTCTCTCCGAATTCTCTCTCTGTATTTTTGATAGATTTAATATTTAAAAAATGAGATGTATTTTTCATTTGCTTATCAATTGGGTCCGTTTATGGATCAACACTTATACTATTTGCTCTCATCATTAACTGTTTGACAAAATGCCTGAACTAACAAATTTTCCTGTGTCAGTAGGAGAGAGATTTGCCTGGACTATGGGTCTCCTAAAATAGAAAAGAAGCGTGATTAATGGCAACTTGGAGACATGGATTAGATTCGTAGTCATTGACTTTGGCTCTCAACTCATATTTTTTTCTTTTATTGGAGGTGCAGTTTAATTGCAAGTGCACAATAACAATAGTTATAGCGGGTGAGTTAATGCTAAGAATTCAGCATAATATTTTGTTCTGTAAATTGAGCCTTAGGGATTGCATACACACAATGTATACCATTGGTCGTTGAGAATGAGTGTTTTGAATTTTTAATCTAATATTGAGTGTTTTGAATTTTTAATCTAATATTGAATGTGGTTGTCAACACAATTCATTCATGCATGATTGATTGGGATACATTTTGCATTGGATTTAACAACATCATAGCCATTCCTAGATGATTTTAGTATTGGTATATTTCGTAAACAAAAACACTTGGGGTATAATGATTTCATTTTGTTTAGTTGAGTTTAAAGTGTAAACACAATCAAAGAGAAGATTAGAGGTGAAGCTACAACAAAGGGTTCCAATGGAAGAGAGAGGTGTTCGAACTGAGGTGAGGCGTTCAAACAGATAAATCAAGCTTTCGAACACATTTGTGAACTACTTTGCCTTGATCCCATTAGTTAAGAAAATGTAAGTAGTTAATTTAGATAACTTATGTAGGTCCAACCCTTAAAATAAATAAACAAAAAATTACTCCTCGTGCTTTGTTTAAAGTAGACAAAGAGAGAAAGTTAGATAGAGAGAGAAATGGGAGACATTGAGACACTAGGGGATTAATAAAGGGAGTCTGCCTTTGCAAATTAATAGTAAGCAATACTTGGAGTCTCCTGCATTTTTAATGCAATCATAAGAAGAGAAACTACTAGAATTTAATGTTGACGTTATATAAATTAGTTCATACTTTGCTACCTAAAACAAGACGACCCTAACTTGTATAATATTTTTAGCCGTTTCTCAACACACTGCAAAACTTGAGTTTGAAACAATTGGATTTCTTTCAAGGTTGATTTTCCAACCATAGAGGTAATGCTTAGTCGAGGCATGCATTTTTTATTTTTTTAATTTGCAAACTATATCATATTTATGGGAGACATTAGTCAAATTGCATAATAGCATATACTTGTAAAGACATTAGTCATATTCAATTAATTTTTAAGTTATCGAGAAGAGATCTGATGCTCATTTGGATATTTGTTTTGCAAATGTAAATAGGTGGGTGCAAATGTTGCAGCAATAGTTGAAGCCACTATAGTTATATTAGAAGTAATCTACCCTAAGATCAGTGGTGAATGCAGGAATTATGTTGGGGGGAACTATATACTGTTAAAAATTAACAATGAAATTAATTATCTTATTCTTAGCAAAGTTACCGTATACAAGTTGTACTAAAAAATCCACTTTTATAAGCATGAAAAGCAAAAGAATACCAGTAAATTCACAAAAAAGTTTCAGTTGATATTGAGATACCAAGTAAAACAAAAAGTATTAAAAGTGGATTATATAAGTATTATTTTAACACTAGTCAACAACAAAAAGGTCAAATTCCTCCCCATAGATTTACATTGAACACAAAACACGACAATAATCATCTAATCTATTAACTTGAGTTAGGCATATTCAGTTCAGCTTAACGCTATTTCATGTAGTAAAATTTCACCTATGATCGAAGCGATATCGAAGTGTTGACCAATTTTCTTTTCAATATATGTGATCTAGTAATTTGAAAGAAAAGTCATCTTTCATCTTGTTACAAAGTTTTCTCTTAACAAGTTTCATGGCTGACAATGCACGTTAAGTTGTTGCCGTTGAAACTGGAAATGTTAGCACAAGACGAATCAATCTACTTATAAAAGGGTATATTATTGACTTTTTTGTTCTCACTAACACTGGGCACCCTTGTGATATTGTTGGCACATTTTGTAACTCGAGATGATGATGAATATCAAAAGTTTATAATGTTGCAATTGAAATTTCAAGTGCAATTTTTCTTACTTAGTGAAGTTTTGGGGATAAAATTTTATTGCAAGCTTGCAAATATTATCAATGAAAAAAAATCTATAATCATCACTAGGATATAAAGCTAATCTTAGAGTGAGCAACTCCACCATATCTTCCCTAAATCTTTTATTCAATTCTTGCAATTGAGAATCAAATGTAGTTGTAAATACTTTAACCTAAAAATGGTGCTTCATTGTGATTTGATCTATTTAATAACAAGATCGACCTCGACTGCCATTGTTTCGAGCACTTATATTAAGAATCTCTATGTCATGTTTCTTACTAACTAATTTCATTTTCCCAAATAAAGAATCACACCGCTTTTTCTCATTTTTTTTTGGGTAAATGCTTTTGTTGTTGATAATAAATGCAATGTATTCAATATATATCTTAAGACTTAAATTGGAAAACTTGACAAAGAACATCGGTAATTTGTATGATTTCTCATATAAGATGCAAGATAAACACAAATTCGAAAGATGTGATCACATTATAAGCTGAATTTGCGTCATTACATTACAAATCAGTGTTTCCATCGACAATGATGTTTTTCAAGGCTAAGCAAGTTGCATCAAACATATTCATCAAGCTCTAAATAGAACTTAAGTGAAAACCCCTTCGAGTATCTCCTGCTCGTTTTATAGTGCCAATCTAATTTAGCCCTTTGCTTGCTTCAAGCTCATAAATATTGATCATTTTTTTCAATTTCAACAACTTGAGCAACTCTCAATTGATCATGACATTTATAAGAAGAACTAACAATATTAACTGTGATAGTTAATTTCAAGAAAATTTGATGAATAGGAATAACCTCTCTAGCTGTCGCAACTAATGTTAATTAGAGCCTACGAACAAGACAATGAATATAATATGCATATGGACACCACAAGAAAATAAAGCTTGTAGACCAGTCTACTCTTCACGCATATTACTAGTTCCATCATATCCTTGACCACGAATATTTTAAATACTAAGATCATGGTGTGAAAGAACATCAGTTATTTTCCTTTCAAAGTTAAGGTTGTAGCATCTAAAGCATGAATGAGAGATCAAATAAACACACCGTATAGATCCATTCTTATCGACAAATCTCAAAACAATGGCCATTTGCTCCCTTTTTAGATTCATCCCCAGTTTCATTGATAATAATACAAAATTTTGCATCCCCAATTTCTTGACAAATAAAATTTTGAGTTTTACTAGAGAAAATATGCAAGATCTCTTTTTAAATCTTATTTGATACAAATGAAGCATTTTGTAAAGCATTCTCTAACACAACTACAGCTACCTCCTTATTATAAGAGGTTAAAATCTTTATAGATCATTTTAAGAAAGTTGCCCTTATTTTTTGAATTAGGACATTCATCTGCTTCTAAAAGTGCAAGCTTGGAATGTGGGCCAGTTGACAACATCTATTGATGCCTTTAACCACAAACGGTTATTTGCAAATTGTTGAGAAGTTTGTTTCTCAATGATCTTTTCAATGTGGTGAGATTAGCTCGATATTGATAACTCTTCACAATACCCTTGTGTAAAGAGTTGGGATATTTTCCAACACGAGTTAGAAAAACACAATTTTTCTCATCAATAATTTTCTTCCATGGTTAAAAACCATCAACAATGAATACACCTGATCTAGGGTGTCCTCTTGACTTATTGAAAAGATAACACGGAAGCCAAAATATTGCATCTTTGCTTTGAGAATATTCCAAATAATCTGGACATAGCTTGGACCATGAAGCTTGAAAGCGGCGATGATATTTATCATTAGATTGAGGATATTCAAGAAGACTATATTGATAAGGCCCTGCTTTGACAGAAGCTTGTCAAATTTCATCAGGTTGGTTTGTAGGATAGTCTGATATTTGTCAAAGTAATTCATGATCACATTCTAAAGAAAAAAATAAATTCTTTCTAATTTAATCTAAAGAACTTTAGAAGGACGGTACTCATGGATTCAAGCTTTAACATTAGAATTAGAAGGGTCTTCGAAAGTTGATCCACTAGCTTTTAAATTTTGAGAATATTTTTTCTTGAAGAAGGTATCGATTGTGAATTTTCTTCATCCTAATTAACATATATTATGAATTTTTTATCTATTAAATACCCTAAAAAATAACTTATCAACATGATAAGCATAGACTTCAATTAGGGATAAAAACTAATTTTTATATAAAAAAAAAGCACCAACTATACATATCAAAAAATTTTGTAACAGTATATTGAAATGGGAAACGACCAAAAAAAAAAAAAAAAAACCAACAAATAACTTCAACTTGATGAGAATACACTTCAATTAGAGATAAAAAAGTAAATAATTTTTTTTAACTTTTAAGTATTCTATTGTAAACTAAAAATGTGTAAGCTTTATACCTAAAAAGGAATAGCAGCAACAATAATAAAATCATTGAAAATCTGTAGGGTTGGCAAATGGGCTGGTTTGGACAGTTTTGAATTGGGTGTTTATGGGTTACGTGTTGAAATAAGTTAGCCCAAATATGTCAAATTAATTATTGGGTTAAATTTGGACGGGATTAGTTGGACACAAGGTGAACCCATTAACCCATTAACCCAAAACCAACCCATTGAACTGAACCTCCTCTCTTTCCGTCTTTTCTTCATTGTCGATGTTGAGGTGGTGATTGTGGTGCTTGGGGTGCTGCTTTTGAGAATTAGAGTAGGTTGAGGCTTTGTCATCGTCGTTGCTGCGTGGCTGGAAGACTTCTTAAATAAGGTGCGACGGAAGGTAGAAGTTTTCCCAGTTCTAGACTGATGATGCTTGAGAGGGAGTTCTCAAATAGGTTAAAGTTGGGTTTTATGTATAGTTTGGGGGGTAATTGTTTGATTGAGCTGGGTTGTGGCTTTGGAGGATGACGAGGGGGCTTGATTCAGAGAGAACGCGAGGGAGTTTGATAGGTTTTCAGTGGTAACGAGAGGGCGAGTTGTGGGCACGAGGAGGTGGAGGAATGGCGCTGGAACAGGAGAGGGGGGAGGGGGTACGGGAGAACGACGGGAGTATAGTCGGAGGCAGAAAGGGTTTCGTCGGCAGCGAAGGCCGAAAGGGCGAAGTTGGTGACGCGAAGTGAATGGCAATAGTTGGAGTGGGTGGCAGCAAAGGGAACCCAACAATTATATGTATATATATATATATATATATATAAAGAGAAGCGAGAGAGTAAAAAAGATTTATGCTAGAGTATTTATGAATAGGAGTTAGGGTTAGGTTAGGTGAAGTAAAATTAATTATAATATATGTACTATTTTGATATATGTACATAGTGCCTATTACTGATTCATTTATTAATAAATACATAAAAAATTAATTCTATATTACTTACCATTTATAAATAAATATATTAAAAAATTAACTCTATTTTTTTTATATGTTTCTATGTATTGCCCATTATTTACCCATTTTAACCCGCTTAGAGTAATCAATTGGACACCCATCTCCAACCCGCTCTAACCCGCTTTCAACTGAGTGCACATACAATCACCCAATTACAATGCCCTAGTAGATTTGGGTGGGTTTGGACAATTTCTAAGTGGGCGGATTTGGGCGAGTCCATGAATTTCGGGTTAGGATTGCCACTTTAAAAATATGACTACCTCAATAATCTTGTAAACTTAAAATTTTCTTCTTTGATTTGTAAAAGTATAAAAGATGGAGATGCATAGCCTACCATATACAACAAAATAAAAAACAAACAGTTTAATATTATATAAAAGTTTGTATTGTATCAGTTATATAAGTAACATTACGAAATTATAAAATGGTAGGGAGAGAAGACAGAGGCCATGGCAAACCTTTCAATTCTCAAGCTTGGTTTAGAGCTTAGCAACTCTTGCTATGGCTTTTCTTAGTGTGTAACTGAGAGAGAACAACGTTCGAAAACTTCTTTTTGGTCTGAATATTAAAGGCATTAAGCCAATTGTATTGAGATTTGGGTGATTTCAACTGGAATCTACATGTGCGTGTGTGTGTGTGTGCGAAAGAGAGAGAGAGAGAGAGAGAGAGAGAGCCCAAAACAAAAGCAAAAGCTACTTTTGGTTGTTTTATATATATAACCTGAAAGCATACTTTTTGTTGTTACACCCCCATCCCAATTAGACATCATTAATGTCATATTAAGCGAGGTGTGATTGCACAAGTCACCGTACCTACGAACGACATCTTAATCCACACTTGAAAAGATAACACAACAAAATAAACATCATTGCTTTATATAACCATGGACCAACCATGCATAAATATAAAGTATATCAAAGTAAACCATTCCATAACCTTACACACATAATTTCAAATATAGGTACATAACAGCCCACAAACTCAAGCTAACATAAAACAAAATACAAATATAACTCAAATTCTAACATTTTATACAAATATGATGAGAAACTGAAAGTAAAGCAACAAAAGTTTTCCTAAGCCCCGAGACAAGTGAGGAATTTGCGAATGCGGCCAAGAAGGTACGGACTGGCGTTCGCAAGACGGGGGTCACTCGTGTTCCTCTTCTTCCTTTCCTTGGAGCAATGGTGACCTACAATGCAAGTAGTCTCACCAAAGCTATAGCTAGTCTTCTAGTGAGATGGGAGAGGAAAAGAAAATAAGGAAAAACAAACAAAAAGGATTACATGTTAGGTTCTTGATTTGGAAATGTTTTATGCGATGCATGTCCTAAGGATGCCCCTGCCTTTTGAGGGGAATTAAGCATGATGCTTTGACTCATATTTGGAGATAAGGGATTGCCCCTATATGCAAATACCATACCTGCCCCTGTTCATCCATTCATTCGTACATTCATTTAACAATAAGAACGATTTTATTAAGATGAATTCGTTTTGGTACATAAAATTTTCTCAAAGATACACAAAAATAGGGAGAGGGAGCATTTTCCTTGGGACTTCTACCTACTCTACATTTACACCATAGGATCCTAAACTACTCTTGAGCCTCCAGATTCGCCTTATTGGTAGAGGCCCTTGACTTGAATTGCTCCCTTGTCTTCTCGGCAACCTTATCTCCATGAGCGAAGAGGGATCATGGCCCCTCTTTATGAGATGACTTTGATGCATGCTATGAATCCTTAGGATCTCGTGGTACCCTTAGGAGTTTTTGGGTTGGCTTGAATTTGACGAGAAGGTCTTTGAGCCTTTCTCGAAGGGTTGATTGGATGTATGAAGATGCAATGACTTGAGTTACTTTGAGAACTCTTATCTTGAAGTGAGTTTCGATGCATGAGCAGTTATGATGCATGTACATAGAAGCAGCAAGAATTAGATAGCATAACAGTAAGGATTAAACAAAATTTATAAGGGAAAAATAAAATGGTCGCCCTTTCCTTCTTGATTTTGAAATTAACGCGTGTGTCCTAAATCCGGTAGAGGTTCGGCTATGCATAGGGTGTTACATGAGCATGAGGTTGGGGGTTTACTAATGCTTCCTAAAAAACTAGGTTCCTGAACCTTCAAACCTCCGGTGTCCACCCCCGAAAGGGTGAACTCCATCTTTGGTTGGTGGTTCGAGCGGGGGAACTATCAAGAGACCGTAGACTAAGAAACTGACACAGCATCCTACCACAATCAATATACTGTTTCCCCTTCTATCTAGAAGGGTAGCAACCAGGTAATACATGTAAGATGCAAATGCAAGTGAGCGCACCAAGTGTGTGTGAAATTTTAGAAAATGGAGGAAATGACCCAACAACACACATCACATCCTGTCCATTTATTCACATACATGGCAATAAATAAGACATGAAACAAAAATGTGAACAAAGGTTCACCTACAAAAGACAAATGCTAAGAGTTAGTAACTTTTCGAAAAACTCAATGCAAGATAAGATGGATGGTCAATGCAAGAGCATAGATGTATGCAATGAATCCAAGCGATGACACTTATTTGAAAATCATTTTGAAAAATAAGGTTTGCTTTGGAAACTTGAAAATTTTGAAGAGTGGATAAAACTAGACAAAGTAGCCTGAGATTCTTGGTGAGTGAAGGGTGAAGAGACATGTTGATGGCCTAACCTTCTAAGTATTCCCCAGTAGAGTCGTCAGCTGTCGCGCCCTGGTTTTTGGGTGTCCAAGGTCTTTTCGGCTCGAACACCCTAAACCACGGAACTCTGTCACTAGAACTCGTCCTCCTAGAAGGACAAGTGCGACTAGGTTTGAAAATTAGTTTGACTAAGGGCTTTTCAGAAAAATAGGAGTCACCACCTAACTTGATTAAGATGAGTTAGGACATCTAAAACTAAGTATTAATTCAAGGATTAAACTTAGGATTTTTTGGAAAAGGTTTTGAAAACTTCCTCAAGAGAGGGTTTTTAAGGAAATAGGTTGTTTGATAACCTTTTGGAAAGATTTAAGCCCTTTTGGAAAATAATTCCACGTTGGTCATTTGAAAACAGAAATCTATGGTTCGGGAGTTGGTTACGTGTAAGGAAGATATCCTAAGATCATCACCCTACCCCGCCCTTTCAGTACCTACATATCTAATCACCCTTCGTTCACTCACTAGAATAAATGGTTACCATTGTTCACTTAATATCCACTTTATAATTTTGAAAACGGGGTTTGATCATCACTTTTCGGATGGATGATGCATGATGCAAGTTTTTTGAAGAAGTTTGAAAATAATAAGGGTTTTGAAAGAGTTTGGAATAGGAACTTTGAATTGATTAGAATTTTTAAAAAAGGGATTGGAGTTGGAATAAAAGTTATGACCGCACCATTTTAGGTTACCTACGTATCTCATTTGGCGAGAATCAGGTCATTCGTAGTTCGGGCAAGAGCCTGATGGAAAATAGGTGCATTAAGGCCTTTGGAAGGTTTGAAGACACTTTGAGGTCTTTGAAAAAATTTAAGACACTTTGAAGTCTTTGGAAAAATTTAAGACACTTAGAGGTCTTTTGGAAAAGTTTAAGACACTTTGAGGTCTTTGGAAATTGAAGACTTTTTGTGGTCTTAGAAGTTTTCACTCGGGATTGGATGATGGTGTGTTTTGAAAATGTTTTTTGGATCAATTTGAGGGAGTTTTGGAAAAATGCTTTGGCATGTCTCAAGAAAATTTGAAAGTGTTTTTGAAGTCTTGTTTTGAAAACCTTGGAGGCATGACTTTAGAATGTTTGAATGAATTAATTTTTGAAAGTGGTTTTTGGAAATGACTAATGGTTTGGAATCCTGATATGGACAACCTTAGAGATTGTTCTTGATATGTCACCTTCCTTTGAGGTCCCTAACCATAAAAGGGCTAGAGATGCCTTATATTTGTGATCTTTTAAAAATATTTTTAGAAATGCCTTGAAGATGGAGTGTAAGAACAGTGGAAGAGTTTATGGATTTGGTTTTTTTTTTTTTTAAATCAAGAGAGTAGGGGGTTTTGGAAAAATGGGTTATGAGAGTAATTTAAAATTGAGTGATCATTTAGAAAAGAGTTCAAGAGTTGGAATCTTGAAGTATACTAACCTAAGTTGGGTTGGCCTAGGGTTAGGGGTGACCTAAGGTTAACTAACTAAGGTTGGGTTAACCTAAGGTTAAGGTGACCTAGGGTTAACTAACTAGGGTATGGTTAACCTAAGGTTAGGATGACTTAGGGTTAGGTTAACCTAAGGTGAGTGAACTAGGGTCAAGTTAACTTAGGGTTGGGTAACTAGGGTTAAGTTAACCTAGGGTTGGACAACTAGGGTCGAGTTAACCTAGGATTGGATAACTAGGGCCAAGTTAACCTGGGGTTGGATAACTCAGGTCAAGTTAACCTAGGGTTGGTCAACTAGGGTTAAGTTAACCTAGGGTTGGATTGAGAAACAGTTTTGAAAGTTGGTTTCATGCACTTTTAGAAAGGGTTTTGAAAAATACCTTATGTTATGCAAAGGACTTTGGTTCACAACCCTTTTGAAGATCATTTCCAAGAAAATTTTGACTCTAGTCAAGAGTATAGTTTATATGGTTGGTGATTGGAGACCATTCCAAGGAAGGTTCCTTCATGGCCATTGTAACCATAATTTTGCCAAAAGTATAAAGGGTCCAAAAATCAACATGATGACAACTTCTTGAAGCACCATTTTTAATGCAAAGATGAAGAGAACACATTTTTGAAAATTATCTTTGGGGAAAGATTTTGAAAATTATTTTTTCAAGGGAACCATTCCATCAAAAGAGGGTTCATATGGCCAAACAAAAGGGAGACCACTCAAGAGAGAGTTCCATGGGGCCATTCTAACCACTACACTTAAAAGAATGGAAATATTGAAAATTAGAGAATTAGAAAGCAACCCTTATGCAAATTAAAATGTCATAACACCAAAATGAAAGTTAAGGGATTAGTAAGAGGTCTTCTAAGGCATAATTTCTAAGATCCCATCCTAACTTCAAGGGGCCAACTCTTGAAATAATTTTTGAAAGAAATATAGAGCTTGGAGAAAGCATGAAAATAAGAGCAATGTAAGCATTGTAGAGCATGACAATAAGCATAAAATGAAGCTAAGCATGCAAAATATGATCAAAATAGTAATATGCAAGGGGTCATGATTACATACAAGGCTTCTAGGCTACACCACATAAACAATGGGCTCTTAGGCCATACCATCTTAAAGTGGGCTAGTGAGAGACCCCCCTACACGGTGGCTCTCACTTGCTTTCCTCTAGGCATGATCTAAGAGCCCTCTTGGCTCAAGCATGCAAGAAAAGAGGGTTGAAGATAGGGATTAAAATAGAGAATAGCCTAAATAGGCTAGGAGGGAGAAGAGAAGAGTGAGAGAAGACACAAATATAAAAGAAATACCACCTTTTGCCTTCAACACACTTGTAGTCTTTAAGGGATGCTTTGATGGGAGCTTGAATGGCTTCAAGAAGGCTTAAGGGCTGGTAGGGAGTGTTTGATGGTGTATAAGGCTTTATATGTGAAGTATATAGGCTTGGGGATGATGGAACCTAAGCTAAGAGTTAGAGGGATGAAGTGTGTATAGATACTCGCAGTTTTAGAGTGACTTCAGCAGAGCTTCACATCAAAAATCACAGTTGGAATATGCAAAGGGTGGTTTGGTATTTATAAAGATTCTGGAACAGGCCTGGCGCATGTACTACATGTGCCTTGCCAAAATTTGGCCCTACGCATGTAGCACATACGCAAGTACTGTTCCATTACCAGAATTACATGTGGCACCCCATGTACTGGATAAATCTCGACTGTTGATCGAAAGTTGGTCGACCTGATCAAAATTTGAGCGCATGTAGCATACGCTCCATCACCGAGAAGGTTCGTCCAAACTTTGCCTCGATAATTGAGTCAATCGGGAAGGTTTCGGAGGAATCGGTCGCACTCAGGATGTTCTCCCAGGGCTTCTGGTGAACTTTCATGTTTTCAGGAAGTTTGAATTATATTTGGAAGCATGGGATATCGTCTTGGAAAATGTGCCAAAAAGGTCACTTTTGCGGAGCATTTGTGATACGCTCTGAGAGTGTTCAAAAGTGGCTGTTTTCGTATTGCATGATCAAGGTCTTCGGGAAGATATCTTTTCAATCGGACCGTACCGATGGAAAGTATTCTAGAAATACTTATGGAATTCCCAGATTTACTCATTTCTCAAGTTATTTGACGGTGCGTTTTGATTAGGGAATTGGAGAAATAGTCAACCTTAGCGGAGCATCTGCGCGACGCTCCAGGGGTTGTCGAAAGTAGCCATGTTTGGGCCATACGATGAAGAGCTTCGGGAAGCGATCTATCCAATCAAGCTATACCGTTGGAAAGATATATAAACGAGCTTTCGTGAATTCCCTGATTTATGCATTTCTCAAGTCGGTTGACAGTGCGTTATAATCGGAGAATCGGGAGAAAAGACAATTTAAGTGGAGCGTTTGCGAGACGCTCCAGGGAACTTTTATCGAGTCGTGTGAGTTTAGTGTCGTAGGGT
Source organism: Euryodendron excelsum (assembly GCA_033060915.1). Classification (NCBI taxonomy): domain Eukaryota; kingdom Viridiplantae; phylum Streptophyta; class Magnoliopsida; order Ericales; family Pentaphylacaceae; genus Euryodendron; species Euryodendron excelsum. The sequence goes on along the minus strand of CM065380.1, from coordinate 45,545,245 downwards.
CCTCCTCGGGTTAAACAAGGGCGTGCGGTGAAATCCTTTGCTCGAAGTCCCAAGGCTGGTGCTGTTTCGAGGCATGTTTGGATTTCCAAGGGCAATTTGGTCACTTTGACCCGGATTGGCTGGAAATGGTCAAGAATGGTTTGGTGTGTTTTGTTAAGCATGTAGGGTTGTTCAGGGATGGTTTTGAGAGAGTTTTTGACCGTTCGGCGGGGTTTGCGCAGTGTTGAGGTGTTCAGGAGTAAAACGGTCATTTTGACTGGAGTGGGCCGAAATAGGACCTGATTTGGACCAAATGGCGTGTGAGGGACACCTAATGGTATAACAACACTCTAGACTGATGGACTTATAGTTTTGAGGGATTTAAACTTTCCCAAAACGTGCCTGGAGGCCCAAGGGGTAGGTTTGGTCATTTTTTACCGAGTCGGGCTAGCAGGCGCCGGTGTTGACCTAGGTGTTGGTTCTCGAGACCACTCGGTCTAGGAAAACTACCTGTGCAGTGTTGGTCTCTAAGAACGCCCGGTTCTTATAGAACTACCTGTAGGGGTGGTGTTGGTTCTTGAAAACGTCTAGTCCCAGAAAGCTACCTGGAAGGGTGGTGTTGGTCTCTGAGAATGCCCGGTCTTAGAGAACTACCAAATGACGAACATTCTACATTGGCAGGCTAGCAAGCGCCAAAAGTGAACCGTTTAGAATTTGATGAGGTGTTGGTCCCCGAGATAGCCCGATTCCGGGAAGCTACGTAGATGGCGTTGGTTTCCGGGACCGCCCGATCCGGAAAGCTGCCTGGAATAATGATGCTTATGGTTCCAGCGGGTCCTTGTGGGCCTGAGAAGCGACCAGTTGGTTGGATTAAAGATTGTAAGGCTCATCTTGAACTTGCGTGTGTTATGATGTTGGAAACCGAACCTGGTCAAACCGGAGATTGCCGAGCGAGCTAAAATGGGGTGCTTACACCCATATTGACACATTTTTAGATCAACCCTACATCAGTTAATCTTTAGGTTAGCCCCACATTGACAAAACCTTTCTCCATGAAATCTATTGGCATACAACATGAATGGTATGCAATACTACCTCAAATATAAGCTCTAATGTCATCTCATATCTCACCTCACATATACCATCATCAATATCATGTTATAGATAATCATCAAGCAATTTAATAAGAACAACACTATCTATATTCCCACAATCAACGACAACATTCATAATAATATAAACAATACATTCACTTCTATACGAATAAGATTATCTCAATTCTCACAATCAACACCAACGTTCATAACATTATAAACAATACATTCACTTCTATATGAACAAGATTATCTCAATTCCCACTTGTCACTGCACACACACACACACCATAATGGAGTTATTCCTTGGTTAACGTTAAAGGCTCTTGACCTCCTTTAGCTCCTATCACCATAACCATATTAGTTTCGAAACCATATTGTATAATTCATCAATAAATATTGACCATAAACAATAATTCATAAATAATACTCCAACACTATGTATACACCTTGAACATAATAATTTGAAAATAGGCTTAAAGACCTTTAATTTAATAGGTTATGGGTTGAAAAGACATTTCAAATAAAGAAATTATGTCCAATGAAAGACGGACTAAAATTTTGGAAAACTATGATCCTGACATAAAGTTTAGGTTACATTTAAATTGACATATCTCTCAATCTACAAGGAATTAGAGTGTCAACTTTATCTCAATAGAAAGCCCTATGAGTATATTTTCTAAAGCTTCATAGTGCATCAATTTGAGTTTTCTAGAATGAGACATGTCAATTTGACCAAAGTATGTCAACTCCAGCGACAGGTGTCGACCTTTCCAGCCACAGAGGTCGACCCCTAGAGACAGAGAACAAAGTTTTGATAAAATGTGTTGACCCCTCCAACCATAGGGGTCGACCTCTAGAGATAGAGAGCAAAAGTCTAGAAAAAGATGTTAAATGTGTCGACCCCTTTGCTCAAGGAGTCGACTCCTCAGGACAGAGAACAAAGGTTTGTCAAAAAAATATTACATGTGTCGACTCCTCGAGAAAATGGGTTGACCCCCCACCTTTACTCGAAAATACAACTTCTCAAAACATGTTTTTAAACTGCCCAAACAACCCCAACACAACAATAAGTATTGCCAAGGTTCAAAATGAACTTCTAAGGTCTCAAACAAGGTTTTAACACATCAAAACACAACAATATGCAAGATTCAAGGCTTGCTCTTAGAAATCATATACAACCTTCCCTCCTTCACCTTAATATGACTTCCATGGCATGTAAGAGTATGCTAGTATATAACAATCAATGCAAGCAATATAAAACCAACAAGAACATGATGATCTTACCTTAGATCTTGAAAACGAGATGCAACAAACCCACTCTAGGTTCTTCTTTTTCTTATTCCTCCTTTCTCTCTCTCCTCTATTCGAATGATGGCAGCTAACTCTCTTCACTCCCTCTATTATTTTCTTTCTTTTCTTTCCCATCATACCAGGTCACCCACACCAACTAGCCCCCTTCCCCTTTTTTTTTTCTTTCTTTTTCTTTGTCTCCCTACTAACCATGTCCCCCCTTGTCTTTTCTCTCTTTCTCTCTACCGAAAGCCCCTTTGTTCCCTCTTGACTTCTACTGTGACTATAAGCCAAAACATATATAAGAGTGTATCTCACACCCTTAGGTATCCTAGGCACCTACTCACTAATGACTCATCACTTAACTCACCATTTGCCATATGTCACACACACATGCACTCACATAATTTTACATACTAATTAACTAAGCAATAAATATAATTTAGGTAATTATGAAATTATGAGATTAGGGTCTCACATTTGGTTTCTTCTTGTTTGGTTATATTAAGTTATAATGAGAATGAGAAAGAGAGAGGGAGAGTTTACCCTATTGCTTTTCGACTACCTCATTCACAGTGCTAACAACTATTCTTTTACTTTTGACTTTGTACAAAAAAATGTTTGGTTATAACAAAAGATGATGGCTCACAAGGTAAAAATGAGGGGGTAGCACGTGTATAAATGAGAGAGTACTTTTTTTTCAGTCTTTAATCACTTACTAAAGAACTTGCATAATTTTGAGGTGTTTTATTGTGGAAGACTATATGTCAACACTAATGTTAGATTAGAAGTGATCTACCCTAAGGTGAACTCCCTCTCTTTGCAAGTTATGATGACAGTGAGCCAAGCATGAAACTGTCTGTTTGTGGTTCTATTGGGATGTTTATGAGCATGACAAAAGCTTAAATATGTAATGAAAGAAGCATATATAAAGAGACGGAACAACAGAAGAGTAAGAATACATAAACGAAGCGGAAGCGAATGGATTAAACCAATACCTAGTGCTTTGACTTGAAACTAAAAGTGGATATTCTACGCACTAACTGGAATCTACAGGTATATAGTGTTATTAAAACATAAAACGAACATTGTGACTTCATATCACAAAAGCCTATTCTCACCTTCTGTATGTCTGCTGAAAGAGAATGAGCTGAAGTTCAAAAATTATTTAAAGTTGGTTGCACTTGTTGTTCACATAGATACCTAAAAGACAACTACGAAAGGTTACCATCTAACAAGATAAGACATGTTTGTATCTGTTTGGTTACCTAGTCAACCTAAAATAAGTGATGATTTGGGTCCATGAACCAACCCAAAAACTAACATGAAGATACTTCTCTGATTACCTCAATTTGAATAAGGTACCTTCAACAAAATGTTCTTTTACATACCCTTAGTGGAGCTCATTTTGATTATGATATCAAGCTCATTCTTTCAATGGGATGATCTTTACGTGGGCCTAGTGTAGGTCATTTTGTATCCTTGTTGTAGGTTAAAGGCATCTTCAAGATTTGGTTCTTCAAGTAGGGCTCTACCAGCTCATTTTTGTGTAGCTCAACGAAATAATTACTAACGGAGTTAACTAAAGCGCTAATGAACAAGAAATGGTTGTGAAGCTATAAGGTATCTTATCTTGGAGATTACCAAATAACGAAAAAGTCTAAAACATTTTCTTTTTCTAAGATATAGCACTAAAATATTCGTGGAATAATGAAACTCATTATTTTCATCGAAAACACACCAAACATAGCAAAATAAACTAAAACACAGCACAATATACTAAAAAATAAGTGTTCACGAGAATTTAGAATTTTTCATAAAGGTTATATCATTTTTATTGAAAAAATGTAAAAGGTTGTATTTTATTACATTAGTATTTGTTACTTCTAAAATATTTTTGAAATGTTTCTAAAACATTTACGTTTTTCATACTAATCAAAACAGCACACCAAAATGAAATGTCGATCCTTGATTACAACAATTGATTCAAAATGAACGCTGAGGAAGATAACACTTGCAATGAAGCACAAATTAAAATCTTAAGAGGAGACACTCAGCTCTTATGTTGAACACATAGACTGAAGACACTGCCAAATGTACAAGTGACATTAGTCTTATGTCAAACAGCTGAAAAGATTTTTTATGTGCACCTAAAAAATAATTTCTGTGTAATTCTAAAATAGAAATTCTGCCTTTGTAAGTTTCAGAATTTCAACAAACAATATTTATCTTGTAAAGGGCTGTGGGGCTAAAATTTTCCAATGCAAAGTCAAAAGGTGTTTGGTTTTCAATAGTATCAAAGACAATAGTGAGATAAGTTTCAAGATAATCGATGAAAACAATATATATTGAATATACACATTTAGGCTCCATTTGACTAGACATAAACATTTTACTCATTTTTAGCTTTTAGCCCTTGAACCTTTAATACTATTTCAATCATTTCTTCACTACCACCCAACCCCCACCACCACCAACCACCATTGCCACACACTACCCACCACAAGCGCCACCCCTTGCTACCGCCGCCGCCTACCACTATCGCCACCCACCGTTGCCCACCACCCACCACCACTCGCCACCACAAAGAATATTATTATATAAAAATATTTCTCCAAGAAAACAATTTTCAATGTCCACCAAACACCTAAAAATAGAAATAAGAAATTTTTCCGAGTAAAACATTTTACATAAAAAAATAATTTTCAGTGTAAAACGTTTTATGTCAAAAACATATTATTGACATCATTACCACAAGGCAGAAATATAAAGAACAGGGAAGACAGATTGGGTATGGTTGCGCACCATTGGTACTCCAACAAGCTTAACCACATCACATTTTTTTGGTTTGGTTACAATGCACAAGTCAAGAAGCAAATAGATATTAAAGTTGTAGTTGTACAGTTTCTGAAATAACTGTTATAAGTAAGTTATGCCCAGGTTTTTCGTTTTGCTGCAAGAGTAAGTGAGGAACAAGACAATATTAGCTTCACGGTTTTTACAAACTGTTTAGCACTCAATGTCTAAGTTACAAAATTCACATAAGCTTTACCCTGTGTCTTCATTTTGCAATTGCAATTACATATACCACAGCATTTGAAAGCATCATGATAATAAATTCACAATGATATGCTAGCAACCCTGCTTGGTTACCGCGTTTCTTTCGGTTATTATTTTCAAAACAAAAAAACAGTTCCTAAAACTCTGAACACCATTTTTTTTTATTTATAAAACTGGGGTGCTTTATGAGTTTTTTTTGTCAAAAAATAAGTTTCAAACCAGTTTAAATACGGCCAGAAAAATGGTTTCCAGAACCAATTAGCCAAATGCTATTTCGGCAAATTTAAAAACGCAAGAACCGAAACCATAATCAAATGAGGCCAGAACTCCATAGATCCAAAATCTTTGTGACATGGTTATTTACAATAACTGCAGTATATTTCCCTCCAATTTCAACAGTAATTCCCTGGCATTCAGATTAAGGTACAGTTCTATATATTTTTTATTGGGTCAAGCAGAAGATTTCAGTGAATTCTTAAGCCCTTGGGGTCGAGGTATGTACAATCTGTATACTCATGTCTCGATCGATACAAATCTTTTTCACACTACATGAACAGGGCTATACGAGCAACACTCAAAAAGCCTAGTTTTTCAAATAGGAGTTAAAATCCTCTCGTTCTGGATTTGAGAGCCATTCCTTAGCCCCAAGAGCTGTTACTTGAATGGGTGACCGATAACTAGGTTTTCTGATGTACCTAAGCTTTATCAGCTAATCAAGCAAAAGCAAATGATCTGATTAACACTGCTGAGCATCTCACGCAAAAGCTCTCTGCTACGTTGAAGTTGATCAACCGAGGTTGAGGGAAAAGAGGATTAGAATCTTCTCAAAAGGAAACTGCAACAACTTCCACTGTAACTATCTTGAACTTTGAATCCAAAAACGATAATGCACATCAAGCAATAGAATATCAAAAAACAAGTCTTCAAAGTGAATGTTGCGGCCTCATGTACTATTTTAACCTTATTCCTACATTTTATACAGAGATGATCAAGCTAAGATTTCGTTCTAGCTTTGCAAAGATTCACATTTCTTACAGGGAAAGAGAGAATCAAGCAATCCTTTTAACCAATGGAACAAATCAAGCACCTTCTCTATTGTTGCTTTGTACATGGTAGTCAGCAACTTATCTGGCCAGGACGAGGTTGAGCACTATGGAGAGTTCGTGTGTGGAAATATTTGCTTGAGCGCTTGAGGCAGATTCAACACAATCTCTGCATACGCTGGACAAAGGCAGAAAACAATTTCAATATGGGAGTTTAGGCACAACCACACAAGGGGCTCAAGAAAACAAAAAACAGAAGAAGAAAAATTGGTTATATTAAGAAGGGTATTGCCATATGACCAGAAAATTCATACATAATTTATGTACAAGACAGCTGAATGAGAGCCTTTAGCTTTAAAACAAAATACCCATCATGAATCATGATGTTTCTTAATTACAAAAATATCATTGCCACATAATTCTAGTGGGATTTTCTGTACAAATTTTCTGAAAGAATAGCATTTTTCTATTAAGAATCACCCTAAAGCTAAAGGCTTCAAGCAGAAGATACTGATTACCGAACTACATGATTGAATTTTTTGTTTGGATAAACATTGAACCTCATATAGAAGAGAAAATAGGATTTAGGAATAGGTTGCAACTGTTTGCTTCTTTTTCAAAATTTTCCTGAAATGATTGTCAGGGACCAAAAACAGGCAAAATAATAAAATCAAACTAAACAAACATAAAAGAACATCTGATACTGTGGAAAAAATTCCATATTCCCCTACAACATAGGATGTTCATATCAAGAAGAAAAGCCAGATGCGGCATTCCTCTAATGAAAAACTGAAATAAAAGAAGAAAAACTATGTTGCCCAAGTCAATAGAACGTGATTTAGTAGAAGAAAAAACCTTCTGGTAAACTCATAGTTCGTAACGCATCCTCTGCATAAGATAGACGTGCTGGAATGGAGTGGCTTCCCGATGCTCCATTTCCCTTCCTGCTCATTGTTGCTGTACTAGTTAAAGATTTTGTAGATTGGTTCATTGGCCATGCCAGGACACTAACTAGAGTTGGAAGCACAGAGAGGAGATCTGCATATCTAAGACCAACAAATACCTTGCTGCAAAAAGAAACTGGACTTAGCAGAGGGAAATTTATAAACTTAGAAGGGCATGTCTGATTTTTAAAATAAGATTATCAATTCTTGTACCATAAAGAACGCCTATATTGAGCAATCAAATTTACAAAATGAAATATCAAGTAAATGTTTCATAACCTTATATGTTTATGGTATAATCTCTATGCATGGGCATGCATCCAAGCAACATGCCAGACATGATGACGAAACATACATGGTATATGGAAAAAAACAGCAGGACACTGATATTGTGTACTGAAAACATCATAGTATCTAGCTTTTGCTTTGAAAAGGCCCAGCTGCACGTCCTTATGCATTTTTGGTATGATGCTTGTTATGATTCTTCCCTTACAAACAATTTCCCTATCCAGTTTTCACACCACTTTTGGTGCAACACTTACTATGTATATTCCTGCAAATAATTGCCCTATTCAGTTTTCAGAAATACCCATATTCCAACTTCCAAGGTGAACTGGATGCGTCTGATATTACACCCAGGAACGTACACATTTTAAACCATAGGCATGCCTAAGATGTGTCTTATTTTTCTAGGACTCTGATATTTAGGCACAAATACAAGCAGTACTTTTTCTAATCAGATTCCAACCTACGGTAAGTCACAGGTACTATGTGGTTCATGAATACTATATTTTCTTAAAATTTTTGACAACTAAGGAAATTAAGACAGGACAGAAGATTTTATATGTAGACATGCATTAGAATAGCCAACCAACTCTATAACTTATAATAGATCACAATTGTAATGTTGATGAAGCGCAGTATTAGAAAAACAGCATAGGTAAAGAGCAACTCTGCACTGTATCCCACAAAACATAATTTGGATATTTTCAATAACACCATATCAGGGCAAGAGGGTGAACTCTCCTAATGATACATGTTGCAAGCTCCAAGACACCAAAGAACTAACATCTCAGTAAGCATGGTTGCCTACATAAGAGGAAGCATTTAACGAGGAGGAGGAAAAACAGTGAACAGGCAGATCTTTTATCTCTCAAAAGGTCTAGCTGGCTTCAGCCAGAAAGTCCCCAGCTTAGGTACTCACTTGTGAAGCAAGATAAGAGGGGTGAAAGAATTTGGAGGAGCATAAATTATTTAAAAAGTCATTCTGGTGCATTATCTCAAGAAAAAAGTTCTGATCTATTTAAACAACAAAAAAAATTAATACAAAATTCTTGCATCAGTTTGCATGTGCTTCCATTAAATGCATCGATCCTCCAATTACCCAATTTAGACCTACAATTGGACAATATGACATTTGCACTGTGGCGACTCCAGAAATTTTTGTCAATGGTCTCATTCAGAAACATAAATTGCATAAATCAAAATTTTTACATTGACAATATCCATTTCCTATTTTTGATAAATTTTCAAACTAATTTAAACTTCTAAAATCATAAACAAAAGATGGTTTTTATATAATGATACTCTAGTTTTAACAAAAAAAGACATGCAAATACATCAACTGTTACAATTAACCTCAACGAGATTTTCTATTTTGAAAAATCATTGCTTAATAACCTCATTATCAACATTATCAAATATATCCCTTTTGATATATGTAACCAGATAATTATTCATCCATTGGTCTTCCTTTCGGTTATAAACGGTTATTTATGAATTTCATTGTTAAAAATGCTCTTTCCACAGTCAGTCAACAAAAGAAGTCTATATATATACATGTTGACCAACATATATAGACCCCACGTTTCACAATTTCAATTGATCCATTTATAGTTTCAAAGTATCAAATATTTGCGTGTATAAAATATAGGCACTCAGTAATGGAATCGTGTTTGGACAGTGGGGGGCCATGACCCGATATTTTGAGAAAATTCAATATGACCACCTTGACCTTTCAAAATGCAAAATGTTTTATCTTAGCCTCGTCACAATAAAATTTCAGATTCCGTCCTTGTTGGCACTGGGTTCAATATATAGATTCAAGGGGTTCAAATACTTCACCCCAAAAAGTTCAAACTTAGTAAAAAAGAAAAATTTAATGTTCAGTGGGTTCAAGTGACCCCACTCGCCAAAAGGTAGAGCCACCCATGCATTTGCATATGCTCCCATTATGTGGATCAGTACCTAGTTAAAGACTAATCCAAAACTATTGTCAGAAAAATGCGAAAAGTGGTCACCTGCAGTACATAAGAGAAAGCCTCATTCTCAATGTTATGCAGTATAGACATATAACCTGTGATGTGTCTCTCTCAATAAATAAAATATAGATCATACCTCAATTAATTAAAGTTCATTTAATCATTTCCTTCAATTTCAGACAAGCCCTACTTCAACTCCTACCTCCAATCCATTTCATGTGTCCATATTATGATGCACAATACATAGAGCATATAATTTAATTTCCAACCACCACTTTGGTGATTTGAGCCTTCATATCAACAAAAGGGCAACCATCCCATTGAATATCATCCAATACACAACAGTTCCTGTTAACATGTAAAATATGTCTTCCCAACCTAAAGTCATAATCAAGTCTGACACACTCTCATATCTTTCATGTGGGTCTCAACCAAAAATGATTTGCCTATCCAACGATTTTTAACTGCAGCAGTTATTTCAAAGACATACATTATTTTGGAGATTCAAATATCTTCTGACTTTTATTATTGTCACATGAGAGACTTAGATGAACTATGTGCATACTTCAACAAAACAAAAAGTTAAATGAAAAAAAAAAAAAAAAACAAACAAAGCAAGAACTTCAGGCTAGATGGAACTGGTACTGAGTAATCATAACAAAAGTGAAAAGACAATCAATTCGTGGTCCCTTAGATACAAAACAAATATAAAAAAATGCACCTACCAATCAAAATCATCTAACATGAATTCAATCATGTGGTAGGGAAGACTATGATAAATCTCTCCGATTTGATTCCCATACAACTCATTGATAAGTCGTACCTACATGAGAAAAAGATGAATATGAGAGGTATGTTAATCTCTCCTGTATTTAAACATATTAAAAAAACTAGCTCGTTTGGAAGCAAGAGAACACTAAAGTTTATTTTTTTATTTTTTCCCCTTCTTCCCCATAATCACATCATTGTTGGTGTTAAATAGGGGACAAGCTGGCGGCACTTTGAATCAAGGAGGAGAGCTTCACAAATATTTTTGGGCAAAGGAGGTGTCAACCAAGAGTCTAATTTCTTTAGGATTAGGAGTCTAGTCTCTTTAGGCTTTGTTTTGTATTTTATAATTCTTAATTTATTTCTTTCTTTAGTAGGGACCTACATATGTAGGTTGCGTGAATGAATTTTAGTTTTTGGCATAATATTGAATTATGTGATCTCTCTCTCTCTCTCTCTAGCCCCTTCTTCTCTGCCTCTCCCTTTTCTTCGTCCATATAAAGGCGAAGGAAGCGTCAACCACAAGTCTAATTTATTTAGGATTTTATTTCTTAATTTCTATTTAGACTTTCATTTATTTATTTCATTTTACAACAAAGGTCACAAAGTCAATATGTATATATGTAGTGCATGGTGTAAATATATTCTCAAAATTTTTGGAATAATTCCGAATTCTAGAATTGTGAGATACTTCTCTCTCTCTTGGCAAACTTCCCTCTGGTTCTTCTTCTTACCTTCCCCTTCTCTCTTCTCTGCTCTTAATTTTCCAGACTGGTTCTACACCAATTTCATATAAGAGCCATTACTTGACCTTACGCCAATGCCTGCCATTGTGACCCACCGGCGTCAAATCATGTCATTGTGGATTGCTGAGCATCTCGTCTATATTGCTTTGGCCTTACATACCCATCATACTGTACCAGCGACAACAAAACACCAGCACATCTCCTCGTCAAATTTTGTCAAAAAACCCTTGTCTCGCTAAAAGAGGGTTGGATGTGTGGTAGAGTAAATATATCCAAATAAAAGGGTATTTACGACATTTTAATTGGTTTGTTAACATTTTAGGCCATACCCTAAACTAAAAGGGGTGTAAGTGTAGGTTTTTAAAGTTGGGGGAGTCTACGTGATTTTGGAGCTTAGTACAATGGGACAAAGTGAAATTAACCAAAAAAATCTTATAGACATGAAATTAACCAAAAACAATCTTATAGATGTATGGATAGATATAATAAGGTAATTTTACTTGATATTTAGGATCGAGCAATGAATATTTAATGTAATTTAATTGAAATGTATAATATTTTTTTACATATGATAATTTTCACATTGTACATTCATTGAGATGAAAATTATTTCATGATTATTTTGTAAGAGATGTGGTATCTCTATTTAGCATTTTCAATTGTTTGAATAATGGTAATGCAATTTTTGAGAAACATTGCAACGCAATATGAAGTGCACTGACGCTGCCATGCATTCACTTTGTTTCTCATTTTGAGGAGCTAAGTTTAAACTTCTATAACAAAATTCAACTCTCATAAACCTAAATAAATTATTAATTGAGAAATTTTTTTTTTGATAAGTAATAAGAGAATAAAATTTTATATGCACAAGCGATTGAAGGGTTATTAATCAATATACATGGATTTTAAAAGTAATAGTCGGTCATTACATATACCTGAATGTGGCTTGCAAATGCCTTGTCAGCGTGTAATGGTTTATAGTAGATTTATGAATAACTTAGGGCCACTTTACAAATCAACTAAATTTAAGAAAACTTGCTATCAAATTGATGGAGAGATGAGGAAAACTGAGTCAATCATATATCTAGCATATCTTGGTTTTAAGAAATATATCAGCAGTTCCATAATTTCTTTGACTATAGTGTACATGAATACTTATTCGACATTATCATATCATTTTCCAAACTTTGTCGACGAATTTAGCTTGTCCTCATTGTAAAAGAAGCTTCTTTGTAATATATCATATAATTACAGTGAGGTCTGTTTCATTTTGAAGTATTAAGTTTAGTTGCATTTCCTTAAGCTTAATCAAGGAGCTTAAATGCCTTGGTTTAACGTTAATTATCTTCTTGCATGGGTCCACTGCTGAGTTTAGGCATCTGTTAAGAAGTTTATGGTTGGATGAGAACATGTGTACTCATTGTATATTTTATGACATGCTGAAATGTGTATACGGCAGAGGGTTTCATTCCCTTGTAGATACTTGTGGATGGATATCTTGTACATAAGGTTTTCCTTATATTCATGAGTATGGGTCGTGTTTTGTTTACCCCTGACCATTGTCTTAATTATTTCACATTTATTATATATTGGTTGTATACACAGGTGGCAGGTGTGTCAGGTCCACCCTACATTGGGAAGGTCATATAACTACTTGTGGGGCGGGGTGGGGTGTGACAATTACTATTTTAAATTCCTTTTTGCTTATTTTGTTTATCTCGTGTTCATTATGTCTGATGAATATAACTCAATCTTTATGGAGCTTTTAAGGGTAGAAATAGAGCTTTAATGTAGTTAACCTCAGACACCATACCAACATTTTATTATGTTGTACTGTTGCAGTTGGAAACAACAAAAACATGGGGAAAATTGGAAAATCATGGAAATCTTAGGAATAGAAAAGAAAAAAGATAAGCCAAACCGTTGATTAGCTGGAAATGTTTTAGGCATACACATCATTCAAAAACTAGCGGACTTTGGTAAATCATGGAGAAACAACAAATGCAGTCATCAAAATAACAACAATTCTTTACTAGTAAAACCGATCCATTCATATAATATCAAACTGTTATAATCACATATACCAGTACGCAACACCATAAAATATACAACAGGAATAGATAATTTCACATAAGTAAGAAATATTATAAAACCTAACAAAGATAATTGTAAGCAAGGCTATAATAGTCAGCAACCTAAGCTTTATGATGAGATCTTCCCCACCTCTTCATTTACTCCTCTTTTTCTCCTCCTTATTCTTGTTTTATATCATTTTTCAGAAATCAAAAATGAATTTTTTGTGTATTTGAGTTTAGTCCTTCATTTTCTCTATCTCAGAGAAGGAAACCCAAAGAAAAAAAAGCAGAAAATGTCACCTCTCTCAGCAATTGCAGTTATTACCAGCATACACATAAATTGTACCTTTTCACTATGCTTTGAACATCATCAACATGTTTGGACAGAAACAACTTTATTCTGATAGAAACATGCGAGTTTTAGTTTCACATGCATGAATACCAGTTTTCACCCCTTTTCTTTTCTCATGTCTTATAAATGTCATGCACTGTTTCAGAAGAATGGTTCAAAGTGTATAGAGACTAGCAGCAAGTTGAAGAGTGACAACTTTTGTATTGCCATGATACAGTAACTATTTCCAGGGGACTGTCCACAATAAATTTATGATACCAATAGCATACCTGTTCCTTCCTATCCACAAAAGCCTGCAACAGATCTCCAACGTGATCAATAAATTTCTGAAACAAGAAAATTAAGATGCTAGGTTGAGAACAATTTTGATATTAGTAGTCTGTAATTTTTATAGACTTATAACCAGTCTGTAACAAAGAATGATGTTCCAAACAACCAACCACACCATTGCATTTGAAGAGAGAAGATCATTTTCTGCATCACGTATTGGCAAAAAGAAAGGAACTGTGTGCTCAAGAACAGTCATCTTTTCAAGAAATGACTTGCTCTCTAGCACACAGTGGTACAGCTCACAAGGTTCCCCTGCAAAATTAAAGAACTTATAAAACTTCCCAACTCCTTACTTGATGGGAGTTTCCAGCACAAGGATTTAAGCATTTCAGAAGGTGTTAACAACTACAAGCATGAAAGCTTTCCACATGGATTAGAATACTCCATTATCTCAAAATAACGACTACTTGAAAAACAAGGGAATGATCAATCCTTAACAATCAACAGCATTGATAATACTCATTGCTCCCAACATTGAGTATGCTTTTATCCTTAGGCTTAATCTTTTGCAGTAGAAGTCATTACAATAGATAATGACGTAATATAGCAAATTTCCAAATGATGACAGCTTTGGTGATAAATGATTTTCTCCTCATATCAATAGAACAAAAGTGTAGAATAAACAATCCACCTGATTTTGTAACAAAAATGGTCTCTTAAATTTACACTGTATACAACACATTGGAAGGTGTCCACCTTGGAAAATGATTAGCAACGCAAAAGCTCCATTCATAGCTTGTCCAAATCTTGAAAGCCTATTCTGAGAATTTACAACAAGAATCCAAGTTGGACTTTGATCCCCTCATGCAATATTGCTGATGTCTGGGTGAAGCAAGATAGAAATTTTAACATATCCCCTATGAGTGGTTAATATTTATTGACAAAATGAAGACGAGGTAATTAACTAGTGACATGTCTAAACATAACAAATTTTCAAAGACACCGAAACTAGATTAACCAATTGGTGATCCTAGATAGGGAAAATAATTAAAAAGGAAAAAAAAAACCAAAGTGTTGACTAATTAAAATGCTTATCTATTCACTTACCTAAAGCTTGAATCCAAAATGTCATCTGTGTATCGACAGACTATAAGAAAAATGATCAAAACTTAATTGCGGGTGTAAAATATGACAAATTTCCCACTTAATCTCATTGGAAATTTTGTTTCTCTATCTTATTTTTCTCACTGTGTGGGCAGAAGAGAGCAACAGGGCAAAGGTCTTACAACTTAAGCAAACACATTAATAGGACTCACCAAGACACCTGGTGACTAACTTGAAAAGACCATCAACAGACAGAAGTGCTCGCATTACTAGGATGCACTGTTCCTTATGAAGTGCTTGCATTACCAGTATACGCATATTAGGTCTTACAACAGAAGCAAACACATTGATAGGACTAACAAACACTTTACTTTTGCTCAGGATATTAGGTGCACAAACAAAGAAGTATACGCATATTCCTATTTAATCTACTTTGTTTAGCCAAAGAATAAAATATCTTTAGTTCCTTATGAAACTACGAGGACGCAAACGTGATCTGCTAGGAAAATGCTGAGATTTATATACATACACACACACACACAAGCAAACATATATGTATATCCACAAAGTACAAGTTACCAATCATGGTGTTAGGTTGGTTCCTCATATGGCCAACTCACTTATCAGAAAAAGAGTCTCCCGTGACTTCTTATTTCTTTCATTTACATAACAAATTAACTTCTTAAAAAAATGACAGAAATAAATAATTACAAAATGCTAGACCATTTCAATTAGTAAACAATCATGAGACACCTTTCTTATTAGTTACCAGCAAAAGATGTCTCATATTGTATGCCAATCCGTGCTCCTTCCAGACAACAGATAACCTGCTCAAAATAAAAACTAGGGTAAAGACCGAAGAAAGAAACACTAGCGCAACTTTTTTCACTTCAAAAGTGTTAACAGAAGTGCAAAATTGAGCATGATGAATTCAAAAGGCATAAGCAATTATTAATACTTATGACATTTATTGCCTTTCACCAAAACAATTGATTGTAGACAAGGGTTGTCGTAACAAATAAGTCAACAGTACCGATTCAGAAATGCGTCTTCATTTCATATTTCCTGGTATTGATAACAGCTACAAGAACTTGTTTGATGCAAATCACACAGATTATCAATGAGAGAATCGCATTCATGTTTCAAATATTTATATGATCTATGAGGAAGTTCCAGAACATTTAAAAAAAATCGATCAAGATACATACAGCTTCAGAAATTTAAGGTCAAATTTACATAATTAGACATGCAGATTAAACTCCATTCAAAGTCAAAAAAAACTTATAAACAAATATTTTTAGAGTGCTGCTTAAGCACTAAAAGGCTGAGCAACCAAGTGCCAAGACCATTCTGGGTTGATTACTTCAAGTTGGCACCCAAGAAATTACTTTATTTTTTTCAAAGACTTGGGATGTTAGTCACACTTATTTAGATATATCAAACAACTTAATAAAACAACTTTTCTACTTATTCAGATATGGCCAAAAAAGGATTCAAGATGTAAACCACAATAGTTGGGTTAGACTTTGTTGACTTAATGTGAGTGTACCTGCAAGATATAGAAAGAAGAGAGAGGGAAAAAAGAAAAGAAAAGAAAATGGCAGAAAATGTTTGAATAAGGTCATTTTTACAATATAATGGAATGACTATAACTAGAGAAGGCAATTTGACCTGCAAATCTGAGGCCCCACCCTGCCTTGCCCCTAATGGGATGGTTTGCAAGTCATGGAGAGAGATAATAACCCTACGCAGGTTAGGGGAGGGGTAGGGCTTAGGTCACCCCATGCCAACCCGCTCTCGTATGCTTTATACATTTTGCTTCCAATGTTACTCCTTTAGTTGTTACACAATGACAATGTGTCCTATACAAAACTGGCTTTCATTCTCTCACCTATACCAGATCGGCACATACTCTCTCCACTCCAAAGTCCGACGACTACGGCTTCATAGATGCCAATCTACACTTCAAACTCCCTCTTTACTCCTCTTACTCAAGATGCCGAACAATGGTATTTGAGAAGTTTTCCACCAACCAAGCATCTCAACTGTGAGTCTCTCTCTCTCTCTCTATATATATATATATGTTTCTTTATATACATAGGTTAGACCTATTAAGATATGTAAAATAATTTACTCATCTCTCTTGTACCATTTTAATGGGTTCATCAAGGGTAGAATAGTCCTTTTTCTCTCTTTAGGGTTTTGTCTTGTATTTATATGTCATTAGTTGTATTCTTCTATTATTATCAGACACACAGCAGCCGCATGATTTTCTCTCTCTTCTTCTTCTATTGTTTGATCAAGATTAACATGGTATCAGAGCACGCTCATTTGCATTCGAGTAAGACTACTTTTCCTTCTTTTCCTTGGACCTCTCACACACGATGACTTGGCTATTGGATTGGATCATTGGCTGAACTATTCAGATGGCTGGAACTTCTTTCTCTATCTCCTATCAATTGTTTCTTCTTCTTTGTTGTGTTGTTGTTCTGCTGCATCATCTTCTCTGTGTCTGTTGGATTTTTTTTTTCTCTGCCTCTTCAGGTTCAACTTCTTCTCTCTCTGCTTTTGCTGGTCCGTTATTTTCGTCTCTGCTGCGGCCATTCTTCTTTGCTGCTGCATCTGTTACTCCTCTGTTGCTGCTGGTTTTTCTGCTCTCTGATTGATCTTTTCTCTTCTTTGCTGCGACAACAGGTTTGGACAGTTTGTCGCTTGATATAAAGGCTCCAGAACGTTTGTCTGCAACTTTGTGGTTCGTCTCATCTGGTTCATTTGAATCTGGTTTGGTTTCTATTTTGGATTTTACAGAAATTTTTTTTACCATGGCTCGTGGAAATTCTGATTCTCTTCAAGCCATTAGTGTCAAAGTTTGAGATGAAAGATCTTGATCCTCTTCGCTACTTTTTGGGCATTGAGGTGGCTTCATCTCCTAAGGGCTATCTTTTGTCTCAGTCCAAGAATGCAGCTGATGTTATCCAAAGTGCCAAGTTATCTGATTCCCATACTGTTGAGACTCCACTTGAGCTTAATGTACATTATACTTCTACTGAGGGTGTTCCTTTGACTGATCCCACCTTGTATCAAGTTCTTGTTGGTAGTCTAGTTTATCTTACTGTTATACATCCTGACATTGCCTATGTTGTTCATGTTGTGAGTCAATTTGTCTCTTCTCCAACTACAGTCCACTGGTCTGCTGGTCTTTGTATTTTGCATTCTCTTTGGGGTACTTTGCATCAAAGTTTTTTGTTCTCTTCCACTTCTTTCGTGGAACTTCGAGCTTTTTCTAATGCTGATTAGGTAGGTGATGCCATGGATCATAAATCCACCACTAGTTTCTATGTGTTTTTTGGCTGATTCTCTTATTTCCTAGAAGAGTAAAAGCAAACTGTTGTTGCTCCTTCTTCTGCTGAGGCTGAGTATCGTGCTATGGCTACTACTACAACTGAAATTGTTTGGTTGCGATGGTTGCTTGCGATTTAGGAGTATCCTTTTTATTCCTACTTCTATGTATCACAATAACAGAAGTGCCACTCAGATTGCTAATAATTCTGTTTTTCATGAGCGCACCAATCACATCGAGATTGGTTGTTACTTTGTGTGTCACAACCTTCAATTTGGGACTGTCTGTTTGCCATTTGTTTCCTCCACTATACAGTTGGCTGACTTCTTCATGAAGTCTCATACCATTCGGTGTTTTCACTTCCTTCTTGACAAACTCTCGCTATCTAGGATTGATTGTTTCTTAATTGTGGCTGATTGGGAAGAAAATTCTCCACGTTTTTGTAGAGTGATCCTTGGCTTGTTTCTGATCATGTTCCAATTGTTTTGGATTGTGAAGGGTTACCTAATGGCAAAAGTCGTTTTAGGTTTGAAAATATATGGTTGAAGGAAGAGGGTTTTCTTGATTTAGTGAAACTTTGATGGAGATCTTATAATGTGAATGGCTATCCAAGTTTTGTCTTGGAGGAAAAACTGAAGCTTCTGAAAATTGATCTAAAAATATGGAACACTGAGAAGTTTGGCAACATTACAGTTAGAAAGGGCAAACGTTTACAAGTAATTAAGAATATTGATAGCTTGGAAAGGGAGAGGGCTTTACTCCGTGAAGAAATTTTGCAACGGGAAGCGGCGAAAGGGGTGTTGGGCAGCATTGTTCCTATGGATGAAATTTGTTGGCGTAAAAAGGCACGGTTGTTGTGGTTGAAGGAGGGTGATAACAATACAAAGTTTTTAATAGGATGGCTAATGCTCATCAGAGAAATAATCATATTAGTTGCTTGCTAGTTGATGGCGAAGAGTTGAGGAATGAGGCTGAGATAAGTGAGGAGGTGGTGGGTTTCTACAAAGCTGATTATTCAGAGTCAAATGGTCGAAGACATGCTTTGGATGGATTGGAGTTTTCTGGGCTTGAAGAGGCATATAAGGACTTATTAGAGATCCCTTCACTGATGACAAAGTGTTATCAACACTCAAACATTGTAATGGTGACAAAGCTCCGGGGCCCGATGGTTTTACCATGGCTTTTTTACTAGTGGGATGGCATATTTTTAAAGACGATATTATGGCCATGATGCATTACTTTTTTTGTGGATGAATCATTTGAATGCAACCTTTATTGTTCTTATTCTAAAGAAGGGTGGGGCCAGTGAGCTGAAGGATTTTCGACCTATCAACCATGTCGGTAGTATGTACGAATTGGTGGCTAAGACGTTGGCTCTTAGGCTAAAAAAGGTGATTGGTAGAGTGATTTCTGATTCTCAAAATGCCTTTGTCGGGGGTTGTCAAATTTTCAATGTAGTTCTAGTGGCTAATGGGGGAGTGGATTCAAGATTGAGGACTGGGGTTCCAAGCATGTTGTGTAAAATTGATATCAAAATGGCCTATGATCATGTTTGCTGGGACTTTCTAATCTACTTATTCGAGAGAATGGGGTTTGGGGGAAAATGACGAAACTAGATAAAATTTTGTATCTCTTCTATCAGGTTTTCAGTTATGATGAATGGCACTCCAACAGGATTTTTTGGCAGTTCTAGAGGACTAAGACAAGGAGATCCTTTATCTCCATATCTTTTTATCATTGTCATGGAGGCTTTAAGTAGAATGTTAAAGTGCGCTATTGATGGAGTTATGATTGGTCACTTTGAGGTGGGGAGAATTGGAGAGGATGTGGTTTCTATCTCTCATTTGTTTTTTAGCATATGATGTTTTCTATGATAGGAATAGTTAAGGTACCTTCGATGTGTTATTATTTGTTTTGAGGCTGTTTCAAGGCGTAAAGTGAATGTGGGAAAAAGTGAATTGATTCTAGTGGGTGATATGGGGAATATAGGGATCTTAGCAAATTGTTTGGTTCCTAAGGTGGGAGCTCTCCCTACTAATTATTTAGGTTTGCCTCTTGGTTCTTCTTTTAAAGCTACAACAATTTGGGATGGTATTATTGAGCAGATGGAAAGGAGACTTGCGTTTTCGAAGCGGTAGTATATCTCACAAGGAGGTAAATTGACCGTGATTAAAAGTACTTTGCCTACTTTGCCACCTGTTTTATGTCTCTTTTCCCTATTCTAGCATTTGTAGTAGATAAATTGGAGAAGCTACAAAGAAACTTTTTGTGGGGTGGTTTGGGTGATGAGTTTAAATATCATCTCGTGGCGTGGGATAAAGTATGTGCTCCTTTTAAAGATGGTGGTTTGGGTATTCGTCATTTAGCCTTTTTAATAAAGCTCTGTTGGCAAAGAACAAAATTTTCATTTCTTTCTATTGAAACGGCCGAAACATTTCTATTTCCTAAGAGATCAAAGCGAAACACTAGTGGAATAAAGAAACTCTGTTGTTTCCATAAAAACGCACTTGAATATAGAAAAATGCACCAAAACATAACCCTATAGACTGAAACAATAAGTTGTATCAATATGAATTTATAACTTTTCATAAACGGTGTACAATTTTTATTAAGAAAAAATTCAAAAGATTGCACTTATGAAATGTTTCTAAAACATCTCAAAACTTTTTCGAAATGTTTCCAAAATGTTTCCGTTTCCGTTTCCGTTTCCGTTTCCAAGCCAACCGAAATGACCTATCGAGACGAAATTTTGATCCTTATCTATTGGGTAAGTGGTTTTGGAGATTTGCTATAGAAGATGGCCAGTTTTGGAAATGTGTGATTCAAAGTAAATATGGTTTTGGAGAGAGTGGTTGGTCTTCTAGTCAAAATCCGAATACCTCTGGGGTTAGTATGAGAAAAGGAATTAGAAATGGTTGGGTGGATTTTTTTCATCATGTTAGCTTTGCTATTGGTGATGGAAGAAGAGTCCAGTTTTGGCATGATTTATGGTGCAAAGATATTCCGTGGTCTGTTGCTTTTCCGAATTTGTTTGCTATTGTGACAGATAAGGAAGATTTGGTGGCAAAGTAGTTGAAGGTTTCTAATGATGTGGTGGCACAGGAACCTCTTTTTATTAGAGGGATTCAAGAGTGCGAATTTGTGGAGGTGGCGAAGTTTTTTGGGTAGAGTGAATATTACTCAAGGAGGTGTGGATCATATGATTTGGGCTGGTAATAAAGGAAGTTTCTCTATTCGATCCTATTATGCTTTTCTTAATAATGGGTAGAGGAGATCGTTTCCATGGAAGGCTATTTGGAAGTCGGGAGCTCCTAAAAAGGTGAATTTTTTTGTGTGGATGACAGTTTTGGATGCCATTCTCACCATTGATAGTAGGGAGAATGGGTCATATGCTTCCTCATTGGTATTGTATATATTATAGAGCTGAGGAGAGTGAATCATTTGCTTATCCATTGTGATGTGGCACTTCAATTTTGAAACTTGGTATTTTCTGTTTTTGGAATCAGTTGGGTTATGCTAGAATCTGTGGTATTTTTATATGAATCATGGTCAACAAGTTGTAAAGATCATGTGAAGAGAAGGCTTGAGGTTGGCTCCGCTGAGTGTGATGTGGTGCATTTGAAAGGAGCATAATAGGGGACTTTTGAGGACACTTTGTTACCAGTACATAGACTAAAGGCTATGTTATTGCAAACTTTACATTTTTGGCTGTCTGGGCAATTTTGTGATTCCTCTATTGCTTTGATAAACTGTATAGGTGATCTTTCTTTGAGAATAAGAGAAGGGGGGGGGGGGGGGGGGGGGGGGGGGGGGGGGGGGGGGGGGGGGGGGGGGGGGGTGGGGTTTTCTGTTTTGTATACATCTTGTGTCCTCAGGAGGCTCTATTTTGCAATAAAATGATATTTACTTACCAAAAAAAATGTAATATTAGTTCCTTATTTCTCTTGTATTATTTTCATGGGTTCATTATGGGTAGAAGATGCTACCCTATTAGGTGTGATGTAGGTTCGAGCAGAAACCGTACTGAACTTGCCTCTTTGCCATCCGTAAGTATGACCGACTCTCCTAACCTATTCAAGGATAGTTTCGAAGAAAGTTGCTAACACCATCCTAATAGTGTTGTTCTTTGATGATATTGTTTCTATAGCTTGCAGACTACCTTCAGTAATGAACTCAATTTTTTTTCAAAATTAATTTGCTCTTTGAGAAAGCTATAGTTTTACTAAATTTTTGTTGACTTCACACAGCAGAAAGATATTTTTCTCTCCTTTTCTTTGGACTCAATTTCCTACGCTTGTTGGCACATTTTCATTTAATTTTTATTAACAATTTTGGAATTCTCTGACATTATAGTGTTTAAAAACTGCTACATACATTTCCCACATCTAGGCTTCTCAATTATTCTAACTTCCTCAATGTTTCTACAATATTTTGAATTCCTATTTCCTAAGAATCACACACTCTTCTAAGATGTCATTTTTGTGTCATACACCATGCCAAACATTACACTTGTTGGACACTCCCCAAAACGTGCCGTACACGTGCCCAAACATATCCTATTATTTTTCTTTAAAACTAGGCACGCTTCGAATACTTGGGGGGCAAGTGTCCGTCACTTGGACATACGTGAAACACTTTGCAAATTTGGGAAAAAAAAAAAGTGGGATTGAATTATAAATAAAAAAAAATATAAATTTATATCTAATTCGGCGTTTAGCTTATAGAATACATTATTTGTAATTTTTAATTAGTGTTATCTTGCAATTATTTTTCATTATCATCAAGTAAAATATATGACTAAAAATATAAAATATATATTTTTGCCGCATTCCCGCCGTGTCATGTCGTTTCTTGCATTTTTTAACAATCTTTATGTTAATGTGTCCAAGTTATGTCCATGAATATCCCATTTCTAAACTTCCACAACAATTTCAAGATATTCAATTAATTGGGCTTTGCAATTTGCAGCCAAGTTTCAAAGTCAAGGTAGATATTAACTATGAATGTTGATCATGTTTTGACAACTTTATCTCCACTTTCTCATTAACTTTAAAGTGGTAGCTCTGGCCCCCCTGCATATCTAAAGGCTTCTTCTATATGGAATGTTCACAGCAACAATGTCAATATGCAATCATCAAACACATTCTGCATGCAATGGTCCATGCAGATCTCAAGGAACACTTATGGCAAAACTAGTATACAACATCCTCCTATGTTGCGTAGTACAATAATACTGATGATGACGATTAATACTATTAATTATTCTTATTATAATTTATGGGCATTATTATTTCAGGGTAGAGCGTTGGCTCATTTCATAAGGTCTTGTGCAGGAGGGTGCTTCCTCTTTTGAATGGAACGGCTTTGGAGAGTCAAGGTGCCTTCCAAGGCTTTGACCATGGATAATTTAGGGAAATGGTAAAATGCTTACAAATTAGTGATACATGTCTAAGTTTATAAGAGGGTTAAGGAGACTATTAACACATTTTGCTGCATCTGAAATGGCATGAGATAAATAGTGTCTTCTTTTCTCTCCTTTCAACACCCAATCCCAATATACCACGCCATTGCATGGTTTCCACACCCTCTAGCTGTCGATAGAGTTTTCTTAATCATAACTCAGTTATAACACATACTATGCCATCTGATTTGAAAACAGTCATCAATTTTACTCAAAAAGAAGAAAAAAATGAAGGACCACATAAGAGAATTTTGCAATCCAAGTAGTCAAAGTCACTAACTTATGTAGCATATGAGGAGACCGAGTTATTATCAAGCACCATTTTATATTATGAATTTTCTAAAAACACAAGCTTGCATAAAAATCTAACCACACAAACCAAAAGATTTCATTTTCCCAACATATAAAACAAGAGAAATGTCAAACACAAAACACGTTGAAACAAGTATCTTCAGCAATACTAGAAATTTATAGCTGTGACTTCTTGTACAAAGCCAACCAGTGGAAGGCCCTCTGCAGATATACCCTCTGTCAGAAAAACAACCCTGTCTCATCCTATGTTTTTATTTTGCATGCAAGAGCAAATGCCACTGTCAATTTTAATGGTTTTGTAAAATATTGAGCTAATACGCCAATAATAATTCTTTTCAGACTTACTTGTAGTTGCACAGAGTTTTTGTCAATATATGAAGTAAATTATTATCAAATATCAACAAAGAAAGGAAGTTTCAACAAAAAAGAATAGAAAGACCAGGAAAGGAAAGAAGAGAGAAAACAAAAAAGGGGAGGGACAGAGAGAGAGAGAGAGAGAGACAGAAGGTATAGGTTCAACAAACTAAATATGTCTATCAGGGAAGAAAAAGAGTAAGACAATCAAAAACATTTTTCTATAAGCAAGCAAAATTTTATTCAAACCAAGACGCCAGAAGGGGCTCCACCTCTGTACACAGGATGTATACAAAGAAAACTATACCCACTCCCCAAAATTAATAACATAAGAATCATCTCCAATTCCATTCGAACTGAGAGCCAAGAAATAAAAGAGCTACCCAACTAAAAGACAAGATGAAGCGAGTGAAAAAAGGAAAGGGAATCCCTTAGACACTAAGGCCAACCATCATGAGTTCTACTGTCGACCAATTTTGAGCATTTATCCCTTATTATTTCTCAACGTTCACATTGATGCAGACCAACACTTTTGTTGTCCAGAGTTCGAAGATTTTTCTCAATATCACATGAGAAATTTTACTCACGCTGCAAGTGGCAATTGTTTACCCCTCATATTTATCAGCTTCGGTTTTTTACTGAACAAATGCAAATACATAAATCCTCAGCACACCATTCATGCGAATGTGATGAATGAGTAAATATTTTAGCCAAAGCTACTCCTATATTAGATACCTTATTTCCAACTTTATATGTAATTTTTTCATGAAAATGGAGACCTGGCAGAACATTTGCATCCGCTGGCATTGCCTTTCTTTCAGCCTCCATGTGAACCTGATATATACCCCAGGGAAACCATATTAACTTTAAGGAACCAAGATAATGTCAATGTGCAACAGACACAAGGTTTTAACCAAGAAGCAGCACAAGAGGAGGAAGAAGTAGAAGAAAAATTTTGATTTTGAAAGATGTAATTTATCCATTCGATCATCTAATCTATGCTCAAAGGAGAAAAAACAACAAACAGGGAAATCCAGTCAAGTCAAAGCATTCAGTAGAAAATACCTGCTCCCTTATGGTAGCTAACAACCCGTCATTCCATTGTTCACCATCTAAACAAATTTCTGCAAAATAAATAACTTCTTACTAAAGCAGCAATATATCACATTTACATAATTATATACAGCAGAAGCACACAGAAAACATTGAAAAATTAAGTTTAAAAAAAAAAAAAAAGGAGAGAGAGAGGGGGCAAGAGTGGGTTTGGGTGTCTAAGGCCCCCTCTAAAATTGCCTTTTTTGTGTGGACAGCAGTGCATGGAAAGATGCTAATTATTGCCTACTTGATCGAGAGAACGTGGATCCTTCTGAACTGGTGTTGTGTGTGTAAGATGGACGGGGAGTCAGTCAACTATAAACCATCTTCTCATTCATTTTAGTGTAGCTAGAGAGCTCTAGTCTCTAACCCTGTGCATGTTCGGGATTGTGTGGGTCCTCCCTAGGAGTGTGAGAGATCTCTGTCACTATTGGAAGGGGCCTAGGGTGGGAAGTAGGAGAAAGAAGATCTGGAAGTTGGTTTCCATGGCTTTGACACGGATTTTGTGGGGTGAATGTAATAGGACAGCTTTTAACAGGGTTGAAGAACCTGTTTTCAAGCTCAAGTCCCTTTTGTAAAGTTTGGTTTTTGGGTCAAGTTAATCCGTCCTTGAATCAATTTTTGGATTTCGTAGAGTCCTGTGAGTAATTCTGGATGCATAGCTGATATAGGGCTTTTCTTTTGTCCTTGTTTTGTACTGGGGCCGGCACCCCATTGGTGCCTTTTCTAATTTACATATATACATCTCTCTTATCCAAACAAAAAACTAGACTGCCAAAATTTGTTTATGCATTCAGATGAAGTATCCCATCAATACCATAGCTTATATCAGTATAGCACCTGCAGCATACTCCAGAAAGAGGGTGGCCATCCAACAACACGAGTAACAGCTATGCATAAACCAGGAAACTTCACGGAGACAAGAAGTTGTTTCTTATTGGCAAGAATTTTCTAAACATGACAATGATGGAAACAACATAATGATCACAATTAAGAATCAGATTTAGAAGCAAGCCACTAAATGTACATCAACAGATCAAAACAAGGCAAGCAAGGCCGTGATAGACCGAAAGTTGTTTCGTCTTGTCAGAAAGATTGTTCACAAGAAACATTTTGAAGAACAAAAACATGGCTATGATAATGAGGGCAACAAAGTTATTGATGATGGAGAAGAATCCTTTATAGAGAAGCAGGCCATTATAAGTACACCATCAAGTCAAAACATTGACAGAAACCCCACATTTATACCATTGTGTGTGTTCTATTACAACAATCTATTGACCAGTATGTCCTGTGGACGATGACACGGCCAACTTTTCAAACTAGTGAAATTTTAATATCTGAGGATATTAACGAGAAGTCTCAAAATTAGAAAATAAAAAGTGAGAACTACACACACACACATTCAAAGTTTCTACTTTCTTAGCTCTTCAAACGAACCCGATGATACACCCCATTAACTTGTAAATGCAGTAAGGCTCTAAATCCAAGGAACAAATCTTTGTTTCATGTCCATTGAAATGGTCTAAAGGTTTCCATTCCCCAAGAAACTAACATGAAATATTAGTCGAATACCAAGATTCCAATTTTCTATTGAAACAATATCAAACATATATATATATATATAAATGGAATATTTAACAAGAGTCATATTTGCCTCTTTTTGGTTCAAGAAAAGATTTAATAACGAAGAAAAATCTTATATTTATCAGACAAACTAAGAAAATCAAGAGGGGAGATAAGGAGAAGAGAAAACATATATGCCTACATCTATTATTCTCATTGATATTATAAGTACCTTTTTTGTGAAAATTGTCACAAGCACTATCCTTTTTCTTTCTTTTTATTTTTCATTCTACTACTACCAGGATCTTGCATTTTTAATGCTTTCTCTTACGATAGGACTAATTTTAAAAAAAATGCTAGCTCTTATGATAGCAAACCCCATTCCCCAACTAACCCTTTAAACCTTCTGTTTATGAGCTTCATCAATCTTGTTAAAACAAAATTAAAACTTAATCTTGTTTTCCCGAAGGACCTCCAACACTTGGAAACCCTTTGACCTTTTGTTGATTATTAATAATGTAAATTTTGTTATTCTTTACAATTTTATAAAACCTTATTTGGTTGGAACCTAATGCACATTTAGAATCATATAAACTTGTGCTTGAAAAAATTGATTTGTTTGACATTAATTTAACAATTTCTAGTTCACATTGAATTTACTTTTTGATAGTATACTTGTGCCCTTGATGTAAAGAGATGTGTAGGCCTCAACATGTTCATTTACTTAATTATTGAGCTTGTCTAAACATCTATATAAGGAACAAACTTTCCTTTTCCGTTTAACCAACACGAAACATTAGTGGAATATCGAAATTTTAATATCTCCTTGAAAACATATCAAGCACATTGAAATACTACGTAACATATTGAAACAAGGAGTTGTTTCCACACATGTTTGACAATTTTGATTCTTAGTTGTGGCTCGCTTCTTTTTTTTACTATTAATATTACGATTATTATAATTAATATTAACTTCATTAATGATGGGACATTTATTGATTCAATATAATTAATTTAGGCCAAAGTTTTCAGATATTTATTTGCAAACTAATGCATTAATTTAATGCATAAACTCTCAAATTATCTCATAATCAAGTAAAATAAACATCAATGATCACCTAAATTACGAAGATTAATTTTCTAACAAATTTGTAAGCATATTCGCGTTCACTATTCAATGCTATCATAGTTTTCTCTAATACAAATGCCTGTATAGCAGTTAAACGTGTTCAATTCTCTATTTAATAACTAAAGAACTTTATTAAAGAAGACGCCTAATTAGAGACGGCGCCCTTGTGCACCGGGAGCATACAAAAAGCCTCAACATCATGCACTCAAGAAAGACCAACCAGCAAAATGCACCAAATAAAGAACTTGAAACCATTATTGTCCCATACAACCTTATCCTCAGCACCCCTTGATCTCACTCTCTCATATAATTGAAAAATCATGCCGCTGCCTCCAATTCCTAGTCCTGCAACTCTCTACAAAACCAAGGCTCCCACATAGTCCTAGTCTCAGAAATCTTAATGTAATCATTAAGCTAAATGCTTTGCTAATCATTATTTGTATTTGTACTGTCAAATTTGCACTACTCTACTAATCATTATGTTAAATGCCTCCATCACCAAGATACATAAAAAGGGAGACTATGGGTCCCCTTGTCTTAGACCTCTCGAACTGGAAAACTAACATGCTGAAGTTCCATTAACTAAGACAAAAAATTTAACAACACAAATACAACAAAGAATCCAAGATCTCCATTTCTCCCCAAAACCCATCCTTTCCAACGCATGCAACAAGAAATTACAATAAACATGATCATATGCCTTCTAACGCAAAGTTAAAGTGGCACAAATGCCTACCTTACACAACTTCATTGGACACAAGCACAGCTTCCAAAATTTGTCTGCCTCCCACAAATGCACTCTAAGAGTTTGAAACCACTTTCCGACTGCTTTCCTCAATCTAGGAGCCAAAACTTTAGCTGAAAGCTTATAGATAAGGCCTAAAATCCTTCAACTCCACTACTCTACTTTTCTTCAGAATCCCAAAATGAAAGTAGCATTGAGGTTCCTCTCAAAAGAACCATGCTAAAAAAAAATGAAAAAACACACCCATTGCATCACTCCATAACACATTCCAACCTGCAAGTAAAAATGCCATGGTCATGCCATGTTCAATTATTAACTTAGTAGCTTTAGAAATATACATGGATGGATTTTAATTCATGTTTCCAAAGGTTTTCTTATGTTTCTAATTTTTATTTTGTATTTCCATTATGCTTCCAAAGTGTTTCCGAAACGTTTCAATTTTCAAGGAGATCGAAACAATGCACTGAAATGAAATTTGGGGGCTTTAGTTTTTGTTTCCAAACATTCTCATGTTTCTAGATTTTGTTGCTGTTTTCCTTATGTTTCCAAAACATTTCCATTTCCAAGCTGACCAAAATAAGACTCATACAAAATTTTAAGCCTTGTCTAAATCATGTATTATACCATGCACCAACTTTATAAATCATGCATTTCCTATTATACTACATATTCCTAGTGCTATCAAAGAAAAGGGAACACGGAATACAAAAAAAAAGAAAGCAAAATATAGAACAATCTACAATAATGAAATGCGATTAAAAGATATTTACTCCATTACTCGGGATTGGAAACACTATTTAATCCAAAGATTTTGGCAGTGAAATAATTGAACAAACAAAACTACAACTGATAAATTTTACTTGTGATCACAACTCAATCAGACCTTAATGTTCATGAATTTTTGCTCAATCTTGCATTTTCATATTTCCCATGTGGATTTTACATATGTACAACTTGTGATGTTGCATATGGATATTAGATTGAGTTTCATTAAAAAAATTATACAACCAAACAAAGTAGCCCAATATGTTCAACCTAAAAATTTATTTAACAATCCATAAAACTCGGACTATCCAAAAGTGTTTTTCTGTTTTTTGTTAAGTGCTTTAGTAAGATACACATCGGCCCACGAACAATACAAGATTTGGCCCTGAATGAAATCCCCAAAGCCCATTGCTGATATGATTAAAAAAATAAACCAATCCTACCAAAGTAAGCATGCACGCCTTTCATCAAAAATGCATTTTTTCACAATAAATATACATGGGACAAAAAAAAAATCAACTTTCTCAAATAGAGGGTAGAAGGATGTATTCTGTCACACAAGTGCATTCCCATAGACTCATGACAAGAGAAGAGTGCAAGTTTATTTAGGTCCTCAATCTTCCTAATCAAGTAGCATATTCAGGAATGTCTATTTTTATTCGATTTCATAATCTCTTGCAGCTCCAGTAAATTGAAATTTTTTGTATTTTCTTTGACTTGGACATTTCATAGATTTTCCAATTTCAATGATGTAAATTATTTATATAATATTTGGCTCCTCCTTGTGACAAAGGACGGACTACTGCTCTTGAATTCTAGTGTTGTAACATGACAAAACCAAGGATTAAAATTTCATTTGGGTGTGTTGTGTCGATTAGCACAGAAATGGAAATGTTTCGAACACATCTTAGAAGTGAAAAATTGTTGAAAACACATAGAAATGTTTGGAAACATAAATCGAAAATTATCTAAACGTGTAAAAGCCTAATAGTAGATTTACTAATCATATTGAGATTTATTCAATCATTCTTACAAAAAAAAAAAAAACAAGTGTAAAATTAAAAAATCAATGTTGCAATGAAATAAAAAGGGCTAAGTATCGTCACTAATCAAAGAAAAAATTTACTTACACAATTGTAATAATAATATTGTTATATTATTATCTACAATAATATTTATTAATTTAGTAAACTACAACCTTTTATATTTTTCTCCAAAAACGGTACAAACATTTATCAAAAGTTCTAGATCCATGTCGACACAACTTATTAGTTCAATATATTGTACTATGTCTTAGTGTGTTTTGTTATGTTCTGATGTGTTTCGATCAGAACAATAGAATTTCATATTCTGCTAATGTTTCATTCAATCTCTTTAGAAACGGAAATGTTTTGGCCTTTTAGATGAAAACAAATGAAAATTTTGTTCCTTGGACAAAGCACTGGTGTTTACTCCCAAGCTAACAAAATAGTTCCACACTCAATCTTTGACTAAGAAAAACCATACATTGAACTATGATCTCGTTTTACAGCAAACAGCCTTAGTTCGAAGGAGATCTTATGACCGTTAAGCAAGGATGAAGGGAGAATGAGTACCAAAATTATTTCAGATTCTTACACTTGCTATCTTGTGCAGTTCAATGTGATGACAAATCTATAAACAATATAGAAAAGTAGACAATTATCACTGTGGTTACAACAAGTGGCTCATTTTAAGTGGCTCTTAAGTTTTTATTCATAATTTTCCTTTTTGAACTACAGACCACTGTAGTTATTTACGTCATGTATTTTGTAGAAGAAAACTTATAGCACCGTACATTGGATCCATTGAATTACAATTAGTTTGTAAATATGTAAGCTGTCTCTTAGGCTCACTGTATTTATGTTTTTTGAATCCCGGTTCATTGTATTTCTTTAGTTCACGTATTTTACGGAACAAAACTTACACTACTATGCATTGTATCCATTGAATTCATATGAAATATATCTTCTCTATCTCAATAACTCCTTTAACTATTCATTTAGATACATGAACTATTGCTTAATTATAATAATTCATCGAAAAAATGTTCTAAATATAATAGTTAAATCATCCTCCTCATCAAAACTGCCACTGACAAAAATTCTAGAAGAATAGCATTTTTCAGAAAAGAAAACCATTGGAATGTTTTATTTAGTATTGTTGCTGTGTGGAACAACATTCAAACAGGGACAATTGTTTTGTTGGGACTGAACAAAAACAATAAGTTCAAAAAATTAATAATAAATCCCGTGCATTGCCAGGGTCTAATACTAGTGAATGATAAAAGCAGAACAGAAGCAAAGCCAGACACCATAGGCAAACTGTCCAGAGCAAAAATAGTTAACCATGAAATCTCAAAGGTTATCTTCAAAGCTACCTTGAGTTTGAGCAGCACGGGCAGCTTCAAACTCCTTTTGTAGACGCTCAAATATCACCTTGTCAGAATCCCTACGAAATCCAATCACTTTTACAATCTTCACCCTCAAAGACCATAATCATTCTTTTGTAATGTGTACTCAAGATGTGAAATAAAATGTGACCAAAATCAAACACAAAAAACATTAAACATGAAAAGAAAAAGAATGAGTTAAAGGGCACATTAATATCGAATAAAAAAATCAGTGCCCCATGTTATTTTTGTAACCATTTGTATATTTTTGCCTACTGGGGAACCTTTTACAAGACGATTTCATTTGTCGAGTCAATTAGGCATAAATTTTCATTACTTATATACTCCAATGTCATAAGAAGCACACAGTTCCAGGAGTGCAGCAAAATGTGTAACTGCATTCCAAATAAAGCCTTGGTAATTTGCAAAAACTCGTACCTAGAAAGGCGCTCCGATAACTCTCCGTGCCTTCGAAGGACATTTGAAACTGCCAAAAAGCAACACAGCTTTTATTATCTCAACATACCATGGATTTAAATGTACAAATTTAACCAAAAAGTAGACAAAGTATAAACTGAGCTCGGTACATCTAGCCCGTGTAGTCTCTAATCGTACATCTTCCTCCTGCATAAAATTCTGTCACACAGCAGGGAACATAATTATAATCACCAAAAACAACAGTAAAATTATTATTCTGAAAAATGTATGATACGGAAATAATCAAAATCATTCATTCTTTACTTAAAGAAAGTAGGAAAACAGTATGTCACTAGAAAAAAGATCAAACAGGGGAAAACCCTTGTCAAGCACAACACAGAAATAAGAAACACATGATTTTATCTACTGCTGGAGGGCTGGTGCCTTCAAAATAGGGGGTTGGTTTTTGGAATTGGGTGTATCCTCTATGAAAGGTTATGAGAATTTCTAATTTTGAGTTCGGTGCAGGTGGCATTTTTAGATAGGTACTTGGTACGGCGAAAAGGAAGAGTTGGTGCAGAGGTTCTAAAGGCAAAGCTCATCGAGGATTGAGTGGTTCGTAAGTGGAAGGTGTCAACAGGGGTTGAGGTGTTGGACCTCAGTGGACCAGTGGAGCTTAGTACCTGTTTGTGCTGCATGGACAGAGGAAGCTCAATGAGTTCTGAACCAGCCATGGAGCTTTGAAGAACAGACACTTTTCCTTGGTAGTTGATCACCATGGGCCCGTTGTTACAGCCCAAGTGCAGGGCCACGTGACGTCTGGGTAAGGATGATGGGGATTCCGATCCATTATGGGATGAGGCAGTCTTTAGAGCCATTGGAAACCGAGGCGGTGGCTTCAAGGAGATCAACTGCACAATGGTGGGAGAGGAGGCACCTCAGATTGGCTGGTATCAAGTTCTTTTCTTTTGTTTTGTGTTTTGTGTTTTGTGTTTTTTTTTTTTTTTTGTGGGGTTCTTTGGGGGGTGGGGGGGTTTTGGGGGGGTGTTCACTGCTTGGGAACATTTGAGAGCAGTGGGAGCAGCAAGAGGTATTCTTATCGTATGGGATAAGAGGGTGCTCAAAAGGGAAGAGTGTGAGAAGGGGTGTTTTCTCTTGTCCTTTCAAGTGTGTGGAAGATGGTTTTCAATGGGGGTTCACTACAAGAGTTGGTGGCAATAGTCTTTAGATGGGATTCTTCATAATGAGTTGGAGGTGATTTCAATGTAGTTTGTTTTCCTTCAGAAAGATTGGGGTGCATTTACATTGTTACAGAACTAAGACAGTTATCTGACCACATAAATAAGTTCAATTTCATGGATTTTCTGTTTACTTATCGAAACAAAAACATATAATGGATTTGCCATTAATAGGAGGTTTGTTAACTTGGTCTAACTCTTGGGATATGAAAAGGTGCAATAAGGAGGAGTTCGGGGCTCAAAAAGTGAAGGTTTTGGAGGATATTAGTTAAATTCGGCAAAGAAGGGGTTCAACAAAAGAGGAGAAACAAACACAAGTGCAACGGAGTTTCGGGAGATTGCAAAATTGGAGGAGATTTGCTGGAGACAAAAATCAAAGGAGTTGCAGCTCAAGGGAGGGACATGAATCCTAGTTTTTCCAGTACAGTGGCAAATGTGCATACAAGGTGCAATCTTCTCACAATGGATAAAGCATTGGGCGCAGATGGAATGAATTTAGTTTTCTTTCAATACTGTTGAATGTAGTGGGAGAGGAGGTTATCGAGATGATTAATGCATTTTTTGAGACTGGGGACTTGAGAGGAGCCTTAATGCACCATTTGTGACATTGATTCCTATAAAGGTACGAGCAAAGGATATTCAAGATTTTGGCTTCTCAAGCTAATTAGGGGGGTGTATAAAAAAGTTTCATAAGTTGGGGTGTATAAATTATTAGTTTTTTTTATAAATAAATAAATTTTATTCAAACCAAAAAAACCCAATATAGAGGATCGCCAAAGTACGGAAGATGTATACCCAAAAATAATAACAATAATAATAAAGACCTCCTAAACAATCTATCAAAGCAAAGGAAGACCCACAAAAATTCTCAAAAAACCAAAACAAAAAAGTATTCAGCAAAAAGCTTTAAGCCTATGAACTTGTAAAACAACTTCCTCAAAAGTTTTTCTATTTCGCTCCTTCCAAATGCACCACATCACGCACAAAGGAGCTAATTTTCAAGCCCTCTTCCCCAATGGATCTCTGCACCCTCTTGTCCAAAATTTATATAGAGATACAATTGAGACTGGCATAACCCAAGAAATACCAAAAATGGAGAACAACATGCTCCAGATTTACCAAGCCACAAAACAATGAATGAACAAATGATCAACAATCCGCTCCGCTTTCTAACACATTTTTCCCAAATTATCAATAGCGATAATAGAATCTAAAGTCATCGTCCATACAAAAAAAAAAACCCACTTTAGGTGGAGCACCTAAACACCTAATTTCCAAACAGCCGACCAAGGGAATGAATTGTGAGAGCCATTACATAGAAACGCATAAAAAGATTTCACAGACAAACTCCCCTTATTAACACCCCAAATCATATGATCCACCCCCTTCTCAAAATGGTAACTCTATATAAAGAGTCAAAAAAATCAACCACATCCTCAAATTCCCAAATCCTAAATAGCCTTAATAAAAAGAGGTTTTCAAGCTACCACCCCATCAGAAATCTTTAGATGATCCATCACAAAAGCTTTCCTATCATTCGCAACAGCATATACACGGAAAGGCTATTGATAACGAAACATCATTACACCAAAGATCATGCCATGCCAAAACTTGACTCTGCTGCCATCCTCAATCATAAAATTGATATGGCGACAAAAATCATCCTAGCCATTCCTAGTCACCTTCCATAGACTCAACCCATAAGAGTTCCTAACCGGATTAGAAGACCAACCACTGACACTAGATCCATATTTATTTTGAACTACAATTTTCCAAAGCTGACCATCCTCTATCCCAAATCTCCACAACCACTTACCTAGTACAGCTTGATTAAAAGATCGCAGTCCCTGAATACCCAACCACCACACCACACTTAACAGAAGTGTATATCTTGTTTCATGCCACAAGGTGATACTTAAACTCCTCCCCAAACCACCCCATAAAAAATCCCTCTGTAACTTTCGTACTAGATCCGTCACCGACACCGAAATAGTGAACAGAGACGAGAACTAAGTTGGCAAACTAGACAAAGTACTCTTTATCTAAGTCAATCTACCTCCTTACTCTTTATCTAAGTCAATCTACCTCCTTTAGAAAGGTATTGCCTCTTCTAAGAAGCCAATCTTTCCTATGTCCTTTCTATAATGTCATCCCAAACCGCTATAGTTTTAAAAGAAGAACCTAGTGGCAAGCCCAAATATACAGAAGGAAGAGCACCCACCTTAAAGCCCAAACAATCTGCAAACACCTCAATGTTCCCTACATTCCCAATTGGAATCAGTTCACTCTTGGCTACATTCACCTATAAATCAGAGATAACCTCAAAAAAAATAAAAACACGCTATAGATAACAAAGTTGTTGCTCATTAGCATCAAAAAAGAATAATGTATCGTCTGCCAAAAGTAAGTGAGAAATAGAGACAACAATAGCTCCTATTCTTCCCACTTCAAAAGATCCGATCATACCTTCGTCCACTGCTCTCTCATCATTCAGCTTAAAGCTTCCATTATAATAATAAATAAATATAGAGATAAGGGATTCCCTTATCTCAAACACCTAGAACTACCAAAAATAGCTAACAAAGAGCTATTTACCATAATTGAGAATCTGATGCTAGAAATACATAATTTGATCCATATCCTCCATTTCTCCCAAAGAAAAGAGGAGAAAATCCCAACAAACAATGATCGTAAGATTTTTCAATATCTAACTTGCACAATAAACCAGGAACACCACTTCTCAATCTAGAATCCACTGCCTTATTAGCCACTAAAACTGTATCCAATATTTGACATCCCCTCATAAAAGCATCTTGTGAACCAGAAACCACAGAACCAATCACCCGCTTAAGTCTCGAAACCAACACCTTAGCCAAAAGCTTATACAAACTATCCACAAGACTGATAGGGCGAAAGTCCTTCAACTCCCTCGCTCCACCCTTCTTTGGAATAAGAACAATAAATATAGCATTTATACTTCTTTCAAAAGAACCATACTCATAGAAAGAATGCATCAAATCCATAATATCCTCTTGAAAAAACTGTCAACCAGCTGATATAAAAGCCATAGTGAAACCGATGGAGCTTTATCCCCATTACACTCTCTCAAAGCAAATAACACTTCCTCCTCAGAGAGAAATCTCCAACACCTCCTTATCCACCTTTAGTAACTACGAAAATTCCATAACATCTAAAGTGGGTCTATGCCCGCATGATTCTGAATATAGAGTTGTATAAAAACCCTCTGTCTCTTATTTGATCTCCTCCTCTTCTCGTAACTCTACTCCATTAGCTAATAAACACTCAATGAAATTGTTTCTACGATTAGCATTTGCCATTCTATGGAAAAACCTCATATTATTATCACTTTCTTTTAACCACAACATCCTTGCCTTTTGCCTATTCTGCCCAGCACACTTGTAGCCCCTTCCCTTTTCAAAATTTCCTCATCAGATAGTGTTATGTTCCCTTTAAGACTGCCTATCTCCTTAATCACCTATAAGCAATTGCCCTTCTTAACACCAATTCTGCCAAACACCTCCAAATTCCACTTCTTTAAATCATTCTTTAACAGTTTCAACTTCGTTGCCACAACATAACTTGAAACACATTCCACGGCATAGGTCGTCCACCATTATTCGACCATATCCACAAAACCTTCATGCTTTAACCACATATTTTCAAAGCAAAAATGACTTTTCCCAATAAGAATCCCTCCACAGTCCAAAACAATAGGAGCATGACCTGATACTGGTCGAGGATACGCACTCTGCAAGATTGACGAAAAATTCTCTTCCCAGTCTGAAGAAATCAAGAACCAATCAATCCTTGACATAGTTGGCCTATCACGGTTATTGCAAAAAGTAAACCTAGCTCCATGCAGTGGAAGATCCATAAGTTCATAGACTGCTATAACATCTAAAAGTTCACATATAGTTGAAATAGAATTCATACATCCATACCATTCTCCAAGATATCTCACCAGATTGAAGTCGCCTCCTATACACCAAGGTTGTTGCCACCTGGTTTTAATTAAAGATAGCTCTTCCCATAAATCTTTCCTCACTGAATCTGAAACATGAAAATAAACTCCAGAAAAAATTCACCTAAAACCATCCTCCACAACCTCAAAAAGAACAGAAGCTGAGTGTACACCAATCACTTCATCCCTCTTCCTCAGGATTCTATTATCTTATCCCGCAAGATAGTAATCCCACCAGCAGCCCCCATTGATCCTAGATAAAGCAAATCCACAAAACGACTTTTCTACAACGAGCGCACCACATCTAAAGTGATCATTTCCATCTTTGTTTCTTGAAAACAAGCTAAATCTACCTTCCACCTTACCATCATAGACTTCACTAAAAGCCTTTTAACATCATTGATACCTCTCACATTCCAAATTAATATTTTTAACTTCATCAAGATACCAATGCAAGATTCTGACCTCTCCTCACCATACTATAACTGCTCCTTGCCCTCACTCCTTCATTTACTACATCATAGTTTATGGAACACTGCAACTTCTTCAATTCCCTAACTTGTCTAGATGCCATTCCCCCTTTTCTTTGCCTCCCTGTTTACAACGTTTGCTCTCTCAACTTTTGTCCAATGGATGACAGAAATCTGAGAGCTTCATCTTCATAACCTTCACAAGAGAAACCCAAGCAAGAACTAAAACCTTCTAATTTATCAACAACCTAGTCTGACCAATCTATTGTTCCATTTTTTAATAATAAAATACTCTCCTTGTTTGTTGACACTTCACCTGGGCCCCAAATTGTCAATGGCGAACAGATCACAACACCTTTATAGAAATCTGCATCTACACTCTTTGAAGAAACCGCTCCATACCTACTCTCCCAATGTTGTTGGAAAACTGCTGAAATCTCACAAGGATCTAGCATATGAACTTTCCCCTCATTATCAGAAAGATTCCACCATCTATTGACAATGGTGTCGACCTCTATTGGCTTATTACTACCATCAGAAACTTGAGTCGTCTCCTCACTAACTTGCAAAGCTCCAAAATTATCTACATCCTCCAAAAAACAGCTGCAGTCCCACTCAATGGAAACACCTTTTGCCTTCTTCAAAACTCCTGACATATCAGTTTTATCTCCCCTATTTCCTTTACTCCATTGATACACCAACATCTTAGAAGAAGAAGAACAAGGGTTTAGGCTTAAAAGGTCTTCGCAGGGATTTAACCCCGAAGACCCAGCCCGAAAATATTAGATGGACTTAATAAAGCTAAGGCCTCAAACCTTTTATTTGAAAAATCAGAAGTTGGGTTGCCTTTATTGACATTGGGCTCCACCCTTGAAACCACAGACCCTAAATCTTTTGTGGCCCAAGTTTGTTCAGGCCCAAATTCTGCATCCTTGCTATCTCGGGTCAACCCCATACCCCTTGATCCACTAGGTGACATATTCGCATCCTTTCATTCCACCCAAACACCAACTAACTTCCACGGCAATTTCGGGATCTGTTCCCGGGATCTCAACCCTCTACGTTGCCGGTGATTTCTCCACTGATACTTATCTTTCTCCAACCTAACCCAACGTGCCTCACAATTTTCCATACTACGCGCCTCCTTCCCCTTCCTTTCCGACGCCTCAACCAACACCACGCTCCCTTGCGTAAACTTCATGGACTGAAATCGAGGTCCTGTTTCAACCCATATATGCATAGTGAAAACCTCCGAATCCACACCGACTAAATTCCTCACCGGAACCATGCTGCCATTTCCCTTCACTTTTAGCCTCACCTACCTAGCATGACATTGCTCCTCCGTGTTCTTATCCACACCTATGAAACCCCCGCAGAAATCGCCAATAGCCTTGAAAATAGAGACATCCCAAAGATGTAGAGGAAACCCTAGAATCCTGATCCAGAATTCATCTGGGCATTCCATGTTAACAAAACAACAGGTTTTGGGCCCCTACTTCTCTAACACTAGAGGATGACCATCAACATACCAGATCTTTCCCAATTTACTCTCTGCATCCTGCTGAGATGGGAGTAGGAACAAATAGTAAGCCCTCACAAAGTCATGCACTTTTACCCCTGGCTCCATTGTCCACATTAGGTTGACCCAAGCTTGAACCGAATCCGCATCTAGAACTGCTTCATTGAAACCTCATAACCTACCAACTAGACATCTTTGCAGCGACTTTACCGCTTCGCTACAGGCGCAAGGATCCACCTCTATATCGTAAGCTTGCGATGTCTCCTCAGAAAGATTTTGCCCTTTATGGGTTAGACAGGCTGGAATTCGATCCGCGCTGTTGTGACTCCCTTTCGATGAGACCCTAAAACACTTCATAATAGAAGATATATCTTCCCATCCTTGCTGAGCTTCTGGCACCCTGATTAGATTAGCTCTTCCGACTCCCTTCACAACAACCTCAATGACGCGTCCCTCCTTATTGCTACATAAATGGCATTCAACAACCCTACAACCCCTTGTCAAGCTTCCCAAGAACATATTTCTCGCCCCTTTTGAATTCATTTTCCTCAACCGATCCCCCCCCCCCAAAGGGAACTTTTGGTCCCATAGCGTGACCTGCCTCAGTACACCTTTACCACTCTCCACCAACAGCAACCCCACCCTCTTTTCTTGATATTCTTTAACAAAGTCGAAATTTTTCTATCCAAGTTGAATAATCCTTCAATCACCCATTCATCCTCTCATAGAGATGTACCAAAAGGGATGGCATAACAATATTTGGCTATATGGGACCATCCAACGTGCTCCAACAACACAAATGTACAAATTATTAGTAAAGGTGTTAACTTTGTAATTGAAAGGAGTGTTGCCTAAGTTGGGGTGTATAAATTATTTAACAGCTGCTAATTTTGTGGGAGGTAAACAGATTTTAGATTCAGTGCTTGTAGCAAATGAGTGTATAGGTAGACTAAAGAATGAGATCCCATGCACGATATGTAAGCTTGATATTGAAAAGGCTTGTGATCATATAAATTGCATTTTTCTAAGGCATTTTTGGAAATAACGGAATTTGGTCAGAAATTGAGCCAATGGGTGTGGTTTCGTATATCCACAATTTGACTTTCATTGTTGGTTAATGGCTCTCCAAATGGTTTCTTCCAAGCTTCTAGGTTGTTTGGTAAGGGAATCCTTTGTCCCCTTAGCTTATTATTTTGGACATGGAGGCTTTGAGCAAAATGGTCGAGAGGATGCTTCAAGGGGACTTTGTGGAAGGTTTTGATGTTGTTCAGATGGATGGTTCCCTTATCTAGGTTTCACAGTTGCTTTATATTGATCCTAGAATTGTGTTTTTTTCAATTACTACTAGAATCGTGTTTTTACATGATTAATTTGAAGAATAATAAACGATATTTTATCATATGTCTAATCATTAAAAGAAAATTGCTCTTACATTTAAAAGTAATTTAAATTGTAATAGGATGATATATACAAGCCTAAGTCTACCCCTATCGTGCCACATTCTAGAGTATGTGGTGCATAGACTCTATCCTAGTCCTCAAGCCTCTTAATCCAACTTCAATGGCCAACCCTCCTATATATTTGTCAATTTGAACTTCCAAAATCCTTCATTTCTAATCCATCAAAATCAACTGCAATCTCAAGAAAATGAAAGCTGCACATAGTGTTCTACAGGAATATGTATTTGCAAAAAATCACCAGCTGTGAAAAATAATTTAAATTGTTTGCATGCATCAGGCATAATTCAAATTGTCCGTAAAGAAAAGGGGAATAGAAAAGAATATTACAACTCATATGTCCATGTCATTCTCTTTTTCAGTCAATCTAAGTATTTTTAAAGGAAATTACTTTTAAAGTTCCGCAGTTTGCTCTTCCTACTATTCATAAGAGCAGATCGGAGGATCTCAAAAAGAATGAAGGAAAGTGGTGGAAAATGTTTGGGAGTGGCTTTCTTTCCTAATCGCCTTCCTTTAATCTCCATTCTTTGCGAAATTATCAACTACAAAAAAAAAAAAAAAAATCTCCCTTCTTTGCGGGACCAACTTCACAATAATTATTCCTCATTTACCATCCATGACCAACTTCCTAACTGCTTTGTGGTTTAATCAACTGCTTTGTGTCCCCAAACTGCCTGAAGTGTGTCCATTCTAAAAAAGAACTTTCAAAAATAATGGGACACGTTCGGACAGGTGCCTAACAAGTGTCCATCTTGAAAGTGCTTGTGTTTTTTAGGCTGTTGCAAACAATATGACTGTACTAAAGTTTTCAGATTTTCTGTGCAATAGCAAGTACCTTGTCTTTTTGTTGTTCTTAAAGAGTAATCTTATTGTGAGGTAAAATCACTCCTGAAAACAATAATGTCAACAATTTTTTCCATTCATATCTCAGATAAAAGCAAAATTAGGCAGGAAGTTGAATACCCTAAATGGGCAGACAAAACCACAAAAATAATCTACTACCGGACATAAGTATAGTTTGAACATTTCTTCAAGAAATAACCATATGAAGGTATGCAAATCATTACCACTTCACCCATCATGCGAGTAGCCGACCCTCAACTTGTTCAAGTTTCTGCACTATTTC
Source organism: Euryodendron excelsum (assembly GCA_033060915.1). NCBI lineage: Eukaryota > Viridiplantae > Streptophyta > Magnoliopsida > Ericales > Pentaphylacaceae > Euryodendron > Euryodendron excelsum. Next base: position 45,502,870 of record CM065380.1, on the reverse strand, counting down.
AATCACCATTAAGTTCCAAATTAAGAATAATAAGATTAGCAACTGTAGAATCAACAAGATTGAAGAAAAAAAAAAAACCCAATAGATAATAAAGGAGCACCCAAATAATTTCAATCAAGATTGTTAAAATGGGGATCCTATATTGGATTGGTGAGGGGGCCTATCGGATTGAGGATCGTAAGATCCTACTAAAATAGGAGCAAAAATTCTAATAATGTTTATATAAATGATGAATACTTCAAATTAATAGAGAAGGACCCTAAGATTTACCCAAAAGAATTAAAAGTATAATGAAAAGAAACATGTACCACATAAACGATCAAAAAATTGACCCAAGTAGACTTGAGGATGTTGCTCAAATTGTAGAGATCTCATACCAACTTCGTAATAGGTGAATTATAAATTTTAGTGTGGGAAGATTAAGGTTTGAATTGTCGCATTCTCATTTTTTTTGCCTTTCTAAACTAACTAAAAAAAATGAGTTATCACTCACTGATTCACATGAAACACACCAACCATTACCAAGTAACAACCCAATGGTTTGATACAGTCACAATTCATATAATCACTGTAGTTTCTAAAAGGAATAATCCACAATACTTGCATTCTATGACAATCCCATGTTCCCACCCATTCAGGATCCGATCTTTGACCTGGGGCATTTTTCCTCTACCCTTTTCTAGAACCAGAGGCAGAGATGCCGTTGGGATTCAATACTTAAATTGCAAATGCAAATTGTCCAAATGGCTTAAATTTGTGAATGATACAATCAAATAGGGCAGGGAAAAGCCATCAAAATTCTGTTGCTTCTATATTGAGACTAGCAGACAAGTTGATAACAATGTAACAGATACTCAAAAAGGTTAGAATTATAGTCTTTATAGAACTAGGAAGAAGAGCTATATAAGTCTGTGACAGAGCATTCTTCACTGAGAATTGAGTTCACTTCGCAAAAGATACACCAAAAAAAAGCCCAAAACCAGAACACTATGCAACAGAGAAATAAGGGGAAAACAAAGAAAGCTAGTTTGGAACACTATGGTTGGGAATAACAATGAAAAGAAAAGCACAGCTATACCCAGTACAGTTTACATAAGAAGAAAAAATATAAAAAAAATAAAGAAGAAAGATTATCTAGAAAATAAAAAATAAAAAAACAGAAAAAGGGGAAATTTGAAAAGAGATGGGAGGAAGAAGAAGAAGAAGAAGAAGAAGAAGAAGGAGATAGAGAGAGACATACCTGGAGATCGACGATGGAGATGGAAATTTGGAGACAGAAGACGCAACAGAATTGCAGAACCCTTCAGTTATTCGCCTCTGTCGCCTTTCCCCAACACAGGAACGTTCAATGTCTTCAAAATCTTGCCCTCGATCTATTTCTGCTGATGAAAATTTTCTTGATTTGGGCTGGCGCCATAAGCCTAATGAACAAAGAAACAAGCCCACATTTTTTTGTATAAGCCCACATATTTAACGAAAAAAAATGTGGGCCCCCAAACTGAGTCTCACAGGATTGCAACCTATGAACCCACATGGTCCAAATAAGATCCACCTAAGATCGCACTTAGGAGTGGTAGGGTCGGATGACCTCTCTTTCGAACCCGACCCACTTAAGTTTCTATACTTCCGAACCAGAACCCGATCTGACTTTCCTCGCCCCGACCCAACATGATTCCGAAACTTTAGGAACCTGCCCTGACCCGACCCCAGGCGAAGTCCTGCATTTGGTCCTCAACAAAGTCTCTAACCCCAAATCTCTCCTCAAATGCTCTCATTTTCAAAAGATTTGCTTCCATTCTCTCCAATACCCAAACCCTCTCCCTCCAAATCACCGCCTAGAAGGCCATTTCAATACAGAAGCCTCCGCCATGTAAGTAAACGAGAAGAAGAACCTTCTGATGTGGATTGGTAGTTCTGGGTATATAGAGCCTTGCAGATATTCCAAACTCTGGAACTATTACAACCACTTTGGATTCGACATCGATCTTGAGATTGATCGATGGGGATACGACATTGGTGCGGTCTCTCTACTCTTCCATTTTGTATACTTAAATGAAGGATGAAAAATCGTAGGCTGTTTCAGCTATGCTTGAAAATTGAACAATGGAGTGGTGGGCTTCTTGGGAGGGAGAGAGAGAGAGAGAGGCATTTGATAGGGTATTTGGGTCACATCAAAGCTTGTTCTTTCTTGTGAACACGTTTTGCCATTAATTATGCTATTTTTGTATTTGGTTGAAATTTTGGGGTTTCATTCAGCTAATGCATGAGATGGAAGAAGGGGTGAGATCCGGTGAAAGTTTGGTGAAGCTACAGAATTATTCAGAGTTTTTACTCATCACAGACAAGTATGATGGTTTTTTTTATGGTGGTTTTACTTTTTGAATTGAGACACTTGCAATGGTTTTACTTTATGGACGATGGTTTTACTTTTTTTTTTTTTTTTACTTTATGGATGGTGGTTTTGGTTTTTGAATGGAGATTAGTACAATGATTTTACTTTTTGGATGATGGTTTTTTTTTTTTTTTGAATTGACAACATCTCCGAATCCGATCAGAACCTGATTGGAGTTAGTACTTTATTTCCCGAATCCGGTCCAAAACCACTTGCATCACTTCTAAACCCACCCCGTTAGGGTCGGGTCGGGTCAAATATCCGAAAATTTGGATTCCATTGCCATCCCTAATCGTACCATAGCCCAATCGATAACACAGATCGAATCTATTCACCAAAAATGGGTTGTATGATCCGATCTAGATTACGATTTTGGTAACCATATATATTGGAAGCTTAAATAATGACAATAATATCCTTCATAGTTCAAACTTCAAATAGGTTGCAAGATTAAATATTCTTAAGAGAACTTTATTATCAATAATAATAATAACAACAATAATAATAGTAGGAGAACTAAGTTTTAGGATGATGTGTTGTGCTTTAATGTCCCATTACTTGTGGCTTTTTTTGGATCTATATGCTACTGCAAACAATAACAATTCATTAGTCGGTTGGCATAGTGGTCAAGGTTTGGGGCCTAGGAGTTTGCTTCCTCTAAAGTCTCAAATTCAAAATCTTTCAAGTGTTATCGACTCTTTGGGGCCACCCCCAAGGTCTTCGTCCAAGTAATTACCTGGTTTGAGTAAAATGGAGGACTACACACAAGGACGAAATTAGAAATTATGTCAAGAGGGGGGCCATGAAAGACTAAGGTGAATTTTTTTGGATTTTGTTGAGGGGTTAACATAAAAATTATCTTGAATTTTGGAAGGTCGAGGTAAATTTTTTAAATTTTGTTGGGGGGTTAAGAACTCAAGGTAAAAATTGCTAAATTTTGGAACGTGAGAGGAATTTTTTTGAAATTTAAAAGGGGCTAATATGCCATTTCTTATCATAACTACTCAAAATTCATAGGGCCTAAATAGAATTTCGTCAAAGTTTAGGGGAGGCCATGGCCCCCCAAGGTCGAACCGTAAGTTCGTCCTTGACTATACAGGCCCCGAGATTAGTCATGGAGCAACTAAACTGGCACCAACAATGTTGTTATTAAAAAAAATACCAACAATGCATTAATGGTCGAACATTTGAGAGTGACAGATGAGTGTGCTTGGGAGAAGAGTTCAAGACTAGGAATTGAGGCTGTGAATGAGTTTTTTGATATCTTATATAAGGCAAGGTTGAATCTTCAAGAGGAGATTAGGATATATGAAAGGCAATAAGGGAAGTTCTTAGGTCAATTCCTATTTTGATATTCTTGACAACACCACCGCTTAACCCAAAAAAAAATGTTTATCTAATTGGTGTAGCATATCGGATTCTATTCCTTTATTCTGAGTCATGCCATTAATGATGCAGGGTGAGGAATTTAATGAAGGCTTTAGATGGTGGCTCCAGGGGAGTGGGGTGAGGTATTTGGAGGGAGGGAAATTGGCTGATTTTGAAGGGTGTTGTCTTGACAGTACATAGACTGATAGACTAAAATCAATTTATTGGATACTTTTCATTTTTATTAGATGTCAGGACAGTCTTGTGTATCCTCTTTTTCTTTCATAGATTTTATAATTGATATTATAGAACTTTTCCTTTTTTCTTTTTATACAATGCAATAGGAAAAAAAGGAAGGGGATGTGGGGTTTGTACTTGTAGCGCTTCTTTTTGTGTCTTTTGTGATAATATATAATTGTTACTAATAAAAAAATGAAGGCTATAATTTCATTTCATTCCGTTCAATATCATTAATTTTAGAAGTCGTTTAATTTAGTCAAACATTGCATTTTTCACTTTCAATCAAACAATTTCATGTGAGAATACTTGCAAGCTATCTCGGTCTTAATTTCTCAAGATCTAAGATACATTTGAGCAAATGTATTAGAATATGGATCACTCAATAAACTACAGAATAAATTGGGTTATGAGTCAGTGGTTCAATAGGTTGATCAACCGAAATAAAAAACTACAAAATAAATTAGGTTAAGATTCAGTGGTTCAACAGATGGATTAACCGAAGTTGAACCATCATATAAGGGTAATTCAATACACAAAACAAAATTCTTGCTATTGCAGAGTCTGGGAGGGCAGCCTCCCCCCTGCATGTAAAAAGTCTATTTTGTGTTTTGAGCTAGGCACGATCAAATTGCAATAGAGTAACCTTACTACTTCATGAAGGCCGGCCACCCTTAATCAAACAACACATCAGAGATACATTTTTAAAATCTCATCAAAACTTTAAAAAAATTAAATAAATAAAGCATAGCCATGGGGTACTTTTCGGTTTTCACCCCTTTCCCCAAGAATCCAATGTATGAAAATTTCCCATTGTCTTGCCTACCATTGTTCTTAAATTGTTCATAAACTTTGTTGTGTTATATAAGGTACAAAAAATGTTTCTAAACTAATTATTACTGCATAAAAAAAATTTCCAATACAAGAAAACTCAACACTATATTAAACACATTAGCCAAAATCTACACTATTTTTTTGAGTATTTCAAAAGCTAGAAATCACAAGAAAGCAACGAATTACCCTTATGGATACTTTTTATAAAAAGACAAGTTTTATGAAAACCTAAAAATTATAATCTTTGAATTTGAGGAGAGATGAAGAGAGAATAGAAATGCTATGATAGAATGGCGCAGAATATCAATGACGCATATAGGTTATCAACAAAACATATCAAAATAGATATAAATACATCGCATCTAATATGTTTCAATAAAAGCTCTTTCCCATGTGTGGGCCCAATAAGAGCCAAGCCCAAGACCAGGAGAGACCAGCCCAGTGAGGTCGGCCCATGAGTATTGACCTATCAGACAAAGCCCATGCCGATACGAGGTAGGGACCCTGGCCCATGGATCCTAATACAAAAGGTACTAAGACTAATGAAGTCCGTATTACAAATCATATTCCTGAGTGAATTAGGACAAGCAAAAAATAAGTCTAATACATTAAACCAACTCAATTAATGAGGATTCCTACAAAGAAAGTAACTCCAATTTCCAAAGAAAATATGGTATTCGGAAAACTATAATTACCCCCAAGCACTAAAGGTGTAAGGTACGTTCACTTGAGTTCTAGATCTCTAATATTTTATTCAATTCGTTGTGATTAAGCTTGCTAACTTAAGTCGGTATGATGATGATCCAGTGCGAACTCCCGGAGGACATCATCAGATCGGAGATACGATTCTCTGGAGGCAACCGACCGAAAGGACAGGAGGATTTAGCACAGGCTCTGCAGTATGCCTGAAATCCAAACTGCCAAAGGAATCACCACAGAAACTTGAATCCATCACCATCTAGCAGCCGCGTGCCCAACAATTTATCACTTCGAACAAATAAGCGGGAGATTCGATAGCGGGATGAAGAGATTGCCCACCTCAGATCAACGATTGAAGCGATGAGGGAAGCCATTGCCAGAAGAGATGGAAGAATACCTAAGATATCCCTAGATCAGTGGCAAAGAAGAAGGACAAATTCAAGAAACATGAGTCCCCCGGCCACACGCGCAATAGGGAGCTACACAGCCAATATAGGGCATTACATTGATTGATAGGAAGATCGGCAGCCATGAAGGAATCAGACACTAGTAAGATACTCGGTAAGGGTGAAGCCAGAGCAGTAGGATTGGGACAAGTGGTTGGAAGACTAACTCGACAGCTGGAATAAGCACCAAAAGGGGCAAACAACCTAGGATATAGCTAGAAGACTAGATTACTTCTACCCCCTTCATAGAAAAGATTAAGACATGCCGACCTCTTAGGAAATTTTTTCCACCAAAGTTCACTCCTTATGATGGAAGTTAGATCCTATTACCTATGTTCAGCACTATAAGCAGGTGATAGCACTATGGAGCTATGACGATTCACTCATGTGTCGAGTTTTCCCTTCAAGCCTGCAAGAGGTAACTCTATGATAGCTCGACAAGCTACAATCCAGATTAGTGTCAAGCTGGAGACAACTTACCGAGCTATTTACAAACCGTTTCATAGTAAATAGCAAATAGTCCAAAGAGGTGGACTACTCACTGACCTTGCAGATGAAAGATGACGAGAGATTACGCGTATATGCAAGGAGATACTAAGAGGTTTATAACGAAATAGAGGACTAGAACAAGTAGCTGGCTATTGCACAATTCAAGATTGGCCTTCCCAGAGAACATCGGTTGAGGCAATCCCTCGTGAAGAAACCAGTCATTCGGATATAAGATTTGATGCTAAGGATTGAACAGTATGCATGGGTGGAAGAGGATATACCACTGCCGACGCAAGAAAAAGTCGGCGAGAAGACCAAGAAGAAAGATGGGCGTGAAAGTAAGAAGCCCAAACGTGAGGAGAACAACAACAATATCCAAGGCAGAAAAGCAACAAAAGGAGTTAACACAGTCTTCAAGAACCCAATATATAAGATTTTTTTCCAAATATGAGACAAGTCCTCCTTCAAGTGGCCCCCGAAATTGGGAGAAGACCCTGCCGCTCGAGACTAGAGGAAGTTATGTTCTTACCACAGGGAAAAAGGGCATTAGACGGAGAATTGCCAGAATTTTAAAAATCACTTAGAAGAATTGGCAAAGGCCAGAGACCTTGACTAATACATTGACTGAGAGAAGACAAGCGGGAGGCAGAGCAGACAAAATAGAAAGTTGCTCCCCAGAAGGAAGTCAGAACTGAACCTGCCCGAGAAATCACTGTCCTCCATGGATCAGCAGAATCAGCAACTGTAGACCTAAACAGATACGGGGCAGAGATTTAGAAAACAACACACTTTAGGGAGGTAATGCAGTTGGAAGCCCTAAACAAAAAGGCAAAGGTCGGCAGTAGTGCTAAGGCTATAACCTTCACCGATGATGACTTGGCAAGGGTGCAACTATCACACAATGATGCATTGGTGGTAACGCTACGATTGGGGGATTGTAATGTAAAAAGGTCGCTGATTGATCAAGGAAGCTCCTTTAAAGTCATGTTCTATGACCTCTTCAAGAAGCTAGGACTAAAGGACGCTGATCTCTAACAATCTTTAAACCCTCTGGTCGAATTTAGCTTGGACCCGATCTGGCCATTGGGAAAGTTAATTATCCTGGTCATTGCAGGCGGGATCACTATTCAGATGGAGTTCCTAGTGGTTAATGTACCTTCTCCCTACAATACAATCATGGGTTGGACATGGTTGTACCTCATGAAAGTCATACCTTTGTCCTATCATCAGCTGATCCCTTTTTCGATTTCAGGAAGAGTAGGAGAGATAAAAGGGGACTAGGTAGCAGTTAAGCAGTGCTTCCTGATGGCATCACCACAAAGGGAAAAATGGGTAAGGTACAGATGATGGAACTTCACGAAGACAAGCCCACAATTGATGATATTGGGTTGTTACCAAAAAATAAGGCCGTTAAGGACCTGAAGAAGATTTATATAGATCGACATGATAAAGAAAAGTACTTTGTTCTCGGCACCTCTCTCTCTAAATCTGAGGAGAAATTGTTGATCAATCTATTGACAGAGTATATTGAAGTGTTCATCTAGACACCTTATGACATGCCAATAATTGATCCACAAGTAGCTTGCCACAGACTTAGTGTGGACCCACAGTGTCTATCTGTGATTCAGAAGGGGAGAAGGGTAGCTACTCAACATATGGATGTTGTAATTGAAGAAATGGACAAACTCCTTGAAGCGGGGCCAATAAGGGAAGTCTACTAGCCACGTTGGCTCTCAAACACAGTGGTGGTAAAGAAGAAAAATGGTAAGTAGAGGGTTTGTGTTGACTTCACCGACTTGAATAAAGCATGCCCCAAGGACCCTTTCTCCCTTCTAAAGATCGACCAGCTGGTGGGTGCAACAGCAGGATTTAAGAGGATAAGTTTCCTAGATGTCTACCGTGGGTATCACTTGATCCCGCTCCATGAAGAGGACCAAGAAAAAATTACCTTTATCACCCCGAGGGGAATTTTCTGTTACAAAGTAATGCCCTTTGGTCTGAAGAACGCAGGTGCCACCTATCAGAGATTAGTCACCAAAATGTTCAAGTAACACATCAGTAATATTGTTGAAATGTATATTGATGACATGGTGGCCAAAAGCAAGGTTGACAGATAGTACTCGAGCGATCTAAAGGAAGTGTTCAACATCCTCAAAAGATATAAGATGAGGCTGAACGCCTCTAAATGTGTGTTCAGGGTAAGTTCTGGAAAGTTTCTCAGATTTTTGGTTACACACCAAGGGATTGAAGTAGGTCCGAATCAAATAAGTGCAATCCAAAATATCCAGGCCCTGAAGAATACCAAGAAAGTCCAGAAGTTGACTAGAATGACAGCAACTCTCAACCGATTCATCAGCCGATCTTTAGATAAGTGTCGGCCAGTCTTCCAACTTTTGAAAAAAAGGGAGTAGTTTAACAGGAGTCCTGATTGTGACCAGGCTCTTGCCGACCTGAAGAAATATCTGGCCCAGCCACCTCTATTTTTTACGCTGCTAAAACATGGAGAGCTCTATCTCTATCTGGTAGTATCAGACCATGCAGTAAGCACCATCCTACTTTGATAGTAAGACAGGAAGCATAAGCTAGTACTACGTTAACAAAACTTTTCTAGGAGTAGAGAGCAGGTATCTTCTACTGCAGAAGCTGGCCTTAGCATTGGTAATGGCCTCATGTAAGTTGGTGTACAACTTCAGGGCCCATACAATCAATGTCCTCACAGACCATCAGCTTAAGCCACTCCTCAAAAGAGCCAATTTCTCGGGAAGATTAGCAAAATGGGTGGTGGAGCTAGAAGAGTTCGACATCAAATTCCTACCCAGGTCGATAATGAAAGGTTAGGTACTTGCTGATTTTATTGTTAAATTTTTCATTGAATTGCCCCAGGAACCCATTCAAACACCTGATGCCGATAAATCAAATGGCAAACCCCCCTTGCAACTATAGGAGATTACTGATCATTGGAAGCTCTTTATCGATAGAGCATCCAACGACAGGGGGCAGGATCGGGCATAGTCCTAATCACACCAGATGGCATGGCATTGGAGCAGGCTATAAAGTTAGAGTTTATTGCATCAAACAACGAGTCAGAATATGAGGCTTTGCTCGTCGGATTGCGCCGAGCTACAGAGTTCAAGATCGCCAAGATAGTTATTTATTCAGATTCCCAGTTGGTGGTTAACCAAATCATAGGTGAGTAAGCGGCAAAAAATGACAGGATGGCGTAATACCTAGCAAAAACAAGGGCGCTGCTCGGCGGATTCAGTAAATACAAGCTCTATCAGATCAGTCACGACAGCAACGCTCATGCTGATGCTTTGGCAACACTGACAGTGGCCTTAAAATCGGGATCAAAGAGAATAATTCACGTGGAGACATTACCTAGCACAAGCATATTTCAAGAAGAAGTGCAACCCCTGGCTATTGAGCAATTAGTGCCATCTTGGATGTACCCAATCATCTTCTACCTCAATAAGGACGAGCTGCTGGAAGACAAGAATGAGGCCAGAAGAATTAAGAACAAGTCATTAAAGTACTGGCTATCACCTAACAAGGAACTATAAGAAGATCATTTATTGGTCCATATCTTTATTGTGTCCACCCCGACAAAGTGCAAAACATTCTATTTGAAATTCATGAAGGTATCTATGAGAGTCACGTCGGCGGAAGATCCCTGGCCCATCGAGCTATTTCACAAGGCTATTAGTGGCCTTATATGCAGAAGGATGCTGCCCAATATATTTTGAAGTGTGAGAAGTGCTAGAAGTTTTTGCCAATAATCCACCAACTTGCCGAGGATCTCACAACTATTACTAGCCCGTGGCCCTTTACACAGTGGGGGTTAGACATAGTTGGCACGCTACCTTGAGCTCCAAAAAATAAGAGATTTCTCATAGTGGCAACTGCTTCACTAAGTGGGTGGAAGTAGAGCCCTTATCCACTATCAAAGAAGTTGACGCTAGGAGGTTTGCATGGAGGAGCATTATTACACGATTCGGCATACCTCGTGCGTTAGTTTCAAACAACAGCACCCAGTTTGACGGCAACATGTTCAAAGATTTCTGCAATGGGCTTGGGATAAAAAATTACTACTCAATGCTGGCCTATCCATAGTGCAACGGGTAAGCCAAGATATCAAACAAGACCATGTAAATGGAATAAAAAAAAGACTGGAAAAAACTAAAGGAAATGAGTAGAAGAGTTGTCGAGCGTTTTATGGTCTTATAAAACCACTCCAAGGAGATCTACTAGAGATACTCCTTTCTCAATGGCATACAGGGTGGAGGTAGTAATACCCTTAGAGGTCAAACTTCCAACCATAAGATCGACAACATTTGACACCGGCCTCAACGACCAGACTTTGACGAAGGATCTCGACCTTATTAAAGAAAAAAGTGAGGTTGCCTTACTCAAACTCACTGGATATCATCAACAACTTAGCTGAGCCTACAACAAGCGAGTTCAACCAAGAGCTTTTGCTCCCACTGATTTAGTGCTAAAAAAAGTATTGGGGGAAACCAAGAATCCAGCAGAGGGGAAGCTTGGCCCAAACTAGGAAGGTCCTTACAGAGTTGCGTCCCAGGTCGGCGTAGGGGCATACTGACTGGAAATTGTCGAAGAAGGGTAACAACTATCCCGACCTTGGAACGCAAACAATCTCAAAAAATTCTATCAATAAGGGTGTTTCCCAAATGATGTAATGTTCTACGAGAGTTTATGATAATACATTGCTTTTTTCTCAAAAGTTATAAGTGATTCAGCAAAATCGCAGACAAGCAAAAAAAAAAGGATAACCATAAAAACTGAGTGTAAAAACTTAGTCCTGTCCAACTTGTTGGCAGGTCGGCCAATGAAGGCCATAAAAACCAAGTTTAAAAACTTGATCCTATCCAACTTATTGGTAAGTTGATAAATGAAGGCCATAAAAATCAAGCGTAAAAACTTGGTCCTATCTAACTTATTGGCAGGTCAGCCAATGAAGGCAAAAATAAAAAATAAAAACAACCAAGCGTAAAAACTTGGTCATGTCCAACTTCTTGGCAGGTCAGCCAATGAAGGCCATAAAAACTAAGTATAAAAACTTGATCATGTCCAACTTGTTGGCAAGTCGGTCAATGAAAGCCATAAAAAATCAAGTGTTAAAACTTGGTCCTGTCCCAAAAAGTTGGACAGGTCGGCCAATGAAGACCTTGGCCCAAAAAGGCAAAATAGAACAAAAATCTAAAGCTAAAATTGTGTGCTTTAAACAAAGAAACATCCATACAAGAGTTAAATTAGAAGAAAGAGTAAATAGTCATTTAAAAAAGTTGATTAATTACAAGACATTGCAAAAAAAAAAAGAAAAGACAATTACAGAAAACTAAAGCAAAAAGCTTAGCTATAACATCCTCAGCAAGCTTCTTAGCAGGGTTAGCCGAGTAGAGATAGTAAGATCAGCATCAACTGTCTTTGGGATTTCAGCATCAACCGACTTCAGCATGTCCGCATCAACTGTCTTGGGGATACTATCTTTAGTCGTCTTGGATGCACCCGTGGTAGGAACCACTGGAGTCTCTACACCCTTGGCCATCTCGGAGGCATCCTCAGCACTGCCCCTCTGCGTTTTCTCAAAGTAGTCTGGAATATCCTTCCAAAGGCTGGAAGAGCTCTCGACATTCATGGCCTTTAGAGCCCTGTGCCAACCTTCGATGAATATTGACTGTGAGAGGTCAACCATCTGGTCGATAGTATTATTCAAGTTTTACTTATGCATCTCCTTATATTCAGCCTTCTCTTTGGCAAGCTTGGCTTTAAGCGCCTCGACTTCGGCGCTCGACTTGAATAAGTTTACCGAGAGTATGGCCTTGTCAACCTCCAGCTTTGACACTACATCATCTTTCTGGATCAGATCGATTGTAGCCTAGTCCAGCGCAATCTTTGCCTTTTTGTCTTCCTTCTCGGCGGTTAGTTGGGCCTATTTTGCCTTGATCCACTCCTTTTTCAGCGTGCTGTGCTCCTCAATGAGCTTGTTGTGCTCCTCCGATAGAACTCGGAAGTGGCGCATGGCCTCCAAAATGTTGAGAAAGCCCTAGAAGTGAAATAGAGATAACAAGATCAATACACAATTAACAAGTCACTGCCAGAAATAAATGGGTGAAAGAACTTATTAGTAGGGATTCATGGAAGGCTCTAAGAAAGATATAGAGGTTATCATTGCTTTCCAACAAGTCAACATCAACCTACTGGAGGTTACTTTTGACCACCCTCATCGCCACTTTAGGCGACTTGATTAGGGAGTCGGTCGGTCGCATACGATGGTCACCAACTATGGGTCTGATAACCACAAAGTCAGCATTATCAACTACTGTACTACTACTTGGATAAGGGTCTGTCAGTATAACTTTAGCCTTCTTAGGTGCAGGCTCAATCAGTGTGTCTCCCGCCGTTGGCTTTTTCTTCGACGCCCTTATCTCCCTCCTCTGCTTATTGGGTTCAGTAGAGCTAACCTCTATGGCGGGGGCAGGGGGAATGGGCTTCGCTGTTTCATCCACTAACTTCCCCGACTTCTTCAACTTGTTTGCCACCTTCTACAGCACCATCTTTCTCAAGTTCATCATGTTGGGGGTATCAAAGTTTGAAGAAGAAAGGTATACTAGTCTACGCTTCTTCCCAATTTTGGTTGTAACTTGGCGGTCCGGCACCGTGAGTGGAATTGAAGTTAACGTCAATTCAGATGATCTTGACTGATCCGAGGAGATGTCTTGGACCGAGTAATCTGTAGGATAAGCCACCGCGTTAGCAGTGGATGGAGGCAACTCAAATGACGCCCAACTTGGGAAGCCAACTCCTAAGGTCACTAGGACTACGTCTTCAACAACTCGAGTCGCCGAACTCCCCACTGGTGGCGGCGCGTCAGGAGGAAAGTCGGTAATGGTCACCTGATCATCAAGATGTATACGCTCAATCGTAATCCTTACGGGGATCTCTGTAAACTCATCGGCTGCACCCTTCTTCGTTAGCTTAGCAATCACACCGGATGGAATCCCTGATGAAGCGATGAAGGTGAAAACCTGGAGTGGGTAGTTCAGCAAGATGTGAGGCGTCCTTGTGATATTACGAAGCTGACCAGTACCTCTGTAATTCAGGACCTTATTCAGATTAGGCAAGTTGACACCCTATGTTTGCTTCTTGTTCTTACTAGATATTGAAAAAGTCAAAACAAGACAAGTTAGACATGTTAAAGTCAATACACATGAAAAATAAGAAGTCGGCACCAACCTAACTCTTTGGGGGTTCTACAACATTGACTCAATGACATTTGGTCGACAGGACGGTCGCCAAACTCCCAAGGGCCAAAAACGTAGATTCTGACATCATTTACGTCCTTACTTGAAGGTGAAACGCACTTTACTATTTCCCTACTTTTGTCGATTGCCCTAAGGTATACTTTCCAACTATCAAGTCCAACTTTACACAAAGTATAGCAGAAATCAAGCTTGGCAAGCCCTAGGTTAACGCTTAGGATTCGGTTCATCTCAAACACCCCTATTACAAGTCGATAAGCGTTTGGGCTGACTTAGGCAGGACATAAATCGTGGTACTGAAAGAATTTTACAAGAAAAGGATGTAAGGAAAATCTAATGCCACCCTCTACAATGGCAATCACGAGGAAGGGCATCCCTTTGTTAGTTTCTTCCATTTTATAGTCGTTTGAGTCAACCAGCTCAATGTCGACCTAGTCGGCAATATTGTACCTAGACTTAAAAGTAGCAACAGTTGCTAAACTATCTACAAGTTTTCTAAGGCAAGCCACCATCAGGGGATGACCACAGAAAAGTAGGACAGAAAGTGAAGAAAGTAAAGGTTCAAGGAACTTACAGTATTTGGGTTGAAACCGTTCTCTCTCTCACCAAGAATCTTAAAGTAGGTTTGAATGCTGGGAATGAATGAGTATGTGCTCAATTTATAAGGGGCTGTGCCGTCTATTCAATTACGGCCATCATGATGCCTGAGCCAAACCATCACCTCGGAAGCCCAATCGACGCGTCCCTTTGACTACAAGGCCGGTACGAAGTGTCCACGTGTTGCGAAGAGATGAGAAGTTTAAAAGGCAAGCTTTAAATGCAAATCTCAGCCCCTGCCCCCTACGTTTGTCTAAACAGGGCATAAGGGTTGGGGGCAATTATGGGCCCAATAAGAGCTAAGCCCAAGACCAGGAGAGACCAGCCTAGTGAGGTCAGCCCACGAGTGCCGACCTATTAGACAAAACCTATGTCAATTAGAGGTAGGGACCCAAAGTAGCTAGCCTGTAGATCCTAATTTAAAATGTACTAAGACTAACGAAATTCGTAATACAAATCCTATTCCTAAGTGAATTAGGATAAGCAAAAGATAAATCAAATACATTAAACCGACTCAATTAATGAGGATTCCTAGGAGGAAAACAACTCCATTTCCCAAAGGGAACATGGCATTCTAAAAATTATAAATACCCCTAAGCATTAAAGGTGTAAGGTATGTTTACTTGAGTTTTAGCTTTTCAATATTTTATTTGATTCATTGTGATTAAACTTGCTAACTTAATCATCGGAGTGCCTTCGGCTTACAGAGGGTCGAGACATTCTCATTGTCTTCTTTTCTTGCAGATTATTCATGCTCGTCAATTCGGTTTCTAGAGTTCAACCGGGCCTTCCTAAAAATCTCACCTACACCATGGATAAGGTTGGACCATAACCAGGAAGGTTTGTTCCCTTTTCAGCACAAGTGGGTGGGTGTTAGTCTCTCTCTCTCTCTCTCTCTCTCTGAGTGACAACTAAGTTCAACCATCTCAAGTGTTGACTAGTGATAGTTTTTACAGTAATTAGCATTGGACAATGTTAGAAACTTGTTTAGTGACATATTATGTCTAACATATAAACTTAGGCTAATTACACTAGTAGTCCTTATACTTTAGGCCTAGTTTTAATTTCGTCCTTATAGTTCTAATTATAACAAATTTATCCTTTAATTTTGTGAAATATACCAAGAAGTTTAATCGATGACTAATGTTAATAAATTTGACAAAAAATTGGCACGTACTGTGCACATGGCCACACTTGAGGGACATCTTAGTAAATCACCATAATTTCTTCTCTTTCTCCACAGAACCCTTATTTATATTTCAAACAATTACACAAACACCTTCTATCCACACCAACACCATCATCTCAACCACCAGCGGTAGCCACCACCAATGCCCCTCACACCCAATGTTGTCACTGCCTTCCCTCTCGCACCATAAAACCCTAGCACTAATCGAATATATATATATATATATATAGAGAAATGCTATCGAGTGTGGTGGTAATCAGAGCTCTATTGGGATTGGGCAACTAGATGTGCTCTAATGCCCTTTGCAAACTCCCTTAAATGAGGTGTTTTGTTTCATTATTAATCTTATCACTGCTGATATATATACATATACGTAAATGAATATGCAATGAATTTTATTTCTAGTTGATTTTTCTCCATTTTGATTTTTATAGGTATATATATGTGGGCTCAATAAGAGCCAAGCTCAAGATAGTGAGAAGACTAGCCTAGGGAGGTCGGTCCAATGTTGCCGACCTGGCAGGCCGGGCCCATGCCGATCAGAGGCTAGGACCCAAAGGGGCTAACCTAGGGCTTCTAATCCAAAAGATATAAGGACTAACAAGTCCAAAATACAAATCCTATTCCTAAATGAACTAGGACAAATAAAGGATAAGTCCAATACATTAAACCGACTAAGAAAGAGAGATTCATAGGAGGAAAGTGACTCCAATTCTCAAAGGGAATATGGCATTCCGAAAACTGTAAATACCCCATGCACTAAAGGAAATGGTACATTCACTTGAGTTCTAGCTCTCAATCTTTTATTTGATTCACTATGATTAAGCTTGCTAACTTAATCATTGGAGTGCCTTCAGCCCAAAAAGGGGTCAACGCATTCTCATTGTCTTATTCTCTTGCAAATAGTTCGTACTTGTTAATTTGATCCGCTCATTGCACTAGGCCTTCTTAAAAATCTCACTTATAATTGGTGCCATCTGTGGGAAGGTTTACATAGCGATGAGTACCAGCTTTCTTAGAGGAGGAGTTGGGCCCACAAGTAGCGAGGTTGAAGACAGTTGAGATGTTCCCAATAACGAGGGAATTTATCTATCAGACCATTAAGGAGGACGACAGATAAGATTGGAGATACGATTCCCTATTGATAATCAATGGGGAAGATAAGGGGAATTACAGTGGGGTCCCCAGTACATTACAAATCCGAACCAACGAAGGAGCTATCACAGGAACTTGAATCCATCACCGTCTAGTGGGCGTTTGCCCAATAATTTATCCCCTCGAGACACAGAGTAGAAGCTTCAGCAACGGGATAAAGAGATAGCCCACCTCAGGTCTCAAGTTGAAGATATAAGATGGGCAATTACTAGAAGAGACGGACGAGTTTCCAACAAATCTCCAGATCGATGCAAAAGTAGGAGGACTAATTCTAGGAGTACAATCCCTCCTACCACATGTGTTGCTACAAGTCATGTCTCCAGCACTGGACAGTACAAGGATAGACAAGAAGATCGGCATCGTGGAAGGAATTGGACTCCGTAAAGAGAACCAACAAAAGAGAAACTAGAACAACAAGATTAGGACCGATGGTTG
Organism: Euryodendron excelsum; assembly: GCA_033060915.1. NCBI lineage: Eukaryota > Viridiplantae > Streptophyta > Magnoliopsida > Ericales > Pentaphylacaceae > Euryodendron > Euryodendron excelsum. The sequence goes on along the minus strand of CM065380.1, from coordinate 45,485,749 downwards.
AATGAATGGCTAGATAACAGGGACAAGCACTGTATGGGATGGACAACCCATGATGTAGCTAGAAAAGCCCTTGATCAAATCGCGTCTACTTCCTTTACAGAGGAGATTAAGGCCTGCCGAGCTCTAAGAAAGTTCACGCCACCAAAGTTCACACCCTACAATGGGAAGTCGGATCCTGTTAGTCATGCTAGGCACTACAAACAGATGATGGCATTGTGGAGTGGGGACTAGTCCCTGATGTGCCAAGTTTTTCCATCAAGCCTTGGTGAGGTAGGTTTATGATGGTTTGACAAGTTGTTGTCCAGATCAGTAGCAGGTTAGAGACAACTCGCTGAACTGTTCACTGCTCGTTTCATTGTAAATAGCAAGTAGCCTAAGGAGGTTTACTACTTACTAACCTTACAGAAGAAGGACAAGAAAGGGTTACGAGTGTATGCAAGATGCTACAAGGAGAACTACAATGAAATTGAGAAGTGCGACAAGCAATTAGCCGTTGCCCAATTCAAGATCGGCCTTCCCAGGGAGCATCGACTAAGGCAATCCCTAATGAAGGAACCAGTTACCAGGGTACAAGACCTGACGTTAAGAATTGAGCAATATGCTCGAGTAGAATAAGATGTCTTACACCGATCTAGGAGAAAGCCGATAAGAAGTCAGAAAAGAAGGACGAAAGGGAGAACAAGAAGCCTCGACTAGAAGAAAATAATAATCAGGGCAGAAAAACAAATAGAGGAGTTAACACGGTCTTTTAAAACCCAATTTATAAGATTCTGCCCTAGATTCTACATAAGCCATGTTTCAAGTGGCTACTGAAGTTGGCAAGAGACCCCGCAGCTCAAGATTAAAGAAATTTTTGCTCCTACCATAGGGAAAAAGGGCACCAGACAAAACAGTGCATGCACCTCAAAAGTCACTTAAAAGAACTGGCAAAAGTTAGTCACCTCAACCAGTACATTGATCGAGAAAAGACTAAGCAAAAAGCTTAGCAAAGTAAGTAAGATAATGCCCCACGAAAGGAAGCATGGGCAGAGCAACCCGTGTAATTGCAGTATTGCATGGATTGGCGGGGTCAATAGAGATAGACCCTCATAAGTACAGAGTCGAGATTCAGAAAGCAACTCACTTGAGACAAGTAATATAAGTAGAGCCTCTAGCCAAGAAAATCAAAGTCGGCAGTAGTGCAGAGGCCATAACTTTTAATGACGATGACCTAATAGGAATTCAGACACCCCATAATGACACACTGATGGTGACATTGCAACTGGGGGATTGTGACATCAAGAGAATCTTGATCGATGAAGGGAGCTAGTCCAAAGTTATGTACTAAGACCTTTTTAAAAAATTAAAGCTAAAGGATTTTGACCTACAACCATCCCTAAACCATCTGATCAGCTTCAGTTCAAACCCAGTCTGGCCACTGGAAAAGATGACGACACCTGTAATCGCAGGAGGAATTGCGCTTCAGACGGAGTTCTAGTTATTGACATATCGTCCCCCTATAATGCAATTATAGGTTGGACATGATTGCACCTCATGAAAGCCATACCGTCTACCTACCACCAATTGATTCACTTCCCAGCCTCAGAAGGAATAAAAAAAATTTGAGGAGACCAAGTGGCGGCCAAGTAGTGTTTCTTGACGGCTTGTAACGCCAAAGAAAAAGTGGGCAATGTCCAGATGATGGAGCCCCTTGAGGACACGCTGGGCAGACACTCGAAAAGAAGGCAGTGAAAGATCTAAAGAGAATAGAAATAGATCGGTATAATAAAGAGAAGTATTTTATGATCGGCATATCCCTGTCCAAAACTAAAGAAAAGTCACTAATTGAATTGCTGATGCGCTACATCAAAATCTTCACTTGGACCGTTTATGATATGCCGGGAATTAACCCAGAGGTAGCCTACCATAAACTTAATGTTGATCCACAGTGCCAACCTGTGGTTCAGAAAAGAAGGAGGGCAGCTACACAACACGTAGATACAGTAATTGAGGAGGCAGAAAGGCTCATTGAAGCGGGGGCAACTAGAGAAGTCTTTTACCCACATTGGTTGTCTAACACCATTATGGTAAAAAAAAAAAGAACGATAAGTGGAGAGTATGTGTGGACTTCATCGACCTAAACGTGGCATACCCCAATGACCCTTTCCCTCTGCCAAAGATTGACCAATTCACGGACGCAACATCAAGATATTAAAGAGTGAGCTTCCTCGATGCTTATCGTGGGTATCATCAAATACCACTTCATAAAGATGACTAAGAGAACACCGCCTTTATCACCCTGAGAGGTATTTTTTGCTATAAAGTTATGCTTTTTGGGCTAAAGAATGCCGGTGCTACCTCTCAAAGACTAGTCACAAAAATATTTAAGGAGCACATCGTTAGTACAGTTGAGGTATATATTGATGATATGATTGTCAAAAGCAAGGTCAATAGACTCCACATTGGCAATTTAAAAGAAGTGTTTGACATCCTAAAAAAGTACAAGAACAGGCTCAATGCCTTTAAATGTGTGTTTGAGGTGAGTTTAGGAAAATTCTTTTGATTATTAGTTACGCACCGAGGAATTGAAGTAGACCCACAACAAATCAGTGCAATCTAGAACATCCAAGCCCTAAAAAATATCAAAGAGGTTTAGAAGTTGACTGGGATGACAGCGGCTCTTAACCAGTTCATTAACCGATCTTTAGATAAGTGTCGACCATTTTTTCAACTCTTGAAGAAACAAGAGCGATTTAGTTGGGGATCAAACTGCGATTAAGTCCTTTCCGATCTAAAGAGATACATGGCCCAACCACCACTCCTTTACACTCCATTCAAGTATAAGGAGCTTTATTTGTACTTGGCTATTTCAGAGCACATCGTTAGCGTTGTCTTACTTCGGCAGCAAGACAGACAATAGACGCTAGTCTATTATGTCAGTAAGACTATTCTAGAGATAGAAGCAAGATATCTACCTCTGAAAAAGCTAACTCTTACATTAGTGATGGCATCATGTAAGCTGGTGTACTACTTTAGAGCTCATACTATCATTATCCTAACTGAACATTAGTTGAAACCACTCCTTTGAAGAGCAAACTTTTCCGACAGAATAACGAAATGGGCAGTAGAGTTGGGCAAGTTTGACATCAAGTATCAACTTAGATCGGCAACGAAAGGTCAGGTGCTTGTTAATTTTATTGCTAAATTTTCTATTGAGCTGCCACAGGAAGCCAATTCAAAGCTTACTACCGAGCTACCAAAAAATGATCCCACCTTAGAGCTATGGGAGACTACTGATCATTGGAAGCTCTTCGTAAACGGAGCATTCAATGACAGAGGGGCATGGTCGGGCATAATCCTAATCACACCAGATGGCATGACAATTGAACAAGCTACAAAACTAGAGTTTACCATCTCAAACAACGAGTCAAAATACAAGGTTCTACTCGCAGGACTTCGCCGAGTTATAGAGCTAAATATTGTTGAGATTAGCATCTATTCAGTCTCACAGCTCGTAGGGAACCAGATTATAGGGGAATACGAGGTAAAAAATGATAAGATGGTACAGTACCTTGTAAAGGCATAAGAATTGCTGAAGAAGTTCAACAAATACAAGATAGCCCAGATAAGTCGCGATGGCAATGCCAACGTTGATGCTTTAGCAACACTCGTAGTAGTCTTAAAGTCGGGCTTGAAGAGAACAATCCATATCAAGACCTTGGCTAGCCCGAGCATCTTTCAAGAAGAGGAGCAAGTATTGGCCATAGAAGAGCTAGCACCATCTTGGATGGATCTAATAATTGCCTACCCTGACAGAGATGAGTTGCCTGAGGACAAGAATGAAGCAAGAAAAATAAAGCATAAATCATTAAGGTACTGGTAATCATCTAGCAAGGAGCTATATAGAAGATCTTTCCCAAGTCCCCACCTACATTGTGTTCATCTAGATAAAGTGTAGAGCATTTTATTTGAAATTCATGAAAGAATTTGTGGAAGCCATGTTAGCGGACGGTTGCTCGCCTACCGAGCTATCTCGCAGGGCTATTGATGGCCCTATATGCAGAAAGATGCAACTCAGTATGTACTGAAGTGTAAGAAGTGTCAGAAATTCTCACCATTAATCCATTAACTAGCTGAGGACCTCACAACTATTACCGGCCCCCCTAGCCTTTTGCAAAATGGGGATTGGACACAGTTGACCCTCTGCCCCGAGCTCTAAGAAACAAGAGATTTCTCATTATCGCAATAGATTACTTCACCAAGTGAAGGAAGCAGAGCCATTGTCAACGATTAGGAAAATAGATGCAAAGAGATTTTCTTAAAGGAAGATAAATATAAGGTTCGACATACCACGAGCACTAGTCTCGGACAACGGCACCCAGTTCATCGAAAATATGTTCAAAGAATTCTGTGACAAACTCGGAATCAGAAATTATTATTCAATACCAGCCTATCCACAGTGTAATGGATAAGCCAAAATATCCAACAAAACAATGTTGAACGGAATCAAGAAGAGGCTGGAAAAGACTAAGGGAAGATAGATAGAAGAGTTGCCCAGTGTCCTATGGTCCTATAAAACCATTCCAATAAGGTCTACTGGTGAAACCCCCTTCTCAATAGCATATGGGGTTGAAGCAGTTATATTCCTAGAGGTCGGACTCCCAACAATCAAATCGGCAGTATTTAACATCAGGCTTAATGATCAGACCTTAGCAAGAGACCTGGACCTCATCGAAGAAAAGAGAAAGGCGGTTCTACTCAAGCTCATTGGATATCACCACCAGGTTAGTCTGTCCCATAACAAGCGGGTTCAACCAAAAACTTTTGTACCTGGAGACCTAGTACTCAGAAAGGTGCTGAGCACAACAGAAAATCCAACAGATGGAAAGGTAGGTTTGAACTGGAAAGGTCTATACAAAGTTCTATCCCAAATCGGCGTGGGAGCATACCAGCTAGAAACTATCGAAGAAGGGCACCAACTACCCCAACCATGGAATGCGAGCAATCTCAAAAAATTTTATCAGTAAAAATTCAACTTTGATGTTTTTATGTATTTGCACAAGTTGTGCATGATCAATGAACTAATGATTACTCAGTGACTCTGATGTTCAAAACCACGCTAAAAGTAAAGAACTGAGAAAGACAACAAAAAATCAAGTGTAAAAGTTTGGTCCTCTCCAAGTTGGACAGGTCGGCGAATGAAGGCCTTAAATAATACTAAGTGTAAAAATTTGGTCCTGCCCATATTAGACAGGTCGCTAACGAAGGCCTTAACAAAAACTAAGGGTAAAACCTTGGTCCTGTCCATATTGGGCAGGTCGGCCAATGAAGGTCTTAAATAAAACCAAGCATAAAAACATGGTCCTACCCAAGTTGGGTAGGTCAGCCAATGAAGGCCTTAGCAAAAAGAAACCAAGTGTGAAAATTTGGTCTTGCCCAAGTTGGGCAGGTCGGCCAATGAAGGCCAAAAAATCAAGTGTAAAAACTTGATCCTGTCTAAGTTGGGCAGGTCGGTCAATGAAAGCCAAAAAGTCAAGAGTAAAAACTTGGTCCTGCCCAATTTGGGCAAGTCGGGCAATGAAGGCCAAATAACAGAAAAACCAAAAGTTAAAACTATATGATTTTATTGAATTAAAGAAAGCAAAAAAAAAATCAATGCCAGAATCAAGTAAAGCAGTAGAATCTAGATTTATTTAAAAGATAAACGGAGCTATAACTGTCTGATTAAAGCAAAGAAATCTTCTTTCGTTAAAAGAAACAAAAAAAGATACAAGTGTTTCAAAAAACAAAAAATAAAAAAAAAAAACTCTAAGGCTGAGGCACAACGTCTTCAGTAGGTTTTTTAACAGGATTGGCCAACTCAATGACAACGGACGTAGCTAGTGGAACAACAAGTAATGCATCCTCAATCTTCAACGTAATAGCTGCATCCCTAGGAATAGTTATGCCTTCTACAGTTTTGGTGGTATCCTTAGCATCACCCTCTATAGTAGTCTCTAGGTAGTTCAGAATGTCCTTCCAAAGAGGAGAGGTGATCTCAACCTTCATCTTCTTCAAAGCTCTTTGCCACCCTTGGACGAAGATGGACTGAGATAGATCTATCATTTGTTGTGCAAAATCTTGGGCATTATCAGATACGCCCTACTTATAGCTCACCTCGGCCTCAACCTTAGCCTTGGCAAGATCGTCCTTGAGTCCTTTAACCTTAGACTTTGCCTTGTATAGATCCACTAAGAGGACGGCATCGTTTGTTTCTACCTTTAATAAGTCAACGCTCTTCTTCTCCAGATCGGCAATGACTTGATTCAGAGAAATCTTTGCCTTTTCAATCTCCTTTTTGGTCAGAAGTTCGCCTTCTTCGTTTCTATCCACTCCTCCTTGAGCTCGGAGTGCTCCTTTATAATTATTTTGTGCTCATCGCACAGTTTAACATACTTCTTAAAGACCTTGGAGGCTTCACTGGATAAAACCTGGAAACGGCGCATGGCCTCCAGAACATTGACTGAGCCTTGGAAATATAAAGACAAAAATAAAATAACTTGTTAAGGCAGTTATTAAATCAACATCGAAAAAGGGATATATAGAAGCAAAGAAACTTACCACAAATGAGTCATGAAAGGCCTCAAGAAGATTAACAAGTCATTACTAGATTCCAACAGATCAGTGTCAACTTTTTAGAGAGCACTTTGCACCACCCCCATTACCACTTCAGCTGAGTTGATCATTAATTCATACGTCAGCATCCAATGGCCACTTATGTTGGGATGAATGACTACAAAGTCGGTATCATCAGCAATATCATTAGCACCCGGACTGGGATCTACCGGCACAACCCTCGGCCTCTTTGCCACCGGCACATCAGCAGAATCCTCTGCCGTCAACTTCTTCATCGACGACCTCGTCTTCCTCTTTTCTTTTTCAAGTTTAGGGGAGCTGACCTCCACAACAACAAGAATAGGGGGTATAGACTTCACAGCCCCAGCCTCTGGCTTCCCCACCTTCTGGAGTTGCTTCGCGGCCTTCTTAATCATAAACTCCTTCAGGTTCATCCTGTCAGAGTTATCGGAGTCTGAAGTTGAAGGATAGACTAGCTTCTGTTTTCTCCCAATCTTGGCTGTGACTCGGCAGTCAGGCACTGTGTATGAAGTTGATATTGATGTCAAGTCAGAGGAACTTGACCGTTCAGAAGAAATATCTTGGATCGGATTACCCTCACCACCGAAAGTATCGATAGGATCGTTAGCAGGAATTATGGGCAACTCAAATGACGCTCAGCTTGGAAAGGTGACCCTTGAGGTCACTGGGATGACGTCTTCAACAACTTAAATCCCCGCACCCTCAACTGGCAGTAATGCGTTAGTAGGTAGATTGGAAACAGTCACTTGATCATTAAAAAGTTCCAGACTGGAATTTTAGCAAAGTCACCATCTACACCGTTCTCTGCTAGTTGGGCAATTAGACCTGGAGGAATCCCAAAGGAGGTTATGAAGGATGAAACCTGAAATGGATAGTTGAGCAAAATTTGAGGGGCCCTTGCAATATCGCAAAGCCGACCTTGACCCCGATAGTTCAAAACCTTATGCAAGTCGCTCAAGTTGATCCCCCACGTAACCTTCTTCGTACCCTTCTTATCGGATTTTGAAACACCAAAATAAAGCAAATTAGATGTGTACAAATCAATATGCACAAAAAGTAAGAGGTCGACACACCTAAATCTCTAAGGGTTTTACAGCATCGTATCGATGACACCTGGTCAGTAAGAAGATTGCCAAATTTTCAAGGGCCAGAAACCCAGACTTTGACATTATCTACACCCATCCCGAAGATGGGAGGCATTTTACTATTTCTTTACTCTTGTTGGTCGCCCTAAGATAAACTTTCCTGCTATCATCCCCGGCCTTACACAAAGGATAGTAGAAGTCAAGCTCCATAAGGCCTAGGTTAACACCTAGATTTGGTTCAGTTCTAGCATTCCCATGGCAATCCTATAGACATTCAGGTGTACTTGGGACGAAGACACATTATGGTGATGGAGGAATTTTGCTAAAAAAAGGTGTAAGAAAAACCTAATGTCGCCCTCTATGATCGCGATCATAGGGAAGGATATATTTTTCTTGGTCTCTTCCATGATATAGTCGTCGGAGGCAACTAACTCAAGGCTAACCTGGTCAGCAATCTCATACTTAGTCTTAAAGGCAGCGATAGTTGACGGGTTATCCACAAGCTTCCTAAGGTAAGCCGTCATTAGGGGACAACCATGAAGGAAGAGGGTAGAAAAAAAGATAGCAAGGTTAAACAAACTTACAGTGTTAGGGCAAGAGCGTTCTCTCTCTTACTCGAAATCTCAAGACAAGCAAGAATGGTAAGGACGGGCAATGAGTCTCCCATTTTATAGAAGACCCTGCCGCCGCTTCAGAAGTCGAGAAATAGTAACCATCACTTCGTATAGCCTAAACGGTCACCTCACAGTCGATGCGATGCAACCCTTCAGTCATAGGGTCAATACAAAGCCGTCACGTGGTGCATAAGCTCTCGAGGCGACGGGAGATCAAGGGATAGGTCATAAATTCAAATCTCAACCCTTGTTCCCCTTATCAATCCAAACAGGGTGTAAGTGCTGGGGGTAATTGTGGGCCTAATAAGAGCCAAGCTTAAGACAGTGAGAAGACCAGCCCAAGAAGGTGGGTTTAAGGTTGCCGACCTGGCAGGCCGGGCCCATGCTGATCAAAGGCCAGGAACCAAAGGGGCTGGCCCAAGTCTTCTAATCTAAAAGATATAAGGACTAATAGGTCTAGAATACAAATCCTATTCCTAAGTGAACTAGGACAAATAAAGGATAAGTCCAATATATTAAACCGACTAAGAAAGGGAGATTCCTAAGAGGAGAGTGACTCCAATTCCCAAAGAGAACATGGCATTTTGAAAACTATAAATAACCCATGCACTAAAGGGGCAAGGTACTTTATTTGATTCACTGTGATTAAACTTGCTAACTTAATTATTAGAGTGCCTTCAGCCCAAAAAAAAGTCGACACATTCTCATTGTCTTATTCTTTTACAGATAGTTCGTGCCTGTTAATTTTGTTCATACATTACACTAAGTCTTTCTAAAAATCCCACCTACAATATACATTCAAATTATTTACTTATATAAATGTATTTAATTAAATGTTCAGATCCTTGGGAGCCCAGCCCACTCCGCACACCATCAACTACTTCCTCTTCCTACCAGTTATATATATGTGTATATATAGAAGTTAAATGTATATATACATTCTAGAGATTGGTTACGTGTTTGATATTTGATGAAATGCCTTACTAAATCGTTGGCCATGAACACCTTTTTTGTCTTTTTTCTTTTTTTTCTCAACCATGTGGAATGTGATTTTACGATTATGCCCCCTCAACTGTAGCTATGTGCATGACACGTGATCATTTTCTGTTAATTAACTAACGTCTGTTCTCAATTGGACCTATTAGAAACCAATTGCAAAATTAAAGGACAAATTTGTCACAATTGAAATCATGATGACCAAATTGAGACAAGGCTAAAAAAATAAGGACTATTGGTGTAATTTGCCCTATAAACTTTATAATTAGTAGCGGAGCCAAGAATCATGTTAAGGGACTATCTATGGTTGCTTTCACGTGAAAGAAAATTACCTACTTTTACCTTCATTTAGAGAAAAGAAAAAGAAATAGAAAATTACTACAAAACAAATAATAACAATTAAACTAGTTGATTTGCTAGAAAAGAAGCTTTAAAAACATCTCAACCATAGGCATAATAACTAGATTGCTTTCCCACTAAAAGGAAGAAGTATATAGATACTAGAATTTTGATTTGTAGGTAAAATAATATAAATGGATGAATAAATACACTTCAAATTTTATTTTATTACAAATGAGAAAAAAATAAAAACCGAAGACCATTCATATCACATAAACCAATGTCATATTTAAAAAAAAATTAATCAATATTCTTAGAGTGCCACATTACCTTTACTCTTTCTCTCACATTGTAATAGGCCCAATAGAAACTTAACAATCATCTTACAATGCAATGGATCTGGTGGGAGTCTTCGGGACCCAACTAGGGACTCATTGCATTGTGAGAGGATGAGTAAGGGTAATGTCATGCTCCAAGAGCACCAAATAACTTCTCCATTTTTTTTTAAGTGTAACTAACTGAGGGAAATCTGCCATAGAATTGTGATACTCCTAAAAATTGTTTAATGGTAGCTATAACTTTAGGGATTGTTGGCTTTCTATTGGGTGTTTTAATCTATCATGATCTTTTCATATACGTTATACACTTGAGTAGCACTAACACATAGAATAACTTACACTAGTTCCCTCTTTTTTTTTAAATTTGTGTTTTACCCCTAATATTATTGAAAAGTCATCTTAATTATTAAAAATACCCAACTATTCAAATAAAAAAAATTTCAAGGGACAAAGTAAAAAAAGAGCGAGCTTGAGAATGTAATTTTTTTAATTGGACAGACTTGGAATTTAGTTTTGGGCCCAATAGAAAAAAAAATTTGTGTAGGCCTGGCCCGCCTAGTCCCGCCCAATGTGCACCCCTACAAGGACCTAGCTAACTCTTTCTAGAACCTCAGGGGAAATTGCCCCATGGAGCTACGAGTGTCTATAGTTTAATTGAGACAAGTGTCGAGACGTGAAAAAGACCATAGAAAGACAGTAATTACTCTAGCTCTTCTAATCATAAACATAAGTTCTTTTTTTTAATGGAAATTAGAAACATAAGTTAAGGGGTCAATTTTGTCCAAGTTAGTCTTATGGATTAGCTAAAGCTTCATTACAAGGACAATTAGCATTCCCTTATTAATGATTACTAGTGAGAGTGCGGCGTGCAAGGCACACCATCTAGTGCCCAATACAAAGTGATTTGAACTTCTATTGTAATTTTAGTTGGATCATCAATTAATCATACAACATTCAACCATAATTTAGTGTATTTGAAAGACAACATTATTAGATCAATAAGGAAGACATGTTTTAACAGCAATACTACACCATACTGACTAGATAATAATAAAATAAGTTTTTACTTGTAGGATACCAATTAAACAATAGACCATTAAAGGGTTTTCAAGGTTAAGGTTTCCTTAATGAAGTTTGGGGACATTTTGCCCCCAAGTTTGGAAAGAGAAGAAAATATATAGATGATAAAACAACCTATACAGAGATGTTTAAGAAGAAAGTATGTTTCACTGTAAGAACAAGTAAAAAAGTTAGTGATATTCTCCAATTAGAGATAACTACAACTTTTTGCATGACTATAAATAGTGTTTTTAGCATCTTGAAAAACAAAATAAAAAGGTAATTGTTACCATTTTGAATGTTCAGAGCAATCTACAGCTTATAGGGCAATGAAAATTTCCCGTTTCAAAAATTATTTGGTAAACTAAAGACAATAAGGAAAGGAAAAACCATCATGATGACAAAGTAGAGAATGGCAAAAATCTTGTTAAGATATAAAAATTAAGCATATGATGGTTGCACATGATAGGACATATTTGAAAGCAACACATAATTATATACCTACAACTCTTTACATTGAGATGAATTTCTTTAAGTAATCTATGCCAACAATTTGTTCTGCATAACTGTAGATGCAAAAACATAACCTGTTTTTTAAAGAAATCGTTGGCCGGCATTTAAACTTAATAAGTTTGAAATTTTTTCCATAGAAAACTAAGAAAATCCAACATTGCTCCATACATGCTACTAAAATTTGTAAAGTATATTTCAGAAGATTCTTAAGTATCTACCATCAGAAAATATGAATGTTATGAACTTGACGTGTAATAAGAGAATCGTAGACCAAATATGTGAAAGTAATTCATGAAGATGTGCCACTTTACCTAAATGAATTACTTTGCCTTAAAGGCCACCATTATTAATTTTAATTTGAACATCCATTGCAAATTGAATCTTGTAAATTCTATTACATCTTAATGGCAAAAGCACACAAAGCTTAACAATAGAAAGTTTGGATGCCAACAATCCATACCTCAATTGTGTTTTACCAATACTTGGTACTCCACCTATCAAGATTAAAAATTATATATTTCTTCCCTAATAGAAAAGAAGCTTAGTTTATAAGTACATTGAAGGTTTATACATACATAATGAACTAATGATAGATCAAGTAACAATTGGTCCAACAAAAGGAGAAATTTAAGATGCTAACATAAATCACAATTTCATTAATGTTCCTCCAACTTTGATCACCATTCAATCCATGAATTCAGTGCAAAATTCACAAATGATTGCGGAACATTGATTAGTTTCAAGCAAATTGTTAGCAGTCACCCTACTAAGAGAAACGTGTGATATCATGCTCATAAACAATAGTCTTCATAGTTAATCAAAGTACTGAAAGGGGGATTTACACTTATCATGGATGTTTAAGTTTCTGATAACATTCTTAATAGAATTTAACTGAAGCCATTTTGTTGTTGCTAGCATTTAATTGAGTTAACTAACTCTTCTTTATCTCCTTTATAGTGACTGCTTGGATTAGTTTTTGACTTTGCAAACGTCCAAGATTAAAATAAAATATGAAAAAAAAAATGATTGAACACATGAAGTGATCAATTGACATGAGAAGTCAAACAGCTAATCCAACTTTATCTTCATTACATTTTATTATATTTTCAGTTGATTAAGATGCATAAATGATTGTACAATTTTAAAAATAATTGATGATGAATAAAGTGTAAACACTTAAGAAAACTAATAAGCCAACAAGCTTGCTAGTGCACAATCAATTTGTAAAGATAGAGAGTAATCATTGAGACCCTGCAAAGAAATTGAATAAAATTATGGAACATAAGAGAAAACCAAAAGTAAAATGCATTTTTCTTATGTGTTTTAACATTAACACGAATAAAAATCTTTTGCTTCCTATAAGGCTCTTTTTTCTTTTGAGATTTTATTTTTAAGCAATACGTTTCTAACAGTAAATCACGAAGTTAAATGATAAATTTTTTAAGATTTCTTTAAGTTAACAATTAGCATTAATTTAGGAAATTGTACTCAATGTTGCAATGAACTATTAAGCTTTTATGAACATTGCAAAATTATGTGTAATACTAATATGAATATGATGTAAAGTGTTATAATATGAAGTTAAGCATAGTTTATTAAAGCTGTATGGAATCTAACTTATGATACTCATGGGAGCCAAACCTATTTTCAAAACTAAGGGCTCTCCAATAGCCGTGTGACAAAAACATAACTATACTTTAGAGTTATATCTTGTAAATATCATAAAAAATGAATAAATCTTGGATGAATAGAAAGTGCGTTTAAGAGTTGTATTCAAAACTCAATTTCCATTCAATACCCTCATTATACATTGTAACTTCATTTTCCCGCAATAGTTACCTCATGTTTCAACAAGGTAAATATTCATGATGCCACAAAATAGCATAATTTACTCAACATATTTCCATTCAATTCAAATTGGTAGCTAAAAATCCTTTCGGTATAAAACTCTACCTTACATAAGCATCTCCTCTTTTAAAACCTAATTCTTTGACAAATGTGAAAAGAAACAAGCTAAATATACGCAAAAATATACATAAATGTATATATATAAAGACAACTAAAATAATAGATGAAATTTTCTGCTTAAAAATATAATTTGAAACTTAGTACAAGGATTGTCTAGAAAATCTAAAAAACATCACTAAAACCAAAGAGGAAAAAAAAACAGGCATTGAAATAGAAGGATAAAATTTATGCTGAAAATTACAACCTCAAATTTCACTTGTGAATTGAGATAAATAGAGAAGCAAGAAAGACAACATTGGGTGAAGAGAAGATTATGGAGCAAGGTATTGCACAATATTTAGCTTAAACTTAGTATAAAACAACATTTTAACTTAAACTGAATTATATGCGCTCCTCTATATAATAATTCTTACTAAAATTACATATTGATTTAAATCTTAAAACCCACTATCTTGATTCTCGATAGTCAAACTTTCAATTTTTCCTATTCTAAGTTATTCTACAACTTCTTTGAAGACTTTTTGCTGAACCCAAAATCTAAAATAATTTTAAAAATAAAAAAAATTTGCTGATGCAAGCAAAACATATATTAATTTGGAACTACATGAATTCAATAGAGAAAGCACCAATAGAAATGAGAAAAAGCTAGCTATAAATAATCTGTCAACACTTTTTTAAGATAAGAAAATTGGTTCAAAAACTCAATAAGATGGCAAAATTAATCAAGAACTAAGAAACAAATATGAACATAGCATAACCTTTTTTAAATGACCAATCAACTGACCTCTGACCAAAATAACATCAATAAAAAATCACATCGAAGAAGTAACCATTAACGTTCACCTTGCCACCCCCTTACAAGAAAATTAGACCCATGTATACATTGATACATTCAAGAATTTAATTTTTGGAAAGCGTTGAACTTCAATTAGTATAAAAGATAAGAAATGAAAAAAAAAATTCAGGGGTCAGATGTTCAAACAAATAAATAAAACACCTTTACAAAAAGCTTTAAATGCTAAACAACAAAAGTTTGAATTATTCAACTACATAGCATCCAAAATTTGAATGTCAAAATATCCAAAGACCAATGAACAACAATAACCCAAAAACAAAAAAAAAATAGAAAAATTAGGACCGATAGATGAGCAAAAAAATATAGAAAATACAAAATAAAACTAAATCAACAATTAGAGTGTCGCACCCTGGTTTTTGGACACCAAAGCCCTCTTGGCTCAAGAAAAAGTACGGTGCTCTCTCATTAGAGCTCATCCTCCTAAAAGAATGAGTGCGACTAGGTTTGAACTTGAAATTGATTTGATTAAGGGCTTTGTAGAAAGAATAGGAGTCGCTACCTAACATAGTTAATAATGTGTTAGATCACCTAAAACTAAGTGTAATCCAAAGACTAAATTTAGGTTTTTCGAAAAGATTTTGAAGACATCTTTTTTAAGAAGGTTTTTGAAAAACCTTTTGAAAGCCCTTTTGAAAACATGACTCCGATTTTGGTTTTCGAAAGAGAAATCTATAGTCCGGGAGTTGGTCACGTGTAGGGAAGATATCCTAAGATCATCATCCTACCTCGCCATTTTGGTACCTACATGTCTAATTACCCTTAATTCACTCACTCGAATAACCTGTTATTAATATCCACTTTAGAATTTTGAAAAAATAGTTTGGCCATCACTTTTTGGATGAATGATACATGATGCAAGTTTTGGAAAAGATATTTGAAAACACGAAAGTTTAGAAGGGATTTGAGATAGAAATCTTGAATTGATAGAAAATTTTGGAAAGGGAACTTGGGTTGAAATAAAGGTTATGACCGCAACATTTTAAGGTGCCTACGTATCTCATTTGGTGAGAATCAGGTCATTCATAATTCGGGCAAGGGTTCCATAGAAAAGAGGCACATTGAGACCTTTGGAAAGGTTTGAAAACACATTAAGGTCTTTGGAAAGGTTTTGAAAACACTTTAAGGTCTTTGGAAAAAGGAAATTTGAGAGTTTAGAAAAATGACTTTGAAATAGGACTTGGGATGTTTGAAGTATTTTTGAAATCGAGTTTCAAGATGATTTCAAACATTTTTGAAATTAACTCAAGGGAGATTTGAAAATATTTTTGGAACAACTCAAGGGAGTTTTGGAAGTGCTTTGAAACAACTCGAGGGAGTTTTAGAAATGCTTTGAAACAACTCGAGGGAGTTTTAAAAATATTTTGAAGTCTTGTTTTGAAAACTTTGGAGATAGGGTTGTACTTGGAAATGCTCTTGTTAACTTGTCTTAAGAATGCTTTTGAAAATAATTTTTGAATACCTTGCGCAAAGCATGTTCAATATTTCATCACCTTTAAGAGGTTAGTCATTGAAGGACTAAACTCCTTTACGGCTATGAGTTTTGAAAACATATTAGAAAAGGGGGCTAGAGACTTCCCTTTTGGTTTTAAAAACTTTAGGGTTATAGAACCCTTCATGAATATCTCACTTATACTTGATCAATCCTAACCATGCAAATATTAGGGTTGTTTTAAGAATGTGATGTTTGAAAATCATTTTTGAAAAAAGAGCTTTTGAAAACACTTAGGGTTTTGGAACCTTAATAAGGACAACCTAGGAGGTTGTATTAATGTATCACATTCCCTTAGAATCCCTAACCATATGGGGTTAAGGACATTTTGGGGTTGTGAGTTCTTGAAAGCATTTTTGAAAAGTGTTAAGTGTTTAGCCATTTTAGTTAAGACAAGTTTAAGAGATCTTCTTCGAAGCATTTTTGAAGATAGAATATAGGAATATTTGAAAAAGTGTTGGAGTTGATTTTTAAAATCTTAAGAGTATAGGATGTTTTTGATAGTATGTCATGAAAATAGTTTTTTGAGTTGAAAGATTATTTAAAAATGGATCTTTGAATTGGAACCTTGAAGCTTACTAACCTAGATTGGGTTAACTTAAGATTGGGTTAACTTAGGGTTAAGTAACTTGAGTTAGGTTAGACTTGTGTTTGATTGACCTAGGGTTGATTAACTTGGGTTAGGTTAATCTAGGCTTAAAGCGACTTAGGGTTAACTAACTGGGGTTAGGTTTACCTAGGGTTAAGGCAACTTAGGGTTAACTAACTTGGGTTAAGTTAACCTAGGGTTGAGGTGACCTAGGGTTAACTAACTAAGGTTAAATTAACCAAGCGTTTGGTTGACTTAGAATTAACAACTTGGGTTAGGTTAACCTAAGGTTGGACAACTAAGGTCAAGTTAACCTAGGATTGGAAGGTGGTTGGTTTTGACATAGTGGTTTTGGAAAGGTGATTTTATGCATGAAACTTGAAAGTGTGTTTTGAAAACCATTTTATGAAAACCACTCAAGTGAGTGTTGGGTTCATATGGTTGGTATTTGGAAGCCACTCAAAAGAAGGTTGTCATGGAACCATTTCAATCACTAACTCAAGATAGTAAAACTTGTGAAAATCAATATTGACTAGATAATTTTGAAGACTTCTTTGATTAGGAAATTAAAGAGAATGATCATTTGAAAATTATTTTTGGAAAAGGGGTTTTGGAAAAGGGGTTTTGGAAAACTACTTTTGAGATTTTGAAAGCCACCCTAATGAATGAGGGTTCATATGGTTGATTTAAAGGAAATCACTCCTAAGAGAACCCCAAAGAACCATTCCAACTACAATATTCAAGAGAGCAAAATTTCTAAAAATAAAGACGAAAATGGTAGTTTTGAGAAATTATTTTTATGCAAATTAAACAAAGTGAAATTTTGAAAATTCTTCTTGAAGGGGGTTATTTTGAAAATCATTTTTTTTTAAGGTGTAGAAACCAATTTTAATGAACTAGGATTTATATGGTCCACATGATAGGAAAACCACTCAAGAGAGAGTTTCAATGGATCATTTCAACCACAAGGTTCAAGAGAGAGGATTCTACAAAATCAATATAGAAAAGAAGAGTTTGAAAACCAATTTTATGTCACATGAAATGCAAAGAAATACAAGGACGCAAAATGAAGTCAAGAGGCTTAAAGGGGGGTTTCTAAGATATGAAAATTGACCTAGGCTTCAAGGAACCAATTCATAAAACCCTTTTTAGAAAAACACTTGA
The DNA here is from genome assembly GCA_033060915.1 of Euryodendron excelsum. Classification (NCBI taxonomy): domain Eukaryota; kingdom Viridiplantae; phylum Streptophyta; class Magnoliopsida; order Ericales; family Pentaphylacaceae; genus Euryodendron; species Euryodendron excelsum. The sequence continues at coordinate 45,468,124 of CM065380.1, read as the reverse complement.
ATATGGAATTTGAAAAAGACATAAAAATGAGATAGTGATGGTTTTGAAAAATGATGATGAACATGAAAATGGGGTCAAGCATGCAATAATAAATATGGTAACCACATGCAAAAAGGGGGTCATGAAATCATACAAGGCTATAGGCCACACCCCATTGCAAGGTGCTCCAAGGCTATGCCATCTTAAAGTAGGCTAGTGAGAGATCTTCCTACACGGTGGCTCTCACAATCTTTTTCTTAGGCATGAATTAGGAGCTCACTTGTTTTAAGCATGCAAGAAGGGGGGTAGAAGATAGGAGTTTAAAATAGATAATAGTCTAAGTAGGCTAAGAGGGAGAAGAGAAGAGTGGGGATGACAAAAATTTAAAAGAGAATACCATCTTTTGTATTCAAACACTTTCAAACTTCTATGGATGCTTTGACTTGAACTTAAATGGCCTTAAAGAGGCTTGAAGGGGCTGGAATAGGATCTTCTACGGCATTGAGAGCTTTATAGGTGTAGTGTATAGGATAGAGGGAGGTGGAATCTAACCTAGGTGCTTAGAGAGTGTGATGTATATGGAATTTCGGAGCTCAGGACTATTTCTGTAGAGCTTTGCTACTGTTTTTGATCTTGGAATATGCAAAGGAGGAGGCCTATATTTATAGATAATCTAGAGAGGGCTGGTGCATGTAGTACATGCGCTTGGGCAAATTTTGCTCCAGCGCATGTGCTACATGCGCTAGTACTATTCCACTGGTTGAATACCACGTGGCACACTCTGTACTGACTCAATCTTAGGGAGTAAGCAATGTTTTGATCGATCTGATCAAAATCTTAGTAGCATATGCTCCGCCGTTGGGAATGTTTGTTTAAACTTTACCTCGATAATTATGTAATCTAGAAAAGATTTGGGGAAATTGGTCATGTTCACAATGTTCTCCTTGTGTTTCTCAAGAACTTGAAATTTTTGGAGAGTTTGAAAGGTGTTCGGAAGAGTGAGATATTGCTTTGAAAAGCATACATGAAAACACATTTTGTGGAGCGTCTGTGATACGCTCTGTGGATGTTCAAAAGTAGCAGTTTTTGAGCCACGTGATCAGGGGCTTCGGGAAATGATCTTTCCGATTGGATCGTACCAATGAAAAGTGCTCCGAAAATACTTCGAGAATTCCCTAATTTACTCATTTCTCAAGTCGTTTGACGATGCGTTATAATCAAGGAATTGGAGAAAAAGATAACCTTAGTGGAGTGTCTGTGAGATGCTCCAAGAGTTACTGAAAGTAGTAGTTTTTGAGCCATATAATCGGGGGCTTCAGAAAGCTATCTGTTCAATCAAGCCATATTGATGGAAAGACCTATGTTCAAGCTTTTGGGATTCCTTGATTTACGCATTTCTCAAGTCATTGGACGATGCATTATTACCCGAGAATTAGGAGGAAAAGATAACCCTAGCGGAGCATCTACCAGACGCTCTAGGGGACTTTCGTTGAGTTAGAAGTGCTTAAAGTCATGGGGCTCACCTTGGATTGAACAGGGGAGTATGATAGGATCTGTCAGTTTTGTACCCAAAGCCGATTTGGTTTCGGGGTGTATTCGGGCCACTAGGGGTAAAATGGTCATTTTGATCGAAATTGGTCGAGAAAGGTCAGGATGGCTTGGAGTGGCATATTAAGCGTGCCGGACTATTCAGGGATGGTTGTGGAAGATGTTTTCATTATTTGGTGGGATTTGTACTATGTTGGGGTGTCTAGGTGCAAAACGGTCATTTTGACCAGAATTGACCGGAACGAGATCGGAATTGGTTAGGATGGCGTATTAAGCATGTCTAATCGTCTAAGAACATTTTGAAAGGGTTGACTTATCATCTCAAGGGATTTTAAACTTTATCAAAGACGTGCCTAGAAACCCAAAGGGCAGGTTTAGTCATTTTTCACCAAGTTGGGCTAATAGGCGCTAGTTTTGACCTAGGTGTTGGTTCCCAAGACCGTCCGGTCTCAGAAAGCCATCTGTGCGGTGTTGGTCCCTGAGACTGCTCAGTCTTAGAGAGCTACCTATAGGGTGGTGTTGGTCCCCAAAAATGCCTGGTCTCGGAGACCTATCGAATGACGGATATTCTACATTGGCAGGCTAGCAGGCGTAACAAGTGAACCGTCTGGAATTTGATAAGGGATTGGTCCTCGAGATCGCCCGATCTTGGTAAGCTACTTGGATGGTATTGGTTCCTGAGACTGTCTAGTCCCGAAAAGCTACATAGATGGCGTTAGTTTCCAAGACCGCTCGATCTCAGAAAGCTGCCTGGAGTGCGTGAGGGCAATATGGTCTTTTCAACTTCTATTAGTCCTTACAGGCTTGAGAAGTGACCAATTGATTGGATTGGAATTTGAAAGAGTAGACCTAGGCTCGTATGTGTTATGATGTTTGAAATTGGATCAGGTCGAGTCGGAGATTGCTGAGCAGGCAAAAATAGAGTGCTTACAGCTACTCCTCTTTTTCTGTCTTTGCTTGTCAAAGTCAAAAAAATGAAAAAGAAAGGATCTGATGTTGACCGCGAAGCGATCGAAGGGACCGGATTTGAAATATTTTAACATCTGGGGTTCGAGTTTTGAAGTTTTAAGGTCAAAAAATGTTTTGAGGGTAATAGAAAACTTAAAACCAAATCTGCTTTTGATGGAGAAAGCTCGAAAACCTAACTTGCTTTTTCAAAGGAAGCTCAGAAACTCAATCTGCTTTTTCAGAGGAAGCTCGGAAGCCCAAATCTGCTCTTAACAGAGAAAGCTTGTAAACCTAATAAGCTTTTTCGGAGGATGCTCGAAAACTCAAAAAATTTAAAAGCTAGGCTTTTTGAGGCGAAAGCTAGAAAACTTGAAATTTGAAAGTTAGGCTTTTTTAGGCGAAAACTTGAAAACCCAAAATTTAAAAAGTTAGGCTTTTTGAGGCGAAAGCTTGGAAACCCGAAATCCTTTTGAAAAATGGAGTTTTTGAAAGAAAAAGCTCGAGAAACCTGAGAAGAAGTTTTGAAAACAGAGCTTTTAAGGGAGAAAGCTCGAGAAACCTAGAAATTTTGGAAAGCTAACCTTTTTTAACTAAAAGCTAGAAAACTTAAAATTTTGAAAGTTAGGCTTTTTGAGGCGAAAGCTTGAAA